>JAGQAX010000017.1:2865300-3197800 GCA_019142605.1 Cephalopholis sonnerati | reverse complement strand
CTTTAGGTAGTTACGTACTTATTTTCATTTGAGGCTAACAGCAGAAGCAGAGTCAGTGAAGTTCAACTAACGTGGAGCAGTGTTTCAAGCCAGCGCTGACTTCACTTTTATAGCTATAGTGCAGTGGTGTAGTCTAGTTTATTGTAGTATGTTAACTGTGATTACCAAAGGGAAATGGCCACCATGATCAAGCTTAAGAGACTTCCGTGTTTTGTTTATCAATTTATAACATGCCAGTAAATACCCTACTCATAAATTTTGATGCCTTTACATGTCTTAAAAAATATGGTAGCTAACAAGTGGCTAAATGAGACTACAAAGTCATCACACAGAACACGGCTGTACAGGCTCATTGTGGTGGTGATGCTGAAGTCATACGACTCTGGTGTAGTTTGTTTATGACCTAATTTTAGCATACTTTTGCATTTCCGCTTCAAAAATCATAAAAATGGTGTTCATTTGTTAAAATTCTCTTGCTCAACAAACAGTGTAAAATCATTAACTTTTGTTTTCCACAGAGCTTATTTTCTGCAACAATCCAAAATCCAATGGAAAAAAAGTCATTTAGTAACATACGCATGTAATTTTTAGGAGACAGGGTTCACTCAACATCACTGTAAATGTAATATATTACAATGCAGTCCATATCAATAGCAATGAAGTAAGTAATACCTCTGTGATTTTATTGTTTTATATGCAAAACCTTTAAACACAATTATTAAAACTGCGTCTGGTGATTGAAATGTGCTACTTTTAAGTCTGAGATTTGTGATGTTATTGTATTGCAATACTTTATACTACAACGTTTCATACTCAGACAAAATCCTGTAAACACTAACTTCAGTATTTTGTTTACGCTGTTGCAATGAAGACCCCTGTTGTAAGCACTCAGTCAATTTTAGCGAAAGGTTTAAATAAACTAAAATGCTAATTTGATTCACTGGATGGACACGGCAACGATCTGAGCCAATTTTCTAAATTCATCATTTGCAGGATCACAGTGCTGTGGACCAGTCACTGGAGCCAAGTGCTTTGGTGTCATGCCTACAATTAAACAGTATCGTGCCCATGTTGGCAGGTTCCGGCCTCTTTGGAAGAAATATGAGACATAAAATAACACACTTGTAGCCAGCAAGTTCACATAAAATTTACCCAGGCTTGTATTTAACATCATCTCTTAAGCCCTATTCGCACGGGATTAGTATTACCTGGGGACGTCTGGTAATTTGTAATAATTGCGGAGGATGTCTGTGATCTTGATCCCGTGCGAATGCGCCATGTCTGTAATTTGTAAAGTAAAAATTCCACCACCAATTACCTACCATATTTCACCAAACACAGATGTCCCGTGATAAAACTAGTCCCGTGTGAATCTGCATCTCAGTGATTGGGGGGTATCTGTTTCTTTTTTATTGTGCGCCTTTTTTTTTTACGCCTTCTTCTTCTCTCCCGGTTGAAACATGGAGGCTGCGGTGGAAATTATGAGTGGCGATTCTGTCTCATCTTGGTACTGATTATGGAGACCCATAAGAAGAAAACGCAAGCTCAGATCCATCAAGAGAGCGAAATTTCGGAGTGTATTGAGATGGATTACATGCGTAGCAGCATGCGGTAAGGAACATTTTTCTATCTTTCAACAGGCTTAATAAAAACGCCACGATGGCCCGTTATCCCGACAACTGCACACGAAGTCACGTTGCTGCTTTGACATTTTATTTGCACAGACACAGACACAGACAGCTCCTGCTTAGCACATGGGTGTGATAGCAGCGGATGTTGTGACGTGCAATGCTTTGACGTCATATCCGGGCAAAAATGTCAGTAAATTTGTGTAAAATACCGACTTCACTTATCCCGTGTGAATGCACTGCAAGAAACACAGCCGTGGGGGGGTAATTTACAAATTACCAGACGTCCCCAGGTAATACTAATCCCGTGCGAATAGGGCTTCAGTAAGTTAGTAATCCCTGCTCTCACAGAGCACAGTTTGCAGTCTGAAGGACACAGTGTCTTGGCATCCATTCCTAAATATGACTGACATCTGACCAAAGATTATCCTATTGCTCCAGTTTCACTGCGACTGGCAAGCAGAGTGCTGTGTCACAAATAAGCCCCACAGACTACACAAAGATCAGAGTGTGGTTTTCTGTGTGTGTGTGTGTGTGTGTGTGTGTGTGGGTGCGTGTGTGGGTGTGTGTGTGCGTGGGTGTGTGTGTGTGTGTTTGTCTGTGTGTCTATGTGTGCCTTTTTATGTGTGATCAAGCATGACTGTCCACACATATGCATGCAAGTCTGTATGAGCAGGTAGTTAGGAAACACAGGCATGACAAATTTATTTGCAGACCTTTGACCGGATGAGTCTTCTTTCCTGAAAATATATAAATAATAAAAACCCAACACACCATGGAACCATATTTTCTGTTTTGTGCAATAACAAATACTGCAGACAGACAGATTGTTATGCTCTTTAGCTGCTCCCTGAGAGAGAGGCAAGACTTGCATCCCTTAACCCAAACATTTTTTTTTCTGAATAATTGAACTCTGCTCAGTATTTTGAATATTATATGTACCAAAGTCAGCAGGAGCACCCCAGCAGCAGTAAGGGTTTGTGGACTTAACTGGCACCCCCCGTCCTAAATGGATGGGAGAAACTAGGCCAGAACAAAGTACTGACACACACACACACACACACACACACAAGAATATCACACATAATGTTAATGTAGATGAACCCTACTTTTTAATGCAAAATGTGCATCAGCTTACACTACCATCATCAACAGCAGTCCAGCAGGCAGGCCAGCACACCAGCGGCCTGTTAGGTAAAGGGTGGTGTGGTGTGAGAGACCATCTGTAGCTGTGTTACAGTTAAGTATCAGTTATGATACTCAGGCTTTCCATCACCGAAGTGACTTTGACACTGAACCTTGTTAGTTTCTGTGTATGTTTGAATGTGATGTCTTCTGTGTATGTGTTTTTGGCTTATTTCATTTCCTGATTTGTGTCTGACTGTAGACTGTGTTTGCTTTTGCTGGGTTTAAAGTAAAAAGTCCTGATCAGTCCATTTTCCCCCACTCAGGCTCTTTTTTTTTAAAAGTCTGCATATAGGCTCACAAATACATGACAAATTTATCATAATCCTACCGAGCTCCAGGAGCAGAGCTCAGGATCTCAGTTATTAATATCTCTTCATCCACCAAATTAAATTGGAGGCTCTGCCTTTTATTTACCTGTTGCCATGGCATTATTAGAGCTCCATTGATGATGGCCTTTTTTCATTCACCATGCACAAGCTTTATTCAGAGTGAAAATACTCAGAGTTGATTGAACTGACTCTGATCAGCTGCTTTGGAACTGAACCTCAGAGTTTTCCATCTCTGGGTTCATCAATCCAGAGTTCAAGGTTAGACTCAGGCAATATCCACACGAAGACTTGTCTTTTTGATGTTGATCGGATTGCAATAGTGTTCTGTAAACATGGCGCCGACTTCAAGAATGCAGGTGTCAAAATGAAGGCGGTTCAAGTCACTGAAACGGCATAAAAAGGCTACAGTATATATGCCAGCCAGGAGAGACACTAAAAACCGGAGCATACAGCTCTGAACCGGAGAAGAAGATGCGGAGCATGTGCAAAAAGCCTGTTGCTCTCTGCGTTGGATCCAAGAGCATGTAGTGCAAATAGTTAACTAGTTCTGTCTGCTGCTCATTGTAGTGAAGGAGGAGGAGACGATTTTGCTATAGAAGCCCCAGTAGGCTCAGCCGGTTCTGTAGTAGGAACACGAGTTGGTAATCCGCCATTGTTGTTGTTGTTGTTGTTGTTGTTATGGGACGGCTTCCTGCCGGGGTTAAGTCAGAGGTTAGACAGGTGGGGCTGTGACATCATTGCCGGTCAAAAGTCGCACATTGGCTGTATACACAAAGACGCAAAGGCGGCATCTTCAGATTTGTGCACTCTGGAACCCTGCTTCAAAAAGATGCGGTTTCAACCTCTGGAAACGCCAGTTTTGTATGGGTGAAAGGCTGAAACGGTTAAAAACTTTGGCGAATTCACCCTGACAAGGCTTTGTGTGGATGGGCCCTCCACCTTTCTGGAATAGACCCCAGGAGTCAAACATAGTGCATTTGTCTTTTCAGCTCATATTAGATGTTTTTTTATCATGTACTATGTACATTGATAGGAAAAACTGCAAACAAGTAACCAAAGTTTAACACTGAATACAAAAACTGCCAGCATCTGCCAATGTGCAGTTCTGTCTGGTGCAGCTTTGATGAAACTCCTGATCGCTTACCTGACTCCTCTCCTCCTCTTGTAATTCCCTGCAGGTCTGTCCCTCTCCACCGTTATTTTTCTCCTTTTCTTTCCTCTGTTTTCCTCCTCCACACCTCCAGGGGCCAACTGCTGAGAAGCAGCCTTTCTCCGACAGTAGGGGAAATAGCTAAGAGGAGAGATGGAGGTGTAGAGCACAAATTACACAGATGGCCATATGTGTATATCTTTGAGCACAGGCGTATTTTAATGTGTGTGTGTGTGTGTGTGTGTGTCTGTGTGTCTGTGTGTGGGTGTACACGAAAAGAGAGACATAATGAAGGATGGGGAGTGAGAGGAAAGACACAAGACCACGCTGTTCCATATTTAAAACAACAAATGAGAATAAATATATGGAACTGCCAAAATAAAGCAATCACAGTCATGAGTAATAACAGAGGAGATTAATAGGATGTTGTATAAAGATGGGTCTTAAACCAAAATTAAAGAAATGACAGTAGATGGGGAAGAACATTGTTCAACAGTCTAGAAGTGACAATGGAAAAGACTCGCTCAACTCCTGACCAGTTACAGTAAAGCTAGTAGCCTACAGGCCTGAGGGACACCTGTATCCAGTTTTAATGGAAAATACAGCTTCATGTCATCAGCGTAGAGATGAAATGGGATGTCCTATTTCTGCAAAACAGATCTAATTGCAAATAGAATCCATATTGAAAATAATATGGGGCTTTGCACAATACTGGACCAATCAGCCTAATATTTTCTCTACAAATTTATGACTGTATGCTCATGGATCTCTTATGGTTACAGTGATTCACAGTTGGTGAACACCCTGATTTATTGACTGTTTTACAGACTCTGCTGACTCCTCACTCCTCTTATGTCCCCCATAGGGGTGGTAAGTCCTCAAGAAAATCTTGCAGCAAAGGCATTTGCAGCAATTATCCATCCATCCATTTTCAACCGCTTATCCAAAGCTGGGCCGTGGGGGTACCAAGCCGAGCAAAGAATCCCTGATGGCTCTCTACCCTGCAACGCTTTCTAGGTCCTCCTGGGGGACCCCAGGGCATTCCCAGCCCAGACAAGATATGTAATCCCTCCAGCATGTTCTGGGTCTGCATCAGGGGCCTCCTACATACCAGTGGGACATGCCTGGCAGACCTTAAATGGGAGGCGCCCAGGCGGCATCCTGATCAGATGCCCGTACCACCTCAACTGACCCCTTATGATGCAAAGGAGCAGCAGCTCTACTCCGGATGTCTGAGCTCCTCACCCTATCTCTAAGGCCGAGTCCAGCCACCTCTCTGAGGAAACTCATTTCAGGTGCTTGTATCCATGATCTCATTCTTTCGGTCATTACCCAGAGCTTATGACCATAGGTGAAGGTTGGGATGTAGATGGACTAGTAAATCGAAAGCTTTGCCTTCCGGCCCAGCTCCCTCTTCACCATGACAGTTAGGTGCAATGTCCGCATCACTGCAGATGTCGTGCCAAACTGCTGATCCGTCTCATGCTCCATTCTACCCTCACCCGTGAACAGGATCCTGAGATGCTTGAAGTCCCTCGTTTGGGGCAGTAACTCACTCCCAACCTGGAGAAGGCAATCCACCGTTTTCCTGCAGAGAACCATGGCCTGAGACTTGGAGGTGCTGACTCTCCAGCAAACATCTCGGATAAAAATTAGAGGCCTTATCATCTGTGGCATTCTGCATTTTGGCTGTCATTGTGGCTAAAAAACTGACATTCAAAAAAATGTTGGTCTCATTTTGAGCAGGAGCATCTGCAGATTAACCCCATACCTGATATGTTATTCATTCATTCACTATCTGTAATTGCTTATCCTGTTAAGGGCTACGGGGGGCTGGAACATACCAGGCTGATACTAGATGACAAGCATTTTTCTGTCACTTCTTTCCATTAACATGGCCAGGAAGACATAAAGAAATATGGTATTCCCAAAGTTAATCCTGCCTACAATGTGATTGGTCGCAAAATAACCGTCAGTGAGCATGACACTAAACCTTTTTTGAATACTAGACAAATTGCCAAACAATTTAAGGTCAAAAACCACGCTGACATAAATATGTGTCTGCCCAAAGCTTGCTCTTTTTTGTTGTCTTACCTTATCCAAAAAGACAAACCCTAAGCAAAAACATCTAGTTAAACACATTGTTTGATTACAACCATTTCATAGAAAGCTTTTTAAAAACCCTTACTATACCTCATAACAAATAAGTCACTCCAATGGATTTAATTGTTTTAAATGTGAACAAACAGTCCACAGCTGTTCATTAAAATATGCACTATGACAGTAACCGAGACGTTTGTTAGCCTTTGTATACAGACTGTTTCCGCCAATTCAAAATATTAAAACAGTTCTGCCCATCCTCAGCAGCTGAGAGCCAAGGGAGATGGGAAATGAACTGTGCGTTGAAACAGAGTGAGGAAGAGCGAAAGAGACAGACAGACAGAGAGCTTGAATATGAAACACATAAGACAAAATGGAAGCAAAGAGAAAAGGACTGGGAGAGAGAGAGCGAGAGACTCTGAATACAAAGTGGAAAAAGAAAAATGAGCCAAACAGAGAAGCAGCTGTTATCATCATGTAATGGATACAAACAAATACTCCAAATAGGGAAGTTCCCTTAGATCTTTTCCTGTGTTAGAAGACAACAGGGTGGATGTATAAGGCTGTTCATTTCCACGTCAGGCCTAATTTCCCTGTGTGCCAATCAACACAGAGCCTTTCTTCTTTCTCTGCCCCTCTTCTTCTACTTCCCCCCTCCATCCTCCAACTTACCTTTCTACTTTGAGAGAACACCAATGACCTGCCCGCAACAATCAGTCTTTCCTCACGTCAATACCTAATATCCTGTACTGACAGGAATTTAGCATGAATTATACCACTGGAAGCTATTTGTGTTATAATTAGAGAGCCAGAGAGATGATTAAGCTACAGTTCATCCCTTATCTGACTGCCAATTGTCCCTAGTAAGTAATCAGTCCCATAAGGTCTTTTAAATGAATGGTCTAATAAGCCAGGTGAGGATTGTACGCTTCTGCAGTGTGAAGAGAAGAAATGGATCTAACATTAAGCAGTTCTGCTAAAATCAGTGAGCTTCAAAAATCATACATGGTATTATAGTCTCAAATTAGGTCTTTTTTTCTTTATCTTTCCATATGCATTTAAACACTGATTTCTTCGCACTTAAGTCATTGCTGATTTCAAAGGTATACCACCAAATTTTTTGTTGCTGACTTTTGTTGACCTTTAAGGGAAATAGACAAACATGTAGCATACCTCTCTTACTCACATGAAGTCACTAGCTGCTTCTGCTCACCTGGCTCTCCAATTCACAACATGTCAGCGGTGTGTTAGCGTTGTGTAAGCATATGCAACCACCTGTCCTATTAATGCAGACTTTGTGTCACTTCTGTTGTTTATCCACATTTGAGTAGAAAATGGCAAACGCCTCAAACCAACTCTTCCCTCCATTCAAGGATCAGTAATGTCACAACTGGGCATCGCGTTATCACAGCTGTACAGGCTAAGCAAGACTGTTTAACTTGTTGATTGTGATTTAATGCTGTTCACTGAGTATTGTTGTGATTGATTGCAGCTAGGTTATTGATTAGTTAGCCTCGCCAAAGCTTAGTGTTTAGTTTGCTAATGCTTTTCACAGAGAGCGTCTTGCATGCAACTAAACACCCTCAGCACTAATCCAGACCCTTTGCAACACAAATCGCATTCACATAGACTCATTTACATATAGGTTTTCAACAGAGCTACACCCAAACAGGCAGCTCAAAGTTCTCGCTTCTTTTCCTTTGTCTTTGTCCTGACGACAAACACCTCCCCCAATCTGACGCTAGCTTTGATTCGGCCATCTTGTCATCATCATCATCATCATCATCATCATTGGCGGTCACTCATAGTCGAGTATGACTGTCCTCTTTCTTGGTCCCTATGGGCAGGGGCGTTTCTAGTCACCTTGGGGGCCCTAGGCAAGAGTGACCATGGGGGCCCTCCCGGCCCAAAAACACCAAGAAGATCATTCAATCCAGAAATCTTTTATTTTAAATAACAGAAGTGCACAATCATGTAAGAAATATACAATATAACATTTTTTTGTGAAGAGGACGTGGTATGAAGATGTGGTGTGGCAGCTGCCATGCTGCTGCTGGTGCTGCTGCATGATGGCATGTCCTGCTCACCTGAGGCTGATAGAAATAATAATAATAATAATAATAATAATAATAATAATAATAATAATAATAATAATAATGCATTCAGTTTATATAGCGCTTTTTCATGACACCCAAATACCCACAATGTAAAAACAAGAAAAAACATACTGTAATTGTTTGACATTTATTTGTGTTATTGCATTAAATCAGATCATATCATGATAGATTTAAAAGGAGAGCATATCACTATAATCTTAATTTGTTTAAAAAAAAAACAGTTCCTACCTTCATCTGTAGAGGTAAGTTCTTGTTGTTGTTGTTGTTGTTGTTGTTGTTGTTGCTGTTGTGGTCCTAAGAATTTCAACAAAGAACCTCCGGGGTGGAAAAAACAATGGGAGAAGCATAACGTATTTAGTCAGCTGGCTTTATGTTCATGCTGCAAGAATTGTGTATGCTACACACTCAACATCAAGATCTGTTTGGAATAATTAATGAACAGCCAACTTCACTGTTCCGGATAATATCTTTGCTTAATGTGACATACAGAAAATTCAAGGAGATATATGATATCGCCCTCTTCCAAATACAAATTAGTTACTGGTTAGCTTACTGTTAATTACTCTTTCAATAAACTAGGCTGAGGTGCAGTAAACATGTCATGTGCAGTTGTGCTTCGTGAGACTACAGACTGGGACAAAGTGACATCACAACTTTTTTAAAATCATGTCAGATTATACATGTTTGAACTTACCACTTCCCCGTTTTCTTTTCTCTTCATCTTCATCTTCTTGTTTCTTTTTTCTTTTTGCATGCCCTGACGGATACGCTCACTTCATTTTTCCTCGAGTTTGAAGTACCGCAGAAAGCCGGCCACGGGCAGTCGGGGTCCCATTAGGGGGGTTCCAAACGTGTCGCTGCAGTGTCTATGGAGGTTTCAGGTTGTGTCATTGATATGGATCGATATTGGCCGTGTCTCGGGGTCCCTTAACACACTAGGCAGTGACACTAGTGGGGCCCTATGCGGGGGGTTTTCCAATGCATCAACGTTGCAGTGTGTAAAGCAGTTCAGTCATTTTGTCATTGACAAAAGGACCAATGTCAGCGCTGTCCTGGGGCCCCTTCCAGCTCGGGGCCCTAGGCAATTGCCTAGTATGCCTACCCCGTTGCGGCGTCTCTGCCTATGGGTCTTCAGATGGGCATGGAGGCCAATTCTGGACCCGATTATTCTTATGCAGTGTGGACAGGGGAATGCAGTGGTGGTGGGTTTGGGTTGGGCCTGTTTGATGGTTGCTCTCTCTTTTCTGAGTCTGTGCTTGTCTTTTGCAGCATGGCGGAGGTCATCATTATATTGTGCAGCGCCCTCACGGACAAGGTTTTCCCAGGTTGCACTGTCTTTTGCCATGTCTTCCCAGGCTTTAAGGTCTATGTGGCACTTCTTTATGTTGGTTTTAATGTCATCCTTGTACCTCTTCTTTTGGCCTCCTGGGGCAGGTTTTCCTTCAACTAGCTGGGAGTACAGGACTTGTTTTTCGGGGGCAAGAGTCAGGCATGCAGATAACATGAGCAGTCCATCTGAGCTGGTTTTGAGCAATGATGGCAGTGATGGTTGGAATCTCAGCCTCCTCCAGGATGCTGGTGTTGGTGCATCGATCCTCTCAGCTGATCCTAAGGATTTTTCATAGGCATCTCTGATGATATGCCTCAAGTGCCTGCTGTATGTGGTCCAGGCTTCTGATCCATACAGAAGGGTGGGGAACACGACTGCTTTATAGACCAGGATTTTGGTCTTTGCTTGGAGGTCGTGGTTCTCAAAGACTCTCTTTCTGAGCCTTGAGAAAGCCCTACTGGCACAGCTGAGGCGGTGGTGTATTTCATTGTCAATGACAGCTTTTGAAGATAGATGGCTGCCAAGATATGGGAAGTGGTCTACATTTTCCAGTCTGATGTTGTCAGTGGAGATGTTTGGGGACAGGACAGGTGTACTGCTGTTTGGTGGTGGTTGATGGAGGATTTGGGTCTTTTTTATGTTAATGGCTAGACCAAGCTGTTTGTAAGCTTTCGGAAAGGCAGCCAGACTACACTGTAGGTCCTTTTCTGAGAGGGCTACAAGGGCGTTGTCATCCACATACTGCAGCTCCATGATGGAAATGGTGGTGGTTTTACCTTTAGCCCTGAATCGGTTGATGTTGGCTTTGGTGAGGTCTATGAAGGCCATGTATAATGATAAATTTTGTTCCTGGCATTTTTCTTGCAGTTGGTGAGCAGTGAAAATCATGTCTGTAGTGCCTCTGTTTGGGCAATATCCACTCTGACACTCAGGAAGAATGCTTTCTGACGGGGTGAGTCTGTTGGCCAAAACCCGAGCTAGGGCATTCCCTATGTTGGACAGGAGAGAAATGTCATGGTAATTCCCGCAGTCCGCCTTGTCTCCCTTCTTAAAAATGGAGACACTTAAACCATCTTTAAGCTGTGTAGGGATTTCCTCTTCTTCCCACACTTGGAGAAGCAGGGCATGGATGTGCTTAAGACGATCAGGTCTGCCTTTCTTTAGGACTTCTGATGGGATGCCGTTGGTCCCAGCAGCCTTGTTGTTCTTCATGTTGTTAATGGCATCCTGCACCTCATCCAGGCTGGGTGGTTCTCCCATGTTTTCAATTATGGGCTGTTGAGGGAGTACGTTAAGAGCCTTCATCTCAGGAATGGTGTCCCTGTTCAGGAGATCCTTATAGTGCTCATTCCACCTGTTTGCTATTCCCTCCTTGTCCCTCAGCAGCAAGAGTCCATCTTTAGAGCAAAGGGGGGTTAGGCAGCGGTGGCTGGGACCATATACTGCTCTTGTGGTGTCAAAGAATCCGCTCGTATCTCCAGAGTCAGCAAGATGCTGGATCTCCAGAGCTTTCTTTGTCCACCACTGGTTCTTCAGTTTCCTAACTTGCGTTTGGACAGCTGCCTTCGCTTTGGCATGGTCTCAACTCTCAACTCAACTCAACTTTATTTATATAGCACTTTAAAAAGAACCACAGCTGAAACAAAGTGCTGTACATAAATAGGCAAAACAACAGAGACATAAAACAATTAAAAACAACAATAAAATAAATAAGACAAAACAGGAATAAGCACTAAAATAATTGTTTTATTGTTTTTAAAAACAATCAAAAACAATAAAACAATAAATAAAAGCAAACCATAAAACACTAAAACAAGAGCAGAGTCTCATGGGGGGTTGAAAGCCAAGGGATAAAAATGGGTTTTAAGACGAGTTTTAAAAATGGACAGTGAGGAGGCCTGTCTAATGTGCAACGCTAGCTTGTTCCATAATTTAGGAGCCGCAACAAAGAAAGCTCTATCCCCTCTGAGCTTCCGTTTTCACCTCGGTACCTCCAGGAGCAGCAGATCAGCTGACCTGAGGCACCGAGCAGGAGCATAGGGGTGAAGGAGCTCAGAGAGGTAAGGCGGGGCGAGACCATTTAAAGATTTAAAAACAAATAAAAGAATCTTAAAGTGGACTCTGAAGTGCACAGGCAGCCAGTGGAGGGAGGCCAGGATGGGAGTTATGTGCTCCCTCTTACGTACTCCAGTTAAGAGGCGATCGGCTGCGTTTTGCACTAACTGGAGACGTGCGAGGGAGGACTGGCTGACTCCAAAATAAAGTGCATTACAGTAATCCAGCCAAGATGTGATAAAGGCATGGATTACTGTTTCGAAGTGCTGTTGTGCGAGGAAAGGCTTCACCTTTGCTAGCTGCCTAATCTGGAAAAAGCTGGACTTCACTACAGCACTTATTTGCCAATCCAATTTAAAATCACTGTCCATCTTAAAACCCAAGTTTGAGACTGTTGGCTTTACAGAGTCTGCCAAAGGGCCCAAGTCAACAGGAGGGGGTTCACAAGGGCCACTGGGGCAAAACACCATCACTTCCATTTTTTTCTCATTGAAATTTAAAAAGTTCAAGGCCATCAAGGCTTTGATGTCTTCAAGACATGACAGAAGTGGTGTGAGGGAGAAAGCATTTTTCTTTTTCAGTGGCACATATATCTGACTGTCGTCAGCATGACAATGGAAAGGGATGCCATGCTTTCTCAGGATGGAGCCCAGAGGCGATACAAAGAGAAAAGCAGGGGCCCTAAAATCGACCCCTGTGGAACCCCATATATCAGTGGAGCAGAGTTGGACTCCGAATTTCCAAGGCTTACACTCATACTTCTGTCGGCCAGATAAGATTTGAACCACTCTAGAGCAGTACAATAGATGCCCACGAGGTGACGTAACCGAGCCACTGGGGTGTTGTGGTCCACAATGTCAAAAGCCCCTTTTACACTGCCAGATTTTCCGCGAATGTTTTCTGCGAACGTTTAGACACACAGAGCTGGATTGGTGAGTTGATCCGAGGGTCTGTTGATGACTTGTGGGAGGGGCTGTTGATGACGCTGCACGTTCGACCCACTGGCATGGACTTCAAACAAGAAAACAGCTGATAGCAGGAATGAGTATCTAGCAGCACTAAGGAGACACAAAACAGAAGATGAGCAACTGGGGAGATAAAGAATTGTGCGCCCTCCTTGCCCTCGCTAACGAGGAGGCCATTAACCGTCAGATGATGGGAACCGTGAAGGACAGGCCGATGTACAAGAGAATCACCGGACTGACCAGCCGCCGCTTTCCTTGGTAAGTTACCATTTACGTCACACGCTGAGCTACACGTTTGGTTACTAGCTCACACCCCCCATTGCCCCCAAAAAGGCAGGTGGCATTTTGCTACACTCCCCAATTTTGTTTTTATACTGCCACTGCTGAAAGAAGATGGACTGGGCTTTCCTGCAAATTTGCACAATTCCTATTTAAAAAGGGCTAAAAGCTGCAGTTAGGTCCAACAGAACAAGAATTACATGGTCACCAGAGTCATTAGCCAGGAGGATATCGTTAAAAACTCTTAATAAAGCTGACTCAGTGCTATGCAGAGTTTTAAAGCCAGACTGAAAGACCTCCAGGACATCATGCTCATCCAGAAAAGACTAACTGAGCATGAACAACTTTATCCAGGATTTTAGAGATAAAAGGCAGCTTGGAGATGGGCCTAAAATTTGCCAGCACGCTGCGATCAAGGCCAGGCTTCTTACGTAAGGGCTGCACCACTGCATGTTTAAAACTTAGAGGAACAACACCAGAAGACAGACTGCTGTTAATGATAGATAAAACCGACTGCCCTATACTAGGGAAAACCTTTTTAAATAAACCAGAAGAGACAGCATCACAGGGAGAACCTGATGTCTTAATATGGCCAACCAGATCTTCTAAAAACAACAGAGACACGGGCTCAAACTTATCAAGAGCTACAGAACAAGGAACAGGGTCAGAGGGGTCAGATGCAGGAGCTGAGATGAGAGCCCTTGCAGTAGCAACCTTATCAATAAAAAAGTGCAGGAAGCTATTGCACATTTCAGGAGATGCCTCCAAGCTGACAGGCTGTGGGGCATTAAGAACAGTGTCAATGGTTCTAAATAACACACGCGGGTTGTGACGATTGGACTCAATGATGTTTGACAGGTATTCTCTTTTGGTCTCTTTAACGGTGCTCTGGTAGCAGTGTCAGCAGTCCTTTAGGATTTGGAATGAAACCTGCAGCTTGTCCTTCTTCCACTTATGCTCAGCTTTGCGGCACTCCCGTCTAGCTGCGCGAGTTCTCTCATTAAACCAGAGCTCAGATTTAGCTTTGGGCTGCACAGTTTTTAATGGAGCCACAGGAGGAATGAAACCAGGAGCTGAGCTCCTCTGTGTTAACAGAGACAGGACGGACACAGAGCTGATCAAAAGCCACAGAGAACTGACCAGCAGTACAAGAGTTAAAAATCCAACGTCTCTGAACAGGACCGCCAGATTTAACCTCAGCACAGGAGAAAGCAACTTCAAACAATACAGGCATATGATCAGAAATCACATCGTCACAGATCTCCAAGTTAGACACAGATAAACCATGAGAGAGGACGAGGTCTAATTTGTGTCCATGTTCATGTGTGGGACCCGACAACACACGTGAATATTAAAATCCCCTAGAAAGAGGGCATGGTCATACTTAGGCAAAATTTCAGCCAGAAGACCAGAAAAGTAATTCCCAAAGTCCTTATTGTATCTGGGGGGTCGGTAGATGACAGCGCACAGCACCGGATCGGAACGAGCCACCTCAAATAAAGTCACCTCAAAGCTGGAAAATGAGGATGAGACGGTGCGCTGCTCACATTTAAAATCATTTTTGTAGACCGTCACCGCTCCTCCTCCACGACCCGATGTCCGCGGGGAGTAAGAGCAGTCAGCAGTTAAAAGTTCGACCAGAGCGCTGCACTCACCGGCACCGATCCAAGTCTCTGTCACACAGAGGAAATCCAGGCCACAGGAGCTGAAAGAAATCCCTCAGAAAGTTTTGTTCACCAGGGATCTAGCATTCATCAAGCCAATCCTGGTGGGAGCTGGAGCCTGTGGTCTGGTGGATCGGGGAGCCCGGGGCAACGTCCTCAGGAGCTGGTGGTTTACCCCATGCTGAGAGAGCCGAAGAGGGCAGAGGCGGCGGGGCCGGAGTCCCTCAGATGAGCCGGTGACAGGTACCAGGCAGGCGTCGATGGGATCTAGGAAGCACGGGGGCACAGCAAAATGAGGGAGTAATCCATGTCCTGTCAGGGAAATGGACAAAGAGCGTGCCAGCCGGAGTTTCAGCTTCACCAGCCGACCACCGCGTCTGCTGCGGCAACGGGGACGCTTCCGCCGGGAAGGTAGGGCCGAGGCCCGGTACAGGTGAGGCGGAATCCCCGCCAGGAGCAGGGGCAAAGTATTCTGTCATCTTGCCACACACTGGCGCCATCTTCATGCTCTTTTAAGCTTGCAGTGGATGTTATTTTGCCAAGTGATGAAACTTTGCCGCTTGATGTCAATGAGCTGTTGGATCTCGGTGTCATTCTCATCATACCAGTCTTGATGTCTCCGCTTTTGGTGACCGAGGATGCTTCATGATGGTAGAGAATAGTGTGCCCCAGTGTCTTTCAATATCATCCAGATACTGTTTGGGCAAGGCTGCACTAAGAGTATCCTTTAGCTGTTGTTGGTAGATGGTGTCACCCAACAGCTCGATGTTATGCTTTGGTCGGCTCTGTTTCTTCTGCAACCTCCTTTTCCGCATTAAGCGAATAGACATGATCGAGTGCATGAGGTGATGGTCAGTCCAGCAGTCATCAGCACTGGTCATTGCTCTGGTGTTAAGGACATCACGGTGGTCTTTGGAGCAGACAATAACATAGTCAATGAGATGCCATAGTTTGGAGCGAGGATGCATCCATGATGTTTTGAACTTGTTTTTCTGATGGAGGAGTGTGTTGGTGGTGACCAGGTTGTGTTCTGAACACTTAGTTAGCAGTAGTGTGCCATTGGAGTTTATGTTTCCAACCCCTTCTCTCCCCAGCGTGCCCCTCCATAGGTGGTGGTTTCATCCCAGTTTGGCATTGAAGTCTCCAAGCGGGATTAACTTGTCCTCCTTAGAGACTTCAGATAGAATTTTGTCCAGGTCAGCATAGAAAGGCTCCTTTACTCCATCCTGTGCATCAAGCGTTGGGGCGTAGGCACTAATAACAGTGGCTGTCTGACGCATGGTCATTAGGCGCTCTTTGATGCACACAGGGAGTTCATGGAGGTGGTTGATAAGGCTGTTCTTAATTGCAAAACCCACACCATGGATTTGTGGCTCATTTGCAGACATTCCTTTCCAGAAGAAAGTATATCCGCCTTTTTCTTCCTTCAGCTGCCCTTCATCAGCCAGTCGGGTCTCAGAAAGCGCTGTGATGTCGATCTGGAACTTCCTTAACTCTCTGGAAATGATGGTAGTCTGCCTTTCAGGTCGATCACTGGCTTGGTTGTCCGTGAGGGTCCACAAATTCCAGGCACCAATATGTAGCTGTTTTTGGTGTTTCTGACCGCGTGGTGGTGATCCCTCTGGATGTGGTGGTCCAGACAGGAGTTTGAGAGGCAGGCTATGTTTAGGGTACCTGTCACCGTCGAGGTCTTTGTCGTGCACGCTAGTCTTCTTCACACAGCTCTGCTCCGCGTCTCCGTGAGCTCTGTTCTCCTCCGGGCTCTCCTGCACCTGCCCTGCCTCCCCTGATTAGCTGTGTCGGGACAGGTAGGAGACGCCCACAGGAAGTCCAGTCCACCAATCACTGCCCACCACCCAGGTCATTTAAAAGGAAAGTCGCAAAAGCCTAGAGAATTTCACCCAGATATAGCGCCGCCACCAGAACCAGCCACACACGCACCTTCACCACCACCCTGTGACATACCTTTTCTAACCCCCTCCCCTACTGGGTTGAGCAGAGTGGATTCTGAATAGGGCTGCTCAGTCATGGGTGCAGCTGCTGAGAAACTCTTTCTGCCTCAGTCCAAGAACTTAGCGACTTTCTAACACCCACTGCCTGTGTGCCAGGTTGTGGCTAGGAACTCCCAGACTTCACAGTTCTGCCCCCGTCCCCACTTCCTGATCGCCACAGGACTTTGTCCGTGATGTAAAATGGATAGATTCCATTCAGGATGACACCTGCGCGTGACGTCTTTTAACGTGGGGAGACTGATACACCTGCAGCTACCACATGGTCCTTGGCAGAGGGGGGGCTAGATCCAATGGCATGGAGTCCGTGATGACTGGAGACTGACTTCTGTTGCAGCCTTCATCTGCCTTCAGTGCCATTGTGACATTGTCATCCTCCGCCACTTCCACCATTGAGGTCTTCGGATTGCACTTTGTCTGGAACCTCCCCTTCGACCTTACCGCCAAGGGTGACCCTACCAGGAGCTTAAGCTCCAGACAGCATCGCTCTTAGGTTCATTAGAACACACAAGATTCTCCACCACAGCAAGGTGGCGATCCATGTTGTCAGCCATTTTGTTTTGTAGGCCAAACAGCCCTCTGATTACCACACCTGCCTTTGTCTCTCTCTCTCTCTCTCTCCGTCTCTCTCTCTCTCTCTCTCTCTGTGTCTCTCTGTCTCTCTCTCTCACACACACACACACACACACACACACACACACACACACACACACACACACCAAGCTTGTATATAGTTAGTAATTTGGAATTTGTGTGTTTTGGTTTTGCTTTGCTCTCTTTATGAATAAATATAATTTTTGGAATCATACCTACTGTCTGTTTAATGTTGTACAAGAGTGAATGAATGCTCAACCTCTGCTACATCAACTACTCCAAAATCCGTCAGCCTTTACTATTAGTTTTGGTTATGGTTATGAATTTAATTATCGATCAAAATTCCAAATTAATAGTTAAGTGTACCTTAGGAGACTGATTACATTAACTGGCTATCATTTTTCCCTTTTTGGGAATGGTGCCCCATGAGGTGATTTGATGAAAATTCTGTCACATTATTTAACATAATTAATAATTATTATTAATATTTGATCGAGATTTGTCTTTTAACTCCCATTTAAAACAAACGTCTCGGACTGCATTTTTTCATCTGCGTGATATTGCGAAAATTAGGACTATCCTGTCACTAAAAGATGCTGAAAAATTGGTCCATGCGTTTGTTACCTCTAGGCTGGATTACTGTAATTCTCTATTATCAGGTAGCTGTAATAAGTGCCTGAAAACTCTCCAGCTAATCCAGAACACGGCGGCACGTGTACTGACAGGAACTAAGAAACGAGATCATATTTCTCCTGTTTTAGCTTCTCTGCACTGGCTCCCTGTAAAATCCAGAATTGAATTTAAAATCCTTCTCTTAACTTACAAAGCTCTAAATGATCAGGCTCCATCATATCTCAGAGAGCTCATAGTGCCCTATTATCCCACCAGAACACTGCGCTCTGAGAATGCAGGGTTATTCGTGGTCCCTAAAGTCTCCAAAAGTAGAACAGGAGCCAGAGCCTTCAGCTATCAGGCTCCTCTTTTGTGGAATCAGCTTCCTGTTTCGGTCCGGGAGGCAGACACCGTCTCCACTTTTAAGACTAGACTTAAGACTTTCCTTTTTGATAAAGCTTATAGTTAGGGCTGGCTCAGGCTTGTCTTGGACCAGCCCCTAGTTAGGCTGACATAGGCCTAGTCTGCCGGGGGACCTCCTATAATACACCGAGCCCCTTCTCTCCTTCTCACTCACTCTCTCTCTCCCTTGCTAGTATTCATGTCCTGTTAATGGATCTCTCTAACCCGGGCCTACTGCATGTCACTAACTCGGCTTGTTCTCCGGAGCCTTTGTGCTCCACTGTCTCGCAGGTTAATTCGTACCGCAGCTGTGCCTGGATGATGTGTCGTGGTTGTGCTGCTGCCGTGGTCCTGCCTGATGCCTCCCACTGCTGCTGTTACTATTAGTCATACCTGGACTATTATGCACATATCATTATTGTCACATACATATATAATCATATTATTAATATAATATCTGTTTCTCCTTATGTCTCATTGTGTCATATGGATTACTGTTCATTTATTATGTTGATCTGTTCTGTACAACATCTATTGCTCGTCTGTCCGTCCTGGAAGAGGGATTACTCCTTCAGTCGCTCTTCCTGAGGTTTCTACCATTTTTTCTCCCCGTTAAAGGGGTTTTTTTGGGGAGTTTTTCCTTAGCCGCTGTGAGGGTCCTAAGGACAGAGGGATGTTGTATGCTGTAAAGCCCTCTGAGGCAAATTGTGATTTGTGATATTGGGCTTTATAAATAAAAATTGATTAAAAAAAATTGATAATTAGGGCCCGAGCACATACCGTGCGAGGACCCTATTGAAATTGAAGGAATTAATATTATTTTTCTTCCTCCTAATGAATTGCATTTTTGGGAACTTTAACATACTCAAAAACTCACCAAATTTGGCACAGTCGTGGTCAGTCGTGGTGGAAATTTACATGTGATATGGGTTTTGGTGATGGGCGTGGTCACACGACGTGGCCTTAAACAGCAGCCCCTGCGGCACGTTTAACTGACATGCATGAAAATCGGTACACATATGTATCCCACCCAGACGCACAAAAAAGTCAGTTGGAGCCATAGGCCAAACCCAACAGGAAGCCGGCTATTTTGAATTTAGCGGCCATTTTTGGCGTTTTCCGCGTTTTGTATTTTAACGAACTCCTCCTACAGGATTAATCAGAACGGCTTCAAAATCGCTGTGTATCATCTACACTACTTTGTGATCAAAAGTTATTAAAAGATCAGTTACCCGTTGAGGGGGGAATCGGCTTTTTGGCGGCAAAGTTTGACGTCTTGCCATGAAAAACAAAATTGCTATAACTTTGGGGTAAATGGTCCAATCTGCACCAAACTTCACATGTGTGATAATAGTCCTGGCATGAAGACACCCACATGACGCTCAGGAGTCAGAGTCATAGCGCCACCCAGTGGAGACGGGAAGTCGCAACGCATTGGTTCCTTCACTGTCGAAGGAGGCGAACATTCAGCGCCTCGTCTGCCGGTCGACCTCTGGCGACACGGTGGCGGCCGCGCCAGGCCCCGAGTTGCGTGGGGTGCGAGGGCCCGTTCAACGCTGCTTGCAGCTTTAATTAGGGCCCGAGCACGTACCGTGCGAGGACCCTATTGTTTTCCTTAGGATTATTATTATTAGGGCCCGAGCACGTACCGTGTGAGGACCCTATTGTTTTCCTTAGGATTATTATTATTAGGGCCCGAGCACGTACTGTGCGAGGACCCTATTGTTTTCCTTAGGATTATTATTAGGGGTTCAAGCCCGAAGAGCTGAAACCCTATTGTTTTCCTACTGTTTTATTATTAGGGCCCGAGCACGTACCGTGCGAGGACCCTATTGTTTTCCTTAGGATTATTATTAGGGCCCGAGCACGTACCGTGCGAGGACCCTATTGTTTTCCTTAGGATTATTAGGGCCCGAGCACGTACCGTGCGAGGACCCTATTGTTTTCCTTAGGATTATTATTATTATTATTATTACTATTATTAGGGCCCGAGCACGTACCGTGCGAGGACCCTATTGTTTTCCTTAGGATTATTAGGGCCCGAGCACCACGGGTGCGAGGACCCTCTTGAAATGCAAGGAATTATTATTATTATTAGGGCCCGAGCACCTAGCGGTGCGAGGACCCTATTGAAACTGAAGGAGTTATTATTAGGGCCCGAGCACGAACCGTGCGAGAGCCCTATTGAAATCATAAAAATTATTCTTATTATTTTTCTTTTAAACCTTTGATCGCATTTTTGAGGGCCTGAACATGCCCAAAAAGTCAGGAAAATTTGCACACTCGTCACGTCTGGTGAAAATTTCGATATTTTATGGTCGTTACAAAGGGGCGTGGCAAAATGGCTCAATGGCGCCCCCTAACAGTTTTCAAAATCGAAGCCCCCTGCTTTAACTTTGCCCTAGGCGTATGAAATTTGGTACACATATGTATCATCTCGGGACGCACAAAAAAGCCTCTTGGAGTGACACCCTAAACCAAACAGGAAGTCGGCCATTTTGAATTGTTTTTTCAAAATAAGGTCATTTTTGGCCATTTCCACACGTTGTACTTGAGCGAACTCCTCCTACAGATTTTATCGGATTGACTTAAAAATTTACCTGTGCGTGCTCGACTACAGTGGGATCAAAAGTTATTAAAAGATCTTCGTCACGTCGAAGGGCGCGGTCACTGCGGAAGGGTCAATTTGGATATCTCGCCAAAAAACACGAAATTATACTACAACTACTACAGCTTTGGTGTAGATGATCCTATCTGCACCAAACTTCACATGATGGATAAAAGTCCCGCCCTGAACACGTCTACATCAAAAAATTCAGTAATTGTCATAGCGCCCCCTGCTGGCAACAGGAAATACCATGTTTTACACTTTGAGGTGCTGCTCTGACCACATTTACCATATTCAACTCAAATTTGGTCAGAAAGGCCTTAACATGTTGGCCATGCTATATTGTGAAGATCATAATGTCTCGTCAAACGGTTTCGCCGTGACGGAGTGGCGAAGGTTGACGTTTCGCCTGAAACCCATGAAGTGGCTCTAACTTTGGTGTACTTGGTCGGATCTGCCTGAAACTTCACATGTACGTCACTGGTCTCGCCCTGAGCATATGATATTAATTTCATAAGGGGCGTGGCTAAATGACATGGCCACGCCCTTTAAACACCAGCCCCCGTAGCACGTTTCACCGACATGCATGAAAATTGGTACACACATGTATCACATCCAGACGCACAAAAAAGCATCTTGGACCCATAGGCCACACCCAACAGGAAGTCAGCCATTTTGAATTTAATGGTCATTTTTGGCGTTTTCCACGTGTTGTATTTTAATGAACTCCACCTACAGGATGCATCAGAACAACTTCAAAATCATTGTGTGCCATCTAGACAAAGGTGTAATCAAAACTTATGAGCAGATTTTTGCATCATGAAACGGTTTGGCCGTCAGGTGGCGGCGAAGTTTGATGTCTCGCCATAAAACACGAAATTAGTATAACTTTGGCATACATTGTCCATTCTTCACCAAACTTCACATGTTTGTTAACAGTCCAGACCTGAATGTATAGTATGAGTTTCATCAATAAGCGTGGCCGTATGGCTTGGCCACGCCCCTTAAAGTGCAGCGTCCCCCATAACAACTTTCATCGACGTGCACGAAAATCAGTATGCACATGTATTGTGTCCAGACGCACAAAAAAGCCTCTTGCACATGTAGGCCACACCCGACAGGAAGTCGGCCATTTTGAAATTTACAGTCATTTTTGGCGTTTTCCACGTGTTGTATTTTAATGATCTCCTCCTCCAGAAATGAATCAATTAACTCCAAAACTGGTGTGTACCATCTACACAAGTGTGTGATCAAAACATATTAAGAGAATTGCTCAGCATGGAACGGTGTGGCTGTGACATGGCGTCGACACTTGATGTCTCACCATGAAACACGATATTGCTATAACATGGGATCTAATGGTCGAATCTGCTCCAAACTTCACATGTATGATAATAGTCCTGGCATGAACACACCCACATGACGCTCAGGAGTCAGAGTCATAGCGCCACCCAGTGGAGACGGGAAGTCGCAACGCATTGGTTCCTACACTGTCCGAAGGAGGCGAACATTCAGCGCCTCGTCTGCCGGTCGACCTCTGGCGACACGGTGGCGGCCGCGCCAGACCCCGAGTTGCGTGGGGTGCGAGGGCCCGTTCAACGCTGCTTGCAGCTTTAATTAGGGCCCGAGCACGAACCGTGCGAGAGCCCTATTGAAATCATAAAAATTATTAGGGCCCGAGCACGTACCGTGCGAGGACCCTATTGTTTTCCTGAGGATTATTAGGGCCCGAGCACCTAGCGGTGCGAGGACCCTATTGAAATGCAAGGAATTATTATTATTCTTTTTCTTAACTAAAATGAATTGCCTTTTTGGGGACCTTAACATTCTCAAAAACTCATGAAACTTCACAGACTCATCAGAAGTGCGAAAACTGGGCAAGTTTTGGGGTTTCATGATAATCTGCAAAGGAATGGCTCAGTAGCGCCCCCTAAAAATATTCTACGGAACAGCCCCTGAAGGTAGTTTAACCTACGTGTCTGAAACTTGGTAGGCATATGTAACACACCAAGACGTACAAAAAAGCCTCTTGAGCCCATGCCCTAAACCCAACAGGAAGTCGGCCATTTTGAATTGAATGTGCAATTTTCATGCATTTTTGGCCATTTGCAGGGCTCGTAAATGGACGATCTCCTCCTAGAGATTTTGTCCGATCGACTTCAAACTTGGTCTGTCCCACCTACATAAGTTGAAGACCAAAAGTTATCAAAAAAATTGACTTTTCGTCACACCGTGTGACCGTTGTGGGACCTCAAACTTCGCTACAAACAGGAAGTAGTATTATAACACAGGAAGTAGTTTATAACTCCAGCATACATTGTCCAATCTTCCCCAAACTTCACAGGATTGATGACAGTCCCACTCCGAAGAGATCTACATGTCAATAATTTGTGATTAATATAGCGCCCCCTACTGGTAATAGAAAATGTCATGTTTTACACTTTGAAGCACATCTCCTCCAAAGTTGACCACATCAACGTCAAACTTGGGGAAATTATCCATAAGGCCTTGATGATGCTTTCTATTGAATACTGTGAGTTTTCGTCAAAGGGCGTGACCATGGCGTGGCGGGGAACTTTGATGTTTCGCCATGATGACAAAAGTAGCTGTAACTTGACTCTACGTGGACATATCTTTCCAAAACTTCACACATATGATAACAGTCCAGCCCTGAAAACATCTACAGAGGAAATTTGAATCAGCATCATAGCGCCACCTACTGGCGGCAGAAAGTTACTTTTTTCATTCTTTCATGTCCTTCTTCTACCAGGTTCACCCGACCCACCTCAATTTTGCGGATCCATAGTCCCAAGACCTTGGTGATGATCAAACCAGAACCTTTTGAGGTTTCGTACAACGCTGTCACCGTGGCGCCACCTCATTCGCCATAAAACACGAGGTTCTTTTTGAGGGGCAAGGCATACTTGAAAACTCACGAAACTTGGCACACCCATCACAAGGCCCAAATTGTGTTGTCTGCTATGCTTTTTGTGTTTTGATGTGCCAAGATGCCTCAACAGCGCCCCCTACAATTTTTCGATGAAGCAGCCCCCGAAGCTGGTTTCACCTACATGTATGAAACTTGGTAGGCATATGTAACACTCCAAGACGTACAAAAAAGCCTCTTGGAGTTATGCTCCAAACCCAACCGGAAGTCCGCCATTTTGAATTTACTTGTGCCACTTTTGTGCATTTTGGGTGATTTCCAGTAGACGTAAATGAACGAACTTGTCCTAGAGTTTTTATCCAATCCACTTCAAACTCGGTCTGTCCCACCCCAAGACCGTGAAGACGAAAAGTTATCAAACGTTTCAGGTTTTCGTCAAACGCTGTCTCCGTGGCCCTGCCTTCTTCGCCATAAATCACGAAATTGTAACTACTCCTACAGATTTTATCCCATCAACTTCTTACTTGGTCTGTCCCACCTCCAGACATTGATGAAGAAAAGTTATCAAAAACTGGACTTGTTGTCACACCATGTGACCGTGGCAGGGCCTCAAACTTTGGGGACTCGCCACAAAACAGGAAGTTGTGTATGACTCCATCATCCATGGTCCAATCTTCCCCAAACTTCACAGGATTGATGACAGTCCTGCTCTGAAGAGACCTCCATGTGAATAATTTGTGATAAATATAGCGCCCCCTACTGGTAAGAGAAAATTTCATGTTTTATATTTTGAAGTATAACTCCCACAACTTGGCCAGATCCACCTCAATCTTGGTCAGTCTATCCGTCACATGTAGAAGATGTTTTATTGTGAACACTGTAAGTTTGCATCAAAGGGCGTGGCCATGACGTGGCGGCAAACTTTGATGTTTCGCCATGATAACAAAAGTTGTGTAGCTTGACTCTACATAGACATATCTTTCCAAAACTTCACACATATGATAAAAGTCCAGCCCTGAAAACATCTACCGAGAAATTTTTAATCAGCCTCATAGCGCCACCTAGTGGCGTCTGTAAGTTACTGCTTTCATTCTTTCATGTCTGTCTTCTACCAAGTTAACCACAACCACCTCAATTTTGCTGAGACATAGTCCCAGACCTTGATGATGATCACACCAGAAGCTTTTGAGTTTTTGTCAAACACTGTCACTGTGGCAACGCCTTATTCGCCATAAAACACAAAGTTGTTTTTGAGGGGTAAGGGATGCTTGTAATGTCATGAAACTTGGTACACATACAAGAAGTTCCGATGTGTGTTGTGTGATGTGATTTATCTGCTTTGATGTGCCAACATGGCTCAACAGCGCCCCCTACAATTTTTCAAAAAAGCAGCCCCCGACGCTGGTTTGACCTACATCTATGAAACTTGGTACGTACATGCATCACTGAAACACGTACAAAAAAGGCTCTTGCAACCATGTGCCAAACCCAACAGGAAGTCCGCCATTTTGAATTTGCTTGTAAGTGGTTCACAACTTCACCATACATGTTCCAATCTTCCCCAAACTTCACAGGATTGATGACAGTCCTGCCCTGAACAAATCTATACGCCAATACTTGGTTATTAGTACGGCGCCACCTACTGGCAAAATAACATGTCCTCGTATGATTTGAGGGATATGACGTGTAACTCTAACGTGAGGGGTCTGCCTTCGACAGGAATGAAGGGCCGCATCGGCCGGCGTCCTGCCAGCACCCTCGAGTTGCGTGAAGGTGCGAGGGCCCGTTCATCGCTGCTTGCAGCTTTAATTAGGGCCCGAGCACGTACCGTGCGAGGACCCTATTGAAATTGAAGGAATTATTATTATTATTACGACAAAAGTAAATCGCTTATTTGGAGGTTTTAACATGCTCAAAAACTCCTGAAATTTGGCGGTCGCATCAGTCGCGGTGTAAATTTACGTATTTTAGGGTTCGCGGCAATGGACGGGTCAAAATGGCTAGGCCACGCCCATTAAAGAGCAATCTCCTTATAAACAGCGCCCTCCTCATCAATTTTCACGGATCTGCACGAAAATCGGTACACATGTAGATCATGCCGAGCCGCACAAAAAAGTCTCTTGGAGCCATAGGCCACGCCCAACAGGAAGTTGGCTATTTTGAATTTAGCGGCCATTTTTGGCGTTTTACCACGTGTCATATTTTGACGAACTCCTCCTACACGATTAATCAAAACGGCTTCAAAATCGCCGTGTACCAACTAGATAAGTTTGTGATCAAAAGTTATTCAAAGATCCGCTACCCGTCGAACACGGACTCGGCTTTTTGGCGGCGAAGTTTGAAGTTTGAAGTTTGTCTCGCCATGAAAAACGAAATTGCTATAACTTTGGCATTAATCGTCCAATCTGCACCAAACTTCACATGATTCATAATATTCCCGCCCTGAACACGTCTACATGCAGAAATTTTGTAATTACCCTAGCGCCCCCTGCTGGCGACAGGAAAAGCGATGTTTTTAGACTTTGACGTGCAGCTCTGACCACGTTCACCATATGCAACTCAAATTTGGTCAGACAGACCTCAAGACGTTGGTAATGCTACATTATGAAGATTGTGACTAGGCGTCAAACGGTGTTCCGCCCAGAGGGCGGCGAAGTCGAAAATTCGCCAAAACGCGTTGAAAATGGCTTTAATGACATTAACTTCTGTGTCCTTGGTCATATCTGCCTGAAACTTCACATGTGTGTTAACAGTCCAGGCTTGAACATGTGATATGAGTTTCGTTGATGGGCGTGGCCAAATGACTTGACCACGCCCTTTAAACATCAGCCCCTGCCGCACGTGTCACCGACATGCACGAAAATTGGTACACGCATGTATCACACCGAGACGCACAAAAAAGTCTCTCGGACCCACTGGCCATACCCAACAGGAAGTCGGCCATTTTGAATTTTGATGCTATTTTTGGCGTTTTCCACATGTTGTATTTTAACGAACTCCTCCTACAGGATTAATCAGAATGACTTCAAAATCACTGTGTGTGATCTAGACAAGGTTGTGATCAAAAGTTATTAAAAGATTTTTCCACAGTTAAACGGTTTGGCCGTCAGGTGGCGGCGAAGTTTGATGTCTCGCCATGAAACACGAAATTGCTATAATTTTGGGACACATTGTCCAATCTTCACCAAACTTCACATGATTCATAATAGTCCCACACTGAACACGTCTACATGACAAAGTTCTGTGATAGTCATAACGCCCCCTAGTTATTAGTCTTCTTTTTCTTATCCGAAATCAACTGCCTTTTTGGGGGCCGTAACATACTCGAAAACTCATGAAACTTCACAGACTCGTCAGAAGTGGTGAAAATTTACATATGGTAGGGGTTTCATGACAACGTGAAAAAAAATGGCTCAGTAGCGCCCCCTACTCATTTTCAATGTATTTTGGGCTATAACTCCCAGATCATGTGTCGCACATTCAAAAACCTCATATCACCACATTCCCTGAATAGCGCTGAATCACCTGGAAGGGGCCACGCCCATTTCCGCCTAAAATTTTTTTTGCAAATGCGCAAAACCTGGAAAACGTACTTTTTCGAACTCCTCCTTAGGGTTTTGTCCGTTCAGCGTGAAACTTGGCAGGTACAGTCTTTGACTGGACCTGATCTAAAGTTATCACAGGAATTTTGATTGGTCAAAATATGCGCAAATTATTAACGAACAAATTTTTCTAGCTAGCTACAAAAAGGCGAACTGTGGTATATCTCAGTCAAAATACATGCTAACAACACCAAATCTCAGATCCTTGCTTGACCTGTGCCTGTGAGCATGTGAGCCAAATGTGGCTAATGTTGGCCACTAGGGGGCGCTGCAAATATGGAAAATTAATATCATGTAAATGGCTTCACCGAGTTTTACGAAATTTGGTGGGTATGATGCTGGGCCACTCCTGAGGCCATGTCTTGAGGTTCATCACGACTGGTCAAAGTGGGCGTGGCTTATTACAAGATAAACAACAAACATTTATTTCAGCTCAAGTATTATGCTGAGGGCTATGAAATTGATAGGCTATATATAGAACAGCATACAGACCACCCATAGAAACAATTGTGTGTCTACTACACTAGGTGGCGCTATAACAGCTGCAAACGCATTTTGGCCTGTAACTTCCACATTTTAAATCACATCTTCATAAACTTCATATCCACGTGTTCCCTAAATAGCGTCGCATCTTCTGACATAGGCCACGCCCACTCCCACTGCACATTTCTCTTTGTAAGTCACTATACATCAAAAACCTACTTTTTCGAACTCCTCCTAGCGTTTAAGGTCCATCTTCACGAAAGTTTGCACATACAATCTCCAGACTTGCCTGACCAGAAGTTATCAAAAGAATTTTGCTACTACAAAAACTGCGCTAGCTAAAAATAAACATTTTTTTTCTGCTAGCTAAAAAACACATACCATTGCATATTTTTGTCAAAGTAAAAGCTATCCATGTCAAACTCAATTCACTTCTTTCAGACATCATCCAGACACTCTGTGCTAAATTTGGCAGAAGTTGGCAAATAGGGGGCGCTATAATCAGAGAAAAATCAAGTGACATGAAAATACATATATTTGCACGAAATTTGGTGAGCATGATGTGGAGTCACTCCTGACGCCAGCTGTAAAGCTTAGTGATGTTTGGTCACCGTGGCGACGCCTTATTCGCCATAAAAGACGAAGTTGTTTTTGAGGGGTAAGGGATGCTTGTAAAGTCATGAAACTTGACACACACATGAAAGGATCCGATGTGGGTTGTCTGATGTGATTTTTTGGCTCTGATGTGCCAACATGGCTCAACAGCGCCCCCTACAAATTTTCTACGAAGCAGCCCCCGAAGCTGGTTTGACCTACATCTATGAAACTTGGTACGCACATGCATCACTGAAAGACGTATAAAAAAGCCTCTTGCAGCCATGTGCCAAAACCAACAGGAAGTCCGCCATTTTGAATTTGCTTGTAACTGGTTCGCAACTTCACCATACATGTTCCAATCTTCCCCAAACTTCACAGGATTGCTGACAGTCCTGCCCTGAACACATCTATACGCCAATACTTGGTTATTAGTATGGCGCCACCTACTGGCAAAATTACACGTGTTCTATGATTTGAGGGATATGACGTGTAAGTCCTGCGTGAGGGGTCTGCCTTCGACAGTGATGAACGGCGGCGTGAGCCGGCGTCCTGCCAGCGCCCTCGAGTTGCGTGAAGGTGCGAGGGCCCGTTCAATGCTGCTTGCAGCTTTAATTAGGGCCCGAGCACGAACCGTGCGAGAGCCCTATTGAAATCATAAAAATTATTCTTATTATTTTTCTTTTAAACCTTTGATCGCATTTTTGAGGGCCTGAACATGCCCAAAAAGTCAGGAAAATTTGCACACTCGTCACGTCTGGTGAAAATTTCGATATTTTATGGTCGTTACAAAGGGGCGTGGCAAAATGGCTCAATGGCGCCCCCTAACAGTTTTCAAAATCGAAGCCCCCTGCTTTAACTTTGCCCTAGGCGTATGAAATTTGGTACACATATGTATCATCCCGGGACGCACAAAAAAGCCTCTTGGAGCGACACCCTAAACCAAACAGGAAGTCGGCCATTTTGAATTGTTTTTTCAAAATAAGGTCATTTTTGGCCATTTCCACACGTTGTACTTGAGCGAACTCCTCCTACAGATTTTATCGGATTGACTTAAAAATTTACCTGTGCGTGCTCGACTACAGTGGGATCAAAAGTTATTAAAAGATCTTCGTCACGTCGAAGGGCGCGGTCGCTGCGGAAGGGTCAATTTGGATATCTCGCTAAAAAACACGAAATTACACTACAACTACTACAACTTTGGTGTAGATGATCCTATCTGCACCAAACTTCACATGATGGATAATAGTCCCGCCCTGAACACGTCTACATCAAAAAATTCAGTAATTGTCATAGCGCCCCCTGCTGGCAACAGGAAATACCATGTTTTACACTTTGAGGTGCTGCTCTGACCACATTTACCATATTCAACTCAAATTTGGTCAGAAAGGCCTTAACATGTTGGCCATGCTATATTGTGAAGATCATAATGTCTCGTCAAACGGTTTCGCCGTGACGGAGTGGCGAAGGTTGACGTTTCGCCAAAACCCATGAAGTGGCTCTAACTTTGGTGTACTTGGTCGGATCTGCCTGAAACTTCACATGTACGTCACTGGTCTCGCCCTGAGCATATGATATTAATTTCATAAGGGGCGTGGCTAAATGACATAGCCACGCCCTTTAAACACCAGCCCCCGTAGCACGTTTCACCGACATGCATGAAAATTGGTACACACATGTATCACACCCAGACGCACAAAAAAGCATCTTGGACCCATAGGCCACACCCAACAGGAAGTCAGCCATTTTGAATTTAATGGTCATTTTTGGCGTTTTCCACGTGTTGTATTTTAATGAACTCCACCTACAGGATGCATCAGAACAACTTCAAAATCATTGTGTGCCATCTAGACAAAGGTGTAATCAAAACTTATGAGCAGATTTTTGCATCATGAAACGGTTTGGCCGTCAGGTGGCGGCGAAGTTTGATGTCTCGCCATAAAACACGAAATTAGTATAACTTTGGCATACATTGTCCATTCTCCACCAAACTTCAAATGTTTGTTAACAGTCCAGACCTGAATGTATAGTATGAGTTTCATCAATAAGCGTGGCCGTATGGCTTGGCCACGCCCCTTAAAGTGCAGCGTCCCCCATAACAACTTTCATCGACGTGCACGAAAATCAGTATGCACATGTATCGTGTCCAGACGCACAAAAAAGCCTCTTGCACATATAGGCCACACCCGACAGGAAGTCGGCCATTTTGAAATTTACAGTCATTTTTGGCGTTTTCCACGTGTTGTATTTTAATGATCTCCTCCTCCAGAAATGAATCAATTAACTCCAAAACTGGTGTGTACCATCTACACAAGTGTGTGATCAAAACATATTAAGAGAATTGCTCAGCATGGAACGGTGTGGCTGTGACATGGCGTCGACACTTGATGTCTCACCATGAAACACGATATTGCTATAACATGGGATCTAATGGTCGAATCTGCTCCAAACTTCACATGTATGATAATAGTCCTGGCATGAACACACCCACATGACGCTCAGGAGTCAGAGTCATAGCGCCACCCAGTGGAGACGGGAAGTCGCAACGCATTGGTTCCTACACTGTCCGAAGGAGGCGAACATTCAGCGCCTCGTCTGCCGGTCGACCTCTGGCGACACGGTGGCGGCCGCGCCAGACCCCGAGTTGCGTGGGGTGCGAGGGCCCGTTCAACGCTGCTTGCAGCTTTAATTAGGGCCCGAGCACGAACCGTGCGAGAGCCCTATTGAAATCATAAAAATTATTCTTATTATTTTTCTTTTAAACCTTTGATCGCATTTTTGAGGGCCTGAACATGCCCAAAAAGTCAGGAAAATTTGCACACTCGTCACGTCTGGTGAAAATTTCGATATTTTATGGTCGTTACAAAGGGGCGTGGCAAAATGGCTCAATGGCGCCCCCTAACAGTTTTCAAAATCGAAGCCCCCTGCTTTAACTTTGCCCTAGGCGTATGAAATTTGGTACACATATGTATCATCCCGGGACGCACAAAAAAGCCTCTTGGAGCGACACCCTAAACCAAACAGGAAGTCGGCCATTTTGAATTGTTTTTTCAAAATAAGGTCATTTTTGGCCATTTCCACACGTTGTACTTGAGCGAACTCGTCCTACAGATTTTATCGGATTGACTTAAAAATTTACCTGTGCGTGCTCGACTACAGTGGGATCAATTTATTATTAAAAGATCTTCGTCACGTCGAAGGGCGCGGTCGCTGCGGAAGGGTCAATTTGGATATCTCGCCAAAAAACACGAAATTATACTACAACTACTACAACTTTGGTGTAGATGATCCTATCTGCACCAAACTTCACATGATGGATAATAGTCCCGCCCTGAACACGTCTACATCAAAAAATTCAGTAATTGTCATAGCGCCCCCTGCTGGCAACAGGAAATACCATGTTTTACACTTTGAGGTGCTGCTCTGACCACATTTACCATATTCAACTCAAATTTGGTCAGAAAGGCCTTAACATGTTGGTAATGCTCCATGATGAAGAATTTTGACTGTCGTCAAACGGCGTTCCATCCGGAGGGCGGCGAAGTCGACCCTTCGCCAAAATGCATAAAAATGGCCTTAACTTTGGTGTTTTTGATGATATCCACCTGAAACTTCATATGTGTGTCAACAGTCCAGCCCTGAATATGTGATATGAATTTCGTCAATGGGCGTGGCCATATGGCTTGGCCACGCCCATTCATATGAATTACTTCCATAGGACGTCTCACCGATATGCACAAAAATTGGTACACTTCTCCATCACCCCCAGACAAACAAAAAAGTCTCTTGGACCTCTAGGCTAAATTCAACAGGAAGTCGGCCATTTTGAATGTCATGGTCATTTTTGGTGTCGCGCACGCATCGTATTTTAACGAACTCCTCCTACAGAATTCATCAGAACGGCTTCAAAATTACCGATTACCATCTAGAACACTTCCTGATCAAAAGTTATTAAAAGGTCTCGCAGAATCTAAAGGGCACGCCAGTTGTGGGAGGTTGAATTTTGACGTCTCGCCATGAAACAGGAAGTGGCAATAACTTCACTGTACTTGGTCAGATCTGTGTGAAACTTCACAGGTATATTGACAGTCCAACCCAGAACATATGTTATGAATTTCGTTAATAGGCGTGGCTAAATGGATTGGCCACGCCCATTCACACAAATAACCACCATAGGACGTCTCACTGATATGCACGAAACTTGGTAGACACATGTATAACATCCACACGCACAAAAAAGCCTCTTGCACGGATAGGCCACACCCAACAGGAAGTCAGCCATTTTGAAATTTACAGTCATTTTTGGCGTTTTCCACCTGGCGTATTTTAATGATCTCCTCCTCCAGAAATGATCCAATTCACTCCAAAACTGCTGTGTACCATCTACACCAGTGTGTGATCAAAACATATTAAGAGAATTGCTCAGCATGGAACGGTGTGGCTGTGACATGGCGTCGACACTTGATGTCTCACCATGAAACACGATATTGCTATAACATAGGATCTAATGTTCGAATCTGCTCCAAACTTCACATGTATGATAATAGTCCTGGCATGAACACACCCACATGACGCTCAGGAGTCAGAGTCATAGCGCCACCCAGTGGAGACGGGAAGTCGCAACGCATTGGTTCCTACACTGTCCGAAGGAGGCGAACATTCAGCGCCTCGTCTGCCGGTCGACCTCTGGCGAGACGGTGGCGGCCGCGCCAGGCCCCGAGTTGCGTGGGGTGCGAGGGCCCGTTCAACGCTGCTTGCAGCTTTAATTATTATTATTATTTTTTTTTTTTTTCGCTTGATCGCATTTTTGGGGGCTTTAACATATTCAAAAACTCACCAAATTTGACGTGCACATTCGTCTAGGGGACATTTATGTGTACGCAAAATTTAAACGATGCCCATTGCAAAATGGCGAAATGGCGCCCCCTAGAAAATTTCAATCGGCTCCCACCGGCAGCCCGTTTGACCAAATTCCACGAAATTCGGGGAGGTCGTGTATCATCCCAACACGCACGAAAATGCGCAGTTGGACTTTTTTCTAAAACCAACAGGAAGCCGGCTATTTTGATTTGAATATTCATTTTTTTACCGATTTTGGCGATTTCCAAGAATTCTCTCAGAGCTATCTCCTCCTAGACGGTTCATTGGATCGGCTTCAAATTTGCCGTGCTGCAACTAGACCACATGATGATCAAAAGTTATTAAAAGATCTTTCCCTCGTTAAACGGTTTGGCCGTCAGGTGGCGGCGAAGTTTGATGTCTCAAAAAAAAAAACCCAAAAACCCAGAATTGCTATTACTTGGGCGTGAAAGGTCCAATCGGCACAAAACTTGCTGGGTATGATCGTAGTCCCGCCCTGAACACGTCTACATCAAAAAATTCCCCTGTTCTCAAAGCGCCCCCTGCTGGCGACAGGAAAAGTGATTTTTTACACTTTGAGGTACAGCTCTGAGCACGTTCAGCATATCCAACTCAAATTTGGTCAGAAAGGCCTCAACACGTTGTTAATGCTACATGATGAAGATTGTGACGTACCGTCAAACGGCGTTGCGCCCAGAGGGCGGCGAAGTCGATGCTTCGCCAAAACGTAGGAAAGTGGCCTTAACTTCAGTGTCCTTGGGCATATCTGCCTGAAACTTCACATGTGTGTTAAGAGTCCAGCCCTGACAATGTCATGTGAATTTCGTTGATGGGCGTGGTCAAATGGCTTGGCCACGCCCTTTAAACATCAGCCCCTGCGGCACGTTTCACTGACATGCATGAAAATTGGTACACATATGTATCACATCCAGACGCACAAAAAAGTCTCTTGGACCCATTGGCCAAACCCAACAGGAAGTCGGCCATTTTGAATTTAATGGTCATTTTTGGCGTTTTCCACGTGTTGTATTTTAATGAACTCCACCTACAGGATGCATCAGAACAACTTCAAAATCATTGTGTGCCATCTAGACAAAGGTGTAATCAAAACTTATGAGCAGATTTTTGCATCATGAAACGGTTTGGCCGTCAGGTGGCGGCGAAGTTTGATGTCTCGCCATAAAACACGAAATTAGTATAACTTTGGCATACATTGTCCATTCTCCACCAAACTTCAAATGTTTGTTAACAGTCCAGACCTGAATGTATAGTATGAGTTTCATCAATAAGCGTGGCCGTATGGCTTGGCCACGCCCCTTAAAGTGCAGCGTCCCCCATAACAACTTTCATCGACGTGCACGAAAATCAGTATGCACATGTATCGTGTCCAGACGCACAAAAAAGCCTCTTGCACATATAGGCCACACCCGACAGGAAGTCGGCCATTTTGAAATTTACAGTCATTTTTGGCGTTTTCCACGTGTTGTATTTTAATGATCTCCTCCTCCAGAAATGAATCAATTAACTCCAAAACTGGTGTGTACCATCTACACAAGTGTGTGATCAAAACATATTAAGAGAATTGCTCAGCATGGAACGGTGTGGCTGTGACATGGCGTCGACACTTGATGTCTCACCATGAAACACGATATTGCTATAACATGGGATCTAATGGTCGAATCTGCTCCAAACTTCACATGTATGATAATAGTCCTGGCATGAACACACCCACATGACGCTCAGGAGTCAGAGTCATAGCGCCACCCAGTGGAGACGGGAAGTCGCAACGCATTGGTTCCTACACTGTCCGAAGGAGGAGAACATTCAGCGCCTCGTCTGACGGTCGACCTCTGGCAAGACGGTGGCGGCCGCGTCAGGCCCCGAGTTGCGTGGGGTGCAAGGGCCCGTTCAACGCTGCTTGCAGCTTTAATTAGGGCCCGAGCACGTACCGTGCGAGGACCCTATTGTTTTCCTTAGGATTATTATTATTTTTAGGGGTTCAAGCCCGAAGGGCTGAAACCCTATTGTTTTCCTACTGTTTTATTAATATTATTAGGGCCCGAGCACCAAGCGGTGCGAGGACCCTATTGAAATGCAAGGAATTATTATTATTATTATTATTATTAGGGCCCGAGCACGTACCGTGCGAGGACCCTATTGTTTTCCTTAGGATTATTATTATTATTATTATTATTATTAGGGCCCGAGCACGTACCGTGCGAGGACCCTATTGTTTTCCTTAGGATTATTATTATTATTATTATTATTATTATTATTATTATTATTATTATTATTATTTTTTTTTTCCGCGACTTTAAACGCATTTTTGGGGGCTTTAACATATTCGAAAACTCACCAAATTTGGCATGCACATTCGTCTTGGTGAAAATTTATGTGTACGCAAAATTTAAACGATGCCCGTTGCAAAATGGCGAAATGGCGCCCCCTAGAAATTTTCAATCGGCTACCACCGGCAGCCCGTTTGACCAAATTCCACGAAATTCGGGGAGGTCGTGTATCATCCCAAGACGCATGAAAATGCGCAGTTGGACTTTTTTCTAAAACCAACAGGAAGCCGGCTATTTTGATTTGAATATTCATTTTTTTACCGATTTTGGCGATTTCCAAGAATTCTCTCAGAGCTATCTCCTCCTACACGGTTCATTGGATCGGCTTCAAATTTGGCGTGCTGGAACTAGACCACTTGATGATCAAAAGTTATCATACGATTTTCCCTAAGTTAAACGGTTTGGCCCTCAGGTGGCGGCGAAGTTTGACGTCTCGCCAAAAAAAACCCCAAAAAACAAAAGTGCTATTACTTGGGCATGATAAGTCCGATCGGCACAAAACTTGCTGGGTATGATCGTAGTCCGGCCTTCATCACGCCGACATCAAAAAATTCCCCCGTTCTCAAAGCGCCCCCTGCTGGCGACAGGAAAAGCGATGTTTTAGACTTTGAGGTGCTACTCTCAGCACGTTCAGTATATCCAACTCAAAATTGGTCAGAAAGGCCTTAACACGTTGGTAATGCTACATGATGAAGATTTGTGACGTATCGCCGAACGGCGTTCCACCCACAGGGCGGCGAAGTCAACGGTTCGCCAAAACACAGTTAAGTGGCCTTAACTTCAGTGTGCTTGGTCATATCTGCCTGAAACTTCACATGTGTGTTAACAGTCCAGCCCTGAAGATGTGATATGAATTTCGTTGATGGGCGTGGCCAAATGGATTGGCCACACCCTTTAAACATCAGCCCCTGCGGCACGTTTCACCGACATGCATGAAAATTGGTACACATATGTATCACATCCAGACGCACAAAAAAGCCTCTTGGACCCATTGGCTACACCCAACAGGAAGTCGGCCATTTTGAATTTGACGCCAGATTGGGCGATTCGCACTCCTCGTACTTTTTCTATCTCCTCCTACATGATTCATCGGATCGGCTTCAAATTTGGCGTGCATCAACTAGACCACTTGATGATCAAAAGTTATCATACGATTTTCCCTACGTTAAACGGTTTGGCCGTCAGGTGGCGGCGAAGTTTGACGTCTCGCCAAAAAACCCCCCAAAAAACAAAAGTGCTATTACTTGGGCATGATAAGTCCGATCGGCACAAAACTTGCTGGGTATGATCGTAGTCCGGCCTTCATCACGCCAACATCAAAAAATTCCCCCGTTCTCAAAGCGCCCCCTGCTGGCGACAGGAAAAGCGATGTTTTAGACTTTGAGGTGCTACTCTCAGCACGTTCAGTATATCCAACTCAAAATTGGTCAGAACGGCCTCAACACGTTGGTAATGCTACATGATGAAGATTTGTGACGTATCGCCGAACGGCGTTCCGCCCACAGGGCGGCGAAGTCAACGGTTCGCCAAAACGCAGTTAAGTGGCCTTAACTTCAGTGTCCTTGGTCATATCTGCCTGAAACTTTACATGTGTGTTAACAGTCCAGCCCTGAACATGTGATATGAATTTCGTTAATGGGCGTGGCCAAATGGCTTGGCCACACCCTTTAAACATCAGCCACTGCGGCACGTTTCACTGACATGCATGAAAATTGGTACACATATGTATCACATCCAGACGCACAAAAAAGTCTCTTGGACCCATTGGCCAAACCCAACAGGAAGTCGGCCATTTTGAATTTAATGGTCATTTTTGGCGTTTTCCACGTGTTGTATTTTAATGAACTCCACCTACAGGATGGATCAGAACAACTTCAAAATCATTGTGTGCCATCTAGACAAATGTGTAATCAAAACTTATAAGCAGATTTTTGCATCGTGAAAAGGTTTGGCCGTCAGGTGGCGGCGAAGTTTGATGTCTCGCCATAAAACACGATATTAGTATAACTTTGGCATACATTGTCCATTCTTCACCAAACTTCACATGTTTGTTAACAGTCCAGACCTGAATGTATAGTATGAGTTTCATCAATAAGCGTGGCCGTATGGCTTGGCCACGCCCCTTAAAGTGCAGCATCCCCCATAACAACTTTCACCGACGTGCACGAAAATCAGTATGCACATGTATCGTGTCCAGACGCGCAAAAAAGCCTCTTGCACATATAGGCCACACCCGACAGGAAGTCGGCCATTTTGAAATTTACAGTCATTTTTGGCGTTTTCCACGTGTTGTATTTTAATGATCTCCTCCTCCAGAAATGAATCAATTAACTCCAAAACTGGTGTGTACCATCTACACTGGTGTGTGATCAAAACACATCAAGAGAATTGCTCAGCATGGAACGGTGTGGCTGTGACATGGCGTCGACACTTGATGTCTCACCATGAAACACGATATTGCTATAGCATGGGATCTAATGGTCGAATCTGCTCCAAACTTCACATGTATGATAATAGTCCTGGCATGAACACACCCACATGACGCTCAGGAGTCAGAGTCATAGCGCCACCCAGTGGAGACGGGAAGTCGCAACGCATTGGTTCCTACACTGTCCGAAGGAGGCGAACATTCAGCGCCTCGTGTAACGGTCGACCTCTGGCGACACGGTGGCGGCCGCGCCAGGCCCCGAATTGCGTGGGGTGCGAGGGCCCGTTTATCGCTGCTTGCAGCTTTAATTATTATTATTATTATTTTTTTCCGCGACTTTAAACGCATTTTTGGGGGCTTTAACATATTCAAAAACTCACCAAATTTGGCATGCACATTCGTCTTGGCGAAAATTTATGTGTACGCAAAATTTAAAAGATGCCCGTTGCAAAATGGCGAAATGGCGCCCCCTAGAAAACTTCAATCGGCTCCCACCGGCAGCCCGTTTGACCAAATTCCACGAAATTCGGGGAGGTCGTGTATCATCCCAAGACGCACGAAAATGCGCAGTTGGACTTTTTTCTAAAACCAACAGGAAGCCGGCTATTTTGATTTGAATATTCATTTTTTTACCGATTTTGGCGATTTCCAAGAAATCTCTCAGAGGTATCTCCTCCTACACGCTTCATTGGATCGGCTTCAAATTTGGCGTGCTGGAACTAGACCACTTGATGATCAAAAGTTATCATACGATTTTCCCTACGTTAAACGGTTTGGCCGTCAGGTGGCGGCGAACTTTGACGTCTCGCCAAGAAACCCCCCAAAAAACAAAAGTGCTATTACTTGGGCATGAAAAGTCCGATCGGCACAAAACTTGCTGGGTATGATCGTAGTCCGGCCTTCATAACGCCAACATCAAAAAATTCCCCCATTCTCAAAGCGCCCCCTGCTGGCGACAGGAAAAGCGATGTTTTAGACTTTGAGGTGCTACTCTCAGCACGTTCAGTATATCCAACTCAAAATTGGTCAGAAAGGCCTCAACACGTTGGTAATGCTACATGATGAAGATTTGTGACGTTTCGCCGAACGGCGTTCCGCCCACAGGGCATGGAAGTCAACGGTTCGCCAAAACGCAGTTAAGTGGCCTTAACTTCAGTGTCCTTGGTCATATCTGCCTGAAACTTCACATGTGTGTTAACAGTCCAGCCCTGAACATGTGATATGAATTTCGTTGATGGGCGTGGCCAAATGGCTTGGCCACGCCCTTTAAACATCAGCCCCTATGGCACGTTTCACCGACATGCATGAAAATTGGTACACATATGTATCACATCCAGACGCACAAAAAAGCCTCTTGGACCCATTGGCTACACCCAACAGGAAGTCAGCCATTTTGAATTTGACGCCAGATTGGGCGATTCGCACTCCTCGTACTTTTTCTATCTCCTCCTACATGATTCATCGGATCGGCTTCAAATTTGGCGTGCTGGAACTAGACCACTTGATGATCAAAAGTTATCATACGATTTTCCCTACGTTAAACGGTTTGGCCATCAGGTGGCGGCGACGTTTGACGTCTCGCCAAAAAAATCCCCAAAAAACAAAAGTGCTATTACTTGGGCATGATAAGTCCGATCGGCACAAAACTTGCTGGGTATGATCGTAGTCCGCCTTCATCACGCCAACATCAAAAAATTCCCCCGTTCTCAAAGCGCCCCCTGCTGGCGACAGGAAAAGCGATGTTTTAGACTTTGAGGTGCTACTCTCAGCACGTTCAATATATCGAACTCAAAATTGGTCAGAAAGGCCCCAACACGTTGGTAATCCTACATGATGAAGATTTGTGACGTATCGCCGAACGGCGTTCCGCCCACAGGGCGGCGAAGTCAACGGTTCGCCAAAACGCAGTTAAGTGGCCTTAACTTCAGTGTCCTTGGTCATATCTGCCTGAAACTTTACCTGTGTGTTAACAGTCTAGCCCTGAACATGTGATATGAATTTCGTTGATGGGCGTCGCCAAATGGCTTGGCCACACCCTTTAAACATCAGCCCCTGCGGCACGTTTCACTGACATGCATGAAAATTGGTACACATATGTATCACATCCAGACGCACAAAAAAGTCTCTTGGACCCATTGGCCAAACCCAACAGGAAGTCGGCCATTTTGAATTTAATGGTCATTTTTGGCGTTTTCCACGTGTTGTATTTTAATGAACTCCACCTACAGGATGCATCAGAACAACTTCAAAATCATTGTGTGCCATCTAGACAAAGGTGTAATCAAAACTTATGAGCAGATTTTTGCATCATGAAACGGTTTGGCCGTCAGGTGGCGGCGAAGTTTGATGTCTCGCCATAAAACACGAAATTAGTATAACTTTGGCATACATTGTCCATTCTTCACCAAACTTCACATGTTTGTTAACAGTCCAGACCTGAATGTATAGTATGAGGTTCATCAATAAGCGTGGCCATATGGCTTAGCCACGCCCCTTAAAGTGCAGTGTCGCCCATAACAACTTTCACAGACGTGCACGAAAATCAGTATGCACATGTATCGTGTCCAGACGCACAAAAAAGCCTCTTGCACATATAGGCCACACCTGACAGGAAGTCGGCCATTTTGAAATTTACAGTCATTTTTGGCATTTTCCACGTGTTGTATTTTAATGATCTCCTCCTCCAGAAATGAATCAATTAACTCCATCTACACAAGTGTGTGATCAAAACATATTAAGAGAATTGCTCAGCATGGAACGGTGTGGCTGTGACATGGCGTCGACACTTGATGTCTCACCATGAAACACGATATTGCTATAACATGGGATCTAATGGTCGAATCTGCTCCAAACTTCACATGTATTATAATAGTCCTGGCATGAACACACCCACATGACGCTCAGGAGTCAGAGTCATAGCGCCACCCAGTGGAGACGGGAAGTCGCAATGCATTGGTTCCTACACTGTCCGAAGGAGGCGAACATTCAGCGCCTCGTCTGCCGGTCAACGTCTGGCGACACGGTGGCGGCCGCGCCAGGCCCCGAGTTGCGTGGGGTGCTCGGGCCCGTTCAACGCTGCTTGCAGCTTTAATTAGGGCCCGAGCACGAACCGTGCGAGAGCCCTATTGAAATCATAAAAATTATTCTTATTATTTTTCTTTTAAACCTTTGATCGCATTTTTGAGGGCCTGAACATGCCCAAAAAGTCAGGAAAATTTACACACTCGTCACGTCTGGTGAAAATTTCGATATTTTATGGTCGTTACAAAGGGGCGTGGCAAAATGGCTCAATGGCGCCCCCTAACAGTTTTCAAAATCGAAGCCCCCTGCTTTAACTTTTCCCTAGGCGTATGAAATTTGGTACACATATGTATCATCCCGGGACGCACAAAAAAGCCTCTTGGAGCGACACCCTAAACCCAACAGGAAGTCGGCCATTTTGAATTGAATGTGCAATTTTTATGCATTTTTGGCCATTTGCAGGGGTCGTAAATGGACGATCTCCTCCTAGAGATTTTGTCCGATCGACTTCAAACTTGGTCTGTCCCACCTACATAAATTGAAGACCAAAAGTTATCAAAAAAATTGACTTTTCGATACACCGTGTGACCGTGCCGGGGCCTCAAACTTCGCTATAAACAGGAAGTAGTATTATTACGCAGGAAGTAGTTTATAACTCCAGCATACATGGTCCAATCTTCCCCAAACTTCACAGGATTGATGACAGTCCTGCTCTGAAGACGTCTACATGCAGAAATATTGAAATTTGCATAGCGCCCCCTGCTGGTGACAGAAAAAGCGATGTTTTAGACTTTGAGGTCCAGCTCTGAGCACGTTCAGCAAATCCAGCTCAAATTTGGTCAGAAAGGCCTCAACATGTTGGTAATGCTCCATGATGAAGAATTTTGACTGTCGTCAAACGGCGTTCCATCCGGAGGGCGGCGAAGTCGACCCTTCGCCAAAATGCATAAAAATGGCCTTAACTTTGGTGTTTTTGATGATATCCACCTGAAACTTCATATGTGTGTCAACAGTCCAGCCCTGAATATGTGATATGAATTTCGTCAGTGGGCGTGGCCATATGGCTTGGCCACGCCCATTCATATGAATTACTTCCATAGGACATCTCACCGATATGCACAAAAATTGGTACACATCTCCATCACCCCCAGACAAACAAAAAAGTCTCTTGGACCTCTAGGCTAAATTCAAGAGGAAGTCGGCCATTTTGAATGTCATGGTCATTTTTGGTGTCGCGCACGCATCGTATTTTAACGAACTCCTCCTACAGAATTCATCAGAACGGCTTCAAAATTACCGATTACCATCTAGAACACTTCCTGATCAAAAGTTATTAAAAGGTCTCGCAGAATCTAAAGGGCACGCCAGTTGTGGGAGGTTGAATTTTGACGTCTCGCCATGAAACAGGAAGTGGCAATAACTTCACTGTACTTGGTCAGATCTGTGTGAAACTTCACAGGTATATTGACAGTCCAACCCAGAACATATGTTATGAATTTCGTTAATAGGCGTGGCTAAATGGATTGGCCACGCCCATTCACACAAATAACCACCATAGGACGTCTCACTGATATGCACGAAACTTGGTAGACACATGTATAACATCCACACGCACAAAAAAGCCTCTTGCACGGATAGGCCACACCCAACAGGAAGTCGGCCATTTTGAAATTTACAGTCAGTTTTGCCGTTTTCCACGTGTTGTATTTTAATGATCTCCTCCTCCAGAAATGAATCAATTAACTCCAAAACTGGTGTGTACCATCTACACAAGTGTGTGATCAAAACACATTAAGAGAATTGCTCAGCATGGGACGGTGTGGCTGTGACATGGCGTCGACACTTGATGTCTCACCATGAAACATGATATTGCTATAACATGGGATCTAATGGTCGAATCTGCTCCAAACTTCACATGTATGATAATAGTCCTGGCATGAACACACCCACATGACGCTCAGGAGTCAGAGTCATAGCGCCACCCAGTGGAGACGGGAAGACGCAACGCATTGGTTCCTACGCTGTCCGAAGGAGGCGAACATTCAGCGCCTCGTCTGCCGGTCGACCTCTGGCGAGACGGTGGCGGCCGCGCCAGGCCCCGAGTTGCGTGGGGTGCGAGGGCCCGTTCAACGCTGCTTGCAGCTTTAATTATTAGGGCCCGAGCACGTACCGTGCGAGGACCCTATTGTTTTCCTTAGGATTATTATTATTATTATTTTTTTTTTCCGCGACTTTAAACGCATTTTTGGGGGCTTTAACATATTCGAAAACTCACCAAATTTGGCATGTACATTCGTCTTGGTGAAAATTTATGTGTACGCAAAATTTAAACGATGCGTGTTGCAAAATGGCGAAATGGCGCCCCCTAGAAAATTTCAATCGGCTCCCACCGGCAGCCCGTTTGACCAAATTCCACGAAATTCGGGGAGGTCGTGTATCATCCCAAGACGCACAAAAATGCGCAGTTGGACTTTTTTCTAAAACCAACAGGAAGCCGGCTATTTTGATTTGAATATTCATTTTTTTACCGATTTTGGCGATTTCCAAGAATTCTCTCAGAGCTATCTCCTCCTACACGGTTCATTGGATCGGCTTCAAATTTGGCGTGCTGGAACTAGACCACTTGATGATCAAAAGTTATCATACGATTTTCCCTACGTTAAACGGTTTGGCCGTCAGGTGGCGGCGAAGTTTGACGTCTCGCCAAAAAACCCCCCAAAAAACAAAAGTGCTATTACTTGGGCATGATAAGTCCGATCGGCACAAAACTTGCTGGGTATGATCGTAGTCCGGCCTTCATCACGCCAACATCAAAAAATTCCCCCGTTCTCAAAGCGCCCCCTGCTGGCGACAGGAAAAGCGATGTTTTAGACTTTGAGGTGCTACTCTCAGCACGTTCAGTATATCCAACTCAAAATTGGTCAGAAAGGCCTTAACACGTTGGTAATGCTACATGATGAAGATTTGTGACGTATCGCCGAACGGCGTTCCGCCCACAGGGCGGCGAAGTCAACGGTTCGCCAAGACGCAGTTAAGTGGCCTTAACTTCAGTGTCCTTGGTCATATCTGCCTGAAACTTCACATGTGTGTTAACAGTCCAGCCCTGAACATGTGATATGAATTTCGTTGATGGGCGTGGCCAAATGGCTTGGCCACACCCTTTAAACATCAGCCCCTACGGCACGTTTCACCGACATGCATGAAAATTGGTACACATATGTATCGCATCCAGACGCACAAAAAAGCCTCTTGGACCCATTGGCTACACCCAACAGGAAGTCAGCCATTTTGAATTTGACGCCAGATTGGGCGATTCGCACTCCTCATACTTTTTCTATCTCCTCCTACATGATTCATCGGATCGGCTTCAAATTTGGCGTGCATCAACTAGACCACTTGATGATCGAAAGTTATCATACGATTTTCCCTATGTTAAACGGTTTGGCTGTCAGGTGGCGGCGAAGTTTGACGTCTCGCCAAAAAAACAAAAGTGCTATTACTTGGGCATGATAAGTCCGATCGGCACAAAACTTGCTGGGTATGATCGTAGTCCGGCCTCTATCACGTCAACATCAAAAAATTCCCCCGTTCTCAAAGCGCGCCCTGCTGGCGACAGGAAAAGCGATGTTTTAGACTTTGAGGTGCTACTCTCAGCACGTTCAGTATATCCAACTCAAAATTGGTCAGAAAGGCCTCAACACGTTGGTAATGATACATGATGAAGATTTGTGATGTATCGCCGAACGGCGTTCCGCCCACAGGGCGGCGAAGTCAACAGTTCGCCAAAATGCAGTTAAGTGGCCTGAACTTCAGTGTCCTTGGTCATGTCTGCCTGAAACTTTACATGTGTGTTAACAGTCCAGCCCTGAACATGTGATATGAATTTCGTTGATGGGCGTGGCCAAATGGCTTGGCCACACCCTTTAAACATCAGCCACTGCGGCACGTTTCACTGACATGCATGAAAATTGGTACACATATGTATCACATCCAGACGCACAAAAAAGTCTCTTGGACCCATTGGCCAAACCCAACAGGAAGTCGGCCATTTTGAATTTAATGGTCATTTTTGGCGTTTTCCACGTGTTGTATTTTAATGAACTCCACCTACAGGATGCATCAGAACAACTTCAAAATCATTGTGTGCCATCTAGACAAAGGTGTAATCAAAACTTAGAAGCAGATTTTTGCATCGTGAAACGGTTTGGCCGTCAGGTGGCGGCGAAGTGTGATGTCTCACCATAAAACACGAAATTAGTATAACTTTGGCATACATTGTCCATTCTTCACCAAACTTCACATGTTTGTTAACAGTCCAGACCTGAATGTATAGTATGAGGTTCATCAATAAGCGTGGCCGTATGGCTTGGCCACGCCCCTTAAAGTGCAGCGTCCCCCATAACAACTTTCACAGACGTACACGAAAATCAGTATGCAAATGTATCTTGTCCAGACGCACAAAAAAGTCTCTTGCACATGTAGGCCACACCCGACAGGAAGTCGGCCATTTTGAAATTTACAGTCATTTTTGGCGTTTTCCACGTGTTGTATTTTAATGATCTCCTCCTCCAGAAATGAATCAATTAACTCCAAAACTGGTGTGTACCATCTACACAAGTGTGTGATCAAAACATATTAAGAGAATTGCTCAGCATGGAACGGTGTGGCTGTGACATGGCGTCGACACTTGATGTCTCACCATGAAACACGATATTGCTATAACATGGGATCTAATGGTCGAATCTGCTCCAAACTTCACATGTATGATAATAGTCCTGGCATGAACACACCCACATGACGCTCAGGAGTCAGAGTCATAGCGCCACCCAGTGGAGACGGGAAGTCGCAACGCATTGGTTCCTACACTGTCCGAAGGAGGCGAACATTCAGCGCCTCGTCTGCCGGTCGACCTCTGGCGAGACGGTGGCGGCTGCGCCAGGCCCCGAGTTGCGTGGGGTGCGAGGGCCCGTTCAACGCTGCTTGCAGCTTTAATTATTATTATTATTATTTTTTTTTTCGCTTGATCGCATTTTTGGGGGCTTTAACATATTCAAAAACTCACCAAATTTGACGTGCACATTCGTCTAGGGGACATTTATGTATACGCAAAATCTCAACGATGCCAGTTGCAAAATAGCGAAATGGCGCCCCCTAGAATGGTTCAATCGGCTCCCACCGCCAGCCCGTTTGACCAAATTTCTCGAAATTCGGGGGGGTCGTGTATCATCCCAAGACGCACGAAAATGCGCAGTTGGACTTTTTTCTAAAACCAACAGGAAGCCGGCTATTTTGATTTGAATATTCATTTTTTTACCGATTTTGGCGATTTCCAAGAATTCTCTCAGAGCTATCTCCTCCTACACGGTTCATTGGATCGGCTTCAAATTTGGCGTGCTGGAACTAGACCACTTGATGATCAAAAGTTATCATACGATTTTCCCTACGTTAAACGGTTTGGCCGTCAGGTGGCGGCGAAGTTTGACGTCTCGCCAAAAAAACCCCCCAAAAAACAAAAGTGCTATTACTTGGGCATGATAAGTCCGATCGGCACAAAACTTGCTGGGTATGATCGTAGTCCGGCCTTCATCACGCCAACATCAAAAAATTCCCCCGTTCTCAAAGCGCCCCCTGCTGGCGACAGGAAAAGCGATGTTTTAGACTTTGATGTGCTACTCTCAGCACCTTCAGTATATCCAACTCAAAATTGGTCAGAAAGGCCTCAACACGTTGGTAATGCTACATGATGAAGATTTGTGACGTATCGCCGAACGGTGTTCCGCCCACAGGGCGGCGAAGTCAACGGTTCGCCAAAACGCAGTTAAGTGGCGTTAACTTCAGTGTCCTTGGTCATATCTGCCTGAAACTTTACATGTGTGTTAACAGTCCAGCCCTGAACATGTGATATGAATTTCGTTGATGGGCGTGGCCAAATGGCTTGGCCACACCCTTTAAACTTCAGCCCCTGCGGCACATTTCACTGACATGCATGAAAATTGGTACACATATGTATCATATCCAGATGCACAAAAAAGTCTCTTGGACCCATTGGCCAAACCCAACAGGAAGTCGGCCATTTTGAATTTAATGGTCATTTTTGGCGTTTTCCACGTGTTGTATTTTAATGAACTCCACCTACAGGATGCATCAGAACAACTTCAAAATCATTGTGTGCCATGTAGACAAAGGTGTTATCAAAACTTAGAAGCAGATTTTTGCATCGTTAAACGGTTTGGCCGTCAGGTGGCGGCGAAGTTTGATGTCTCGCCATAAAACACGAAATTAGTATAACTTTGGCATACATTGTCCATTCTTTACCAAACTTCACATGTTTGTTAACAGTCCAGTCCTGAATGTATAGTATGAGGTTCATCAATAAGCGTGGCCGTATGGCTTGGCCACGCCCCTTAAAGTGCAGCGTCCCCCATAACAACTTTCACCGACGTACACGAAAATCAGTATGCACATGTATCGTGTACAGACGCACAAAAAAGCCTCTTGCACATTTAGGCCACACCCGACAGGAAGTCGGCCATTTTGAAACTTACAGTCATTTTTGGCGTTTTCCACGTGTTGTATTTTAATGATCTCCTCCTCCAGAAATGAATCAATTAACTCCAAAACTGGTGTGTACCATCTAAACAAGTGTGTGATCAAAACATATTAAGAGAATTGCTCAGCATGGAACGGTGTGGCTGTGACATGGCGTCGACACTTGATGTCTCACCATGAAACACGATATTGCTATAACATGGGGTCTAATGGTCGAATCTGTTCCAAATTTCACATGTATGATAATAGTCCTGGCATGAACACACCCACATGACGCTCAGGAGTCAGAGTCATAGCGCCACCCAGTGGAGACGGGAAGTCGCAACGCATTGGTTCCTACACTGTCCGAAGGAGGCGAACGATCAGCGCCTCATCTGCCGGTCGACCTCAAAAACTCACCAAATTTGGCACACGTGTCAGTCGTGGTGGAAATTTACATGTGATATGGGTTTTGGCGATGGGCGTGGCCACACGACGTGACCACGCACCTTAAACTGCAGCCCCTACGGCACGTTTCACCGACATGCATGAAAATCGGTACACATATGTATCCCACCCAGACGCAGAAAAAAGTCTTTTGGAGCCATAGGCCAAACCCAACAGGAAGTTGGCCATTTTGAATTTAGCGGCCATTTTTGGTGTTTTCCACGTTTTGTATTTTAACAAACTCCTCTTACAGGATTAATCAGAACGGCTTCAAAATCGCTGTGTATCATCAACACTACATTGTGATCAAAAGTTGTTAAAAGATCAGTTACCCATTGAGGGGGGAATCGGCATTTTGGCGGTGAAGTTTGACGTCTCGCCATGAAAAACAAAATTGCTATAACTTTGGGGTAAATGGTCCGATCTGCACCAAATTCCACAGGATATATAATAGTCCCACCTTGAACACGTTTACCTGTAGACATTTTGTAATTTTCATAGTGCCCCCTGCTGGTGACAGGAAAAGCGATGTTTTACGCTTTGAGGTACAGCTCTGAGCCCGTTCAGCATATCCAACTCAAATTTGGTCAGAGAGGCCTCAAGACCTTGGTAGTGGTATTTTATGAAAATCGTGATGTATCGTCAAACGGCGTTCAGACCAGAGAGCGACAAAGTCGAAGTTTCGCCAAAATGCAGGAAAGTGGCCTTAACGTCAGTGTCCTTTGTCATATCAGCCTGAACCTTCACATTTGTGTTAACAGTCCAGGCCTGAAAATGTGATATGAGTTCCGTTGATGGGCGTGGTCAAATGGATTGACCACGCCCTTTAAACATCAGCCCCTGCCGCATGTTTTACCGACATGCACAAAAATTGGTACACACATGTATGACACCCAGACGCACAAAAAAGTCTCTTGGACCCATTGGCCAAACCCAACAGGAAGTCGGCCATTTTGAATTTAGCAGCTACTTTTGGTGTTTTCCACGTTTTGTATTTTAACAAATTCCTCTTACAGGATTAATCAGAACGGCTTCAAAATCGCTGTGTATCATCAACACTACTTTGTGATCAAAAGCTGTTAAAAGATCAGTTTCCCATTGAGGGGGGAATCAGCATTTTGGCGGTGAAGTTTGATGTCTCGCCATGAAAAACAAAATTGCTATAACTTTGGGGTAAATGGTCCGATCTGCACCAAATTTCACAGGATATATAATAGTCCCGCCTTGAACACGTTTACCTGCAGACATTTTGTAATTTTCATAGCGCCCCCTGCTGGTGACAGGAAAGGCGATGTTTTACACTTTGAGGTACAGCTCTGAGCCCGTTCAGCATATCCAACTCAAATTTGGTCAGAGAGGCCTCAAGACCTTGGTAGTGGTATTTTATGAAGATCGTGATGTATCGTCACACGGCGTTCAGACCAGAGAGCGACAAATCGATGTTTCGCCAAAATGCAGGAAAGTGGCCTTAACTTTAGTGTCCTTGGTCATATCTGCCTGAAACTTCACATTTGTGTTAACAGTCCAGGCCTGAAAATGTGATATGAGTTTCATTGATGGGCGTGGCCAAATGGCTTGACCACGCCCTTTAAACATCAGCCCCTGCCGCATGTTTTACCGACATGCACAAAAATTGGTACACACATGTATGACACCCAGACGCACAAAAAAGTCTCTTGGACCCATTGGCCACACCCAACAGGAAGTTGGCCATTTTGAATTTCATGATCCTTTTTGGCGTTTTGCACGTGTTGTATTTTAACGAACTCCTCCTACAGGACTGATCAGAACAACTTCAAAATCACTGTGTGCCATCTAGACAACGATGTGATCAAAAGTTATCAAAAGATTAGTAGATTGTTAAACGGTTTGGCCGTCAGGTGGCGGTGAAGTTTGATGTCTCGCCATGAAAAACAGAATTACTATAACTTTGGGGTAAATGGTCCGATCTGCACCAAACTTCACTGGATATATAATAGTCCGGCCCTGAACAAGTCTACTTGAAAAAATTTTGTATTTGTCATAGCGCCCCCTGCTGGAAACAGAAAAAGCCATGTTTTAGACTTTGAGGTGCAGCTTTGAGCACGTTCAGCTTATCCAACTCATATTTGGTCAGAGAGGCCTCAAGACCTTGGTAATGCTATATTATGAAGATTAGGACGTATCTTCAAATGGCATTGCGCCCAGAGCGCGGCAAAGTCGATGTTTCGCCAAAACGCATAAAAGAGGTCTTTACTTCAGTGTCCTTGGTCATATCTGCCTGAAACTTCATATGTGTGTTAACGGTCCAGGCCTGAACATGTGATATGAGTTCCGTTGATGGGCGTGGCTAAATGACTTGGTCACGGCCATTCATAAAAGTAACCCCCATAGGATGTTCACGGATATGCACGAAAATCAGTCCATACATGTATCACACCCAGACGTACAAAAAAGCCTCTTGCAGCATTAGACCAAACCCACAGGAAGTCGGCCATTTGGAATTTTGAGGTCATTTTTGGCTTTTTGCACGCGTTGTATTTTAACAAACTCCTCCTATAGGATTCATCAGAACGACTTCAAAATCACTGTGTGCCATCAAGACAACGTTGTGATCAAAAGTTACCAAAAGATTAGTAGATCGTTAAAGGGTTTGGCCGTCAGGTGGCGGCAAACTTTGATGTTTCACCATGATTACAAAAGTTGTGTAACTTGACTCTCTGTGGACATATCTTTCCAAAACTTCATACAGATGATAAAAGTCCAGCCCTGAAAACATTGACAGCAGAATTTTTCATCACCGTCATAGCGCCGCCCACTGGTTGCAGAAAGTTACTGCTTTCATTCTTTCATGTCTCTCTTCTACCAGGTTAATATCAACCACCTCAATTTGGTGAGACATAGTCCCAAGACCTTGATGAGGATCACCCTAGAAGCTTTTGAGTTTTTCTCAGCTGTTACTGTGGCAACGCCTTATTCGCCAATAAAACACGAAGATGTTTTTGAGGGGTAAGGGATGCTTATAAAGTCATGAAACTTGGCACACATATGATAGGACCCGATTTGTGTTGTCTGATGTCATTTTTGTGTTTTGATGTGCCAACATGGCTCAACAGCGCCCTCTACAAATATTCAACAAAGCAGCCCCCGAAGCTGCTTTCCCCTACCTGTAGGAAACTTGGGAGGCACATGTATCACTGAAAGACGTACAAAAAAACCCTGTTGCAGCCATGTGCCAAACCTAAAAGGACGTCCGCCATTTTGAATTTGCTTGTAACTACTTCACAACTTGACCGTACAAGTTCCAATCTTCCCCAAACTTCACAGGATTGATGACAGTCCTGCCCTGAACATATCTATATGCCAATACTTGGTTATTAGTACAGCGCCACCTAGTGGCCAAATGACATGTCTTTGTATGATAACTCCTGCGTGAGGGGTCTGCCTTTGACAGGAATGAACGGCACTGTCAGCCGAAGTCCTGCCACTGCCCTTGAGTTGTGTGAAGGTACGAGGGCCTGTTCAACGCTGCTTGCAGCTTTAATTTTTAATTATTTCTGATAGCCAATTTGATACTTAAATTGGAGATCTGTTTCAAGGTCAGGCCCTTGATGAGGCATAGATCCCAACTTTTGGTGCCGCCATGTGAGACCTACTAGATTTCCAACAAGTAGTATCCCAGCTTTTTATAATACTATTTGTAGAACCCCTACATATTTGGTGTCCTTTAGTGAGACTTAGTATTATAAACCCCAACCATGACAACCTGACACCATCAGCCAGCTTGAATTGTGCTGAGATGGTCCAGTTCACACTGCTGCAACTTTCCTCTGCAACAATCTAAAACAGTTTTGTCTTGTCACAAATCTTTGGTCTGAATTGGGCTTAATGCTTAATGCTTTTTTCCCCCATTTGTTTTGTTTGTGTTTGGTGTTGTTGTTTCCTACTGACTTTCCTACCTCAGTCAAAGTTAATACCGTTAAAAGTCCAGTTTTGAATATATGGATTAAAGATTTGTGGCTCTGTTTTAGTTAAATAAAAATAATTTTAACCTCATAATTATGCTACATCATATCTTTATTTCATATACAGAGCCTTTTAGCAAGAAAACTCAATCTTCTCTATGCAATGCGCTGCAACTCTGTCAAAAACAGACAAGGCATTTATTTTTCTGTGATGCTTCTTAAATGCTCTGCGGCGTGTCTTCAAACTAGAATTACTGGTCCACTATCTGTGGGATTATGCTTAATGCAGCAGGATGGGGTGCATCTCCTCTTGGACTTGTGTGGTGCATCATTTATTGAAGATTTTGGATGTTCCTATTGCTATTTGCACTTCCTGGACATTTCAAATGTTAAATTTATTGTACATGTTTTTATATTTGTCAAAAATGACACCCAATATATGTCTTTTTCTCTTTCTTGTGTTTTCTTCTCTCTTTTTTAAAGGCTGTTGCATTCAGCAGGCATCTCATTCCTCAGTGGGGAAAAACACAAGACAGCTGACAGATTCATTAGAACACAAGCATCTAATTAGAAAAGCCAGCTATTCTTGTCACTCACTGAAGACATTGTTGTTACAGCTGCTCATAGAAAAAAGGGGCCTTATCTGCCATTCACAGAGGACTCTGCAGATGAATAAAATACCCAGTAGCCATTACAGATACAGGTATTCTTTTGGTACCCTTTTTTATATTGCTGTCAATCAGTGCTTCTCTTCATTACAGCCAGCAAATCTCTCTGCAACTCTGGAAAGTTTCACACAAGGACAGCAGAATATATATATTATACTGTATGAATTTGAATAGGAGTATGAACATCAGAATAATATACCGTGCCGTATGAAATGCCATCACTGTCATTCACACTGCACTGCCTCAAGGCTGCATTAGGCACCGTGTGAGCACCAAAGGGGCACAGCGGTAAGTGGGACTGACAGACACACTCAGCACAGGTCACAGCTTGTTTTATTTTGAAGTCAAACCAAGAGAAGAGGGACAAGGATACACACTGATAAATTACACCAGGTATCGCTACATATCAACTAACAACATCACAATATCTCATAAAAGCGCTCTTGACAACAGATCCAACATTACAAAATGAAAAATAATGGTACAGGAACAAAACTCGGCTGCAGTCAAAGCCCATCTGAGCATGACAAAACAAACATGACAAAACACAGTGGAAAATAACAGTTTTGGCAAGAGACTGTGATATGCATGGTATTTCCTTTCCCATCTGCAACAATGTATTAATGGAGCTACAAGACTGGCAGCTGAAGCATTATGCAATAAGTCACATGAAGGAATTATAAGTCTGTAAAAACAGAAAGAAAAACCTGCTAATAAAAGCTACTACAATGCATACACATAAAAAACTAGCCTGAGCGCAGCTTGGGTCACTGGGGGATTTCAGAATTTAAAATGTATAGCACATCACATTGAAATGTCACTGTATATGAGCTATCAAACAGCCATGATGGAAAAATTCATTCAATCAACTCAGGACGTGTTGCGGATATGGACATTAGCATAAAACCTTCCTCAGACAGTACAGCTGAAATTTTATGTCTGATAAATATGTTACAGCAATACAAGACCGTACTGACATTTTTCGTGTGGGCTTATAAAGTGATCTCTGTGTTTTTGTGTGTGTGGTGTTTGACTGATGAGCCTGAGGTTACACAGTTTGGACAAGAAAGGCAAGACGGAAAAGGGGCCATGAATACATTAATTACAGTTTACAAACTTGAAGAAAAAAAAACCTCCAGAGAATCTCACAAAGAGGAAGTGTGAAATTCAGCATTGACTCATGCCTTTGTATAAAGGTAATCACATACAAATCATCCATACATTACAGTAAAAAATAAATATATCAAGACAGTCAATAAATAATAAATTAGAGGAAGGGTCTAAAAGCATGGTAACGAGAGAGCAGACTGTGTGTGTGTGTTTGTGTATGCAAGTGTGTATCAGCAGACGATGATAATCCCAAGAGAGCAAAGGTTCAAAGGGAAATGCCCCTCGGTAAGAGAGTGAGCACATAAATGGGCAGTCAAGGTAAATCAGAATATGACTTAACATGTGCATGTGTGTTTTAAGTCTGCATGCATGTTTTTACTTTATATTGGCGTTATATATGTAGCTGTCGTAGATAGGTGTGTCTGTGTTGTCTATATCTTTAAATTTTCACCCACGTTTGTGTGTTTCTGTGTCTATATCTGCCTGTGTCTGTGTTTCTTCATGTCTGCATGTGTCTGTATGTGTTTACAACACACTTTAACCATTTGGCTAACTCAGTGGCCCTCGCCACTTGGGGGTTTAGCGTCATGCTGCTGCCCTGCCGCCCCTCCAGGCAGCCAGGGGGAGACTGAGTGCGAGGTGGTCTGCTTGGCCATGCTGTAGTGGCTGATCACTGTGTAGAAACGGCCCCTTGAGTTGGCATCCTGGGCAGCGTAGTACGCCTCCAGAGAGGCAGGGATACACCGCTTGTGCTGTGAGGGAGAAAGAGAGCAAGAAGGTTCAGAACATTCAGCAATTGGTTTACTGTGGAAAGGGATGTATACGATGGTAGAAATAAAGGAAAAGAAAGAGGTCATTAACACCAGTGATGATTTGTCCCTTGCAAATGAACTAAATACCTTTTGCCAGATTCTATACTGTAGATTTTTCTAATGAACAGAATTCGTTAAGAGAGCAATTGGGCAATAGCCAATCGCTCATTATACAGTCAATCAATCAATCAATTTTATTTATAAAGCCCAGTATCACAAATCACAATTTGCCTCAGAGGGCTTTACAGCATACAACATCCCTCTGTCCTTAGGACCCTCACAGCGGCTAAGGAAAAACTCCCCAAAAAAACCCCTTTAACGGGGAGAAAAAAATGGTAGAAACCTCAGGAAGAGCAAATGAAGGAGGGATCCCTCTTCCAGGACAGACAGACGAGCAATAGATGTTGTACAGAACAGATCAATATAATGAATTAACAGTAATCCATATGACACAATGAGACATAAGGAGAAACAGATATTATATTAATAATATGATTATATATGTATGTGACAATAATGATATGTGTATAATAGTCCAGGTATGACTAATAGTAACGGCAGCAGTGGGAGGCATCAGGCAGGATCATGGCAGCAGCACAACCACGACACATCATCCAGGCACAGCTGCGGTACGAGTTAACCTGCGAGACAGTGGAGCACAAAGGCTCCGGAGAACAAGCTGACTTAGTAACATGCAGTAGGCCCGGGTTAGAGAGATGCATTAACAGGACATGAATACTAGCAAGGGAGACAGAGAGAGTGAGTGAGAAGGAGAGAAGGGGCTCGGTGTATTATAGGAGGTCCCCCGGCAGACTAGGCCTATGTCAGCCTAACTAGGGGCTGGTCCAAGACAAACCTGAGCCAGCCCTAACTATAAGCTTTATCAAATAGGAAAGTCTTAAGTCTAGTCTTGAAAGTGGAGACGGTGTCTGCCTCCCGGACTGAAACAGGAAGCTGATTCCACAAAAGAGGAGCCTGATAGCTGAAGGCTCTGGCTCCTGTTCTACTTTTGGAGACTTTAGGGACCACAAGTAACCCTGCATTCTCAGAGCGCAGTGTTCTGGTGGGATAATAGGGCACTATGAGCTCTCTGAGATATGATGGAGCCTGATCATTTAGAGCTTTGTAAGTTAAGAGAAGGATTTTAAATTCAATTCTGGATTTTACAGGGAGCCAGTGCAGAGAAGCTAAAACAGGAGAAATATGATCTCGTCTCTTAGTTCCTGTCAGTACACGTGCCGCCGCGTTCTGGATTAGCTGGAGAGTTTTCAGGCACTTATTAGAGCTGCCTGATAATAGAGAATTACAGTAATCCAGCCTCGAGGTAACAAACGCATGGACCAATTTTTCAGCATCTTTTAGTGACAGGATAGGCCTAATTTTCGCAATATTACGCAGATGAAAAAATGCAGTCCGAGACGTTTGTTTTAAATGGGAGTTAAAAGACAAATCTTAATCAAATATTACGCCGAGGTTTCTTACGGTGATGCTAGAGCCCAGAGCAATGCCATCCAGAGAAACTATATCATCAGATAAAGAGTTTCTGAGCTGTTTGGGGCCAAGAACAATAACTTCAGTTTTGTCTGAATTTAACATCAGGAAATTGGTGCTCATCCAGGTTTTTATATCTTTAAGGCATTTCTGAAGTTTAGTTAATTGATCCGTTTCTTCTGGTTTTATCGATAAATACAACTGTGTATCATCCGCATAGCATTGGAAATTTATAGAGTGATTTCTGATGATGTTACCTAAGGGAAGCATATATAGCGTGAATAGAATTGGTCTGAGCACTGAACCTTGAGGTACTCCAAAACAAACTTTAGTACATGAAGATGATTCATTATGAACGTGAACAAACTGAAAGCGATCGGATAAGTACGATTTAAACCAGCTTAGTGCAGAACCTTTAAGGCCAATTGAATGTTCCCGTCTCTGTAGCAGAATTTGATGGTCAATTGTGTCAAATGCGGCACTAAGATCTAGTAAAACAAGTACAGAGACGAGTCCTTGGTCTGAAGCAATCAGAAGGTCATTTGTAATTTTAACTAGTGCTGTCTCGGTACTATGATGGGCCCTAAATCCTGACTGAAATTCCTCAAATAAATTATTATCATGGAGAAAGTCACACAGCAGGAGAATGAAGTGCGTAGAACCCTCCAAAAAATCAGTCCACGCAAGGCGGCTGGGTTTGATGGGATAAAGGGCACTGTGCTCAAGAGTGTAGGGAGCAGCTCAGCCCTGTACTGACAAGTCTGTTTCAGGAGTCTGTAGATACTCATTACATCCCAAAAGCGTGGAAGACCTCGCTCATAGTGCTGGTGCCCAAAATCCTCAAACCCAAACTTCTAAATGACTATCGACCAGTTGCGTTAACCTCACTAATAATTAAAAGTTTAGAGCCCCTTATTTTAAATAACCTTCTCAGGGAGGCAGAGCATGCACTAGATAACTTACAGTTCGCATATAGAAATGGGAGAGGCACTGATGATGCTCTCCTCTTTATGCTGAATAAGATCTATTATCATGTTGATCAGTGCAGTCATTAACGTGTCTATTGGACCCCATCCCAACTAGGCTACTTAAGGAAGTCTTACCTTTAGTTAACACTTGCATACTAGACATGATCAATATATCTTTATTAACAGGCTATGTACCACAGTCTTTTAAGGTAGCTGTAATTAAACCACTGTTAAAAAAGCCCACATTGGATCCAGAGGTGTTAGCCAATTACAGACCTATATCCAACCTTCCCTTTCTCTCAAAGATCCTTGAGAAAGTAGTCGCAGACCAGCTGTGTGACTTTCTCCATGATAATAATTTATTTGAGGAATTTCAGTCAGGATTTAGGGCCCATCATAGTACCGAGACAGCACTAGTTAAAATTACAAATGACCTTCTGATTGCTTCAGACCAAGGACTCGTCTCTGTACTTGTTTTACTAGATCTTAGTGCCGCATTTGACACAATTGACCATCAAATTCTGCTACAGAGACGGGAACATTCAATTGGCCTTAAAGGTTCTGCACTAAGCTGGTTTAAATCGTACTTATCCGATCGCTTTCAGTTTGTTCACGTTCATAATGAATCATCTTCATGTACTAAAGTTTGTTTTGGAGTACCTCAAGGTTCAGTGCTCAGACCAATTCTATTCACGCTATATATGCTTCCCTTAGGTAACATCATCAGAAATCACTCTATAAATTTCCATTGCTATGCGGATGATACACAGTTGTATTTATCGATAAAACCAGAAGAAACGGATCAATTAACTAAACTTCAGAAATGCCTTAAAGATATAAAAACCTGGATGAGCACCAATTTCCTGATGTTAAATTCAGACAAAACTGAAGTTATTGTTCTTGGCCCCAAACAGCTCAGAAACTCTATCTGATGATATAGTTTCTCTGGATGGCATTGCTCTGGGCTCTAGCATCACCGTAAGAAACCTCGGCGTAATATTTGATTAAGATTTGTCTTTTAACTCCCATTTAAAACAAACGTCTCGGACTGCATTTTTTCATCTGCGTATTATTGTGAAAATTAGGCCTATCCTGTCACTAAAAGATGCTGAAAAATTGGTCCATGCGTTTGTTACCTCGAGGCTGGATTACTGTAATTCTCTATTATCAGGCAGCTCTAATAAGTGCCTGAAAACTCTCCAGCTAATCCAGAACACGGTGGCACGTGTACTGACAGGAACTAAGAAACGAGATCATATTTCTCCTGTTTTTAGCTTCTAAATGATCAGGCTCCATCATATCTCAGAGAGCTCATAGTGCCCTATTATCCCACCAGAACACTGCGCTCTGAGAATGCAGGGTTACTTGTGGTCCCTAAAGTCTCCAAAAGTAGAACAGGAGCCAGAGCCTTCAGCTATCAGGCTCCTCTTTTGTGGAATCAGCTTCCCGTTTCGGTCCGGGAGGCAGACACCGTCTCCACTTTCAAGACTAGACTTAAGACTTTCCTATTTGATAAAGCTTATAGTTAGGGCTGGCTCAGGCTTGTCTTGGACCAGCCCCTAGTTAGGCTGACATAGGCCTAGTCTGCCAGGGGACCTCCTATAATACACTGAGCCCCTTCTCTCCTTCTCACTCACTCTCTCTGTCTCCGTTGCTAGTATTCATGTCCTGTTAATGCATCTCTCTAACCCGGGCCTACTGCATGTTACTAACTCGGCTTGTTCTCCGGAGCCTTTGTGCTCCACTGTCTCGCAGGTTAATTCGTACCGCAGCTGTGCCTGGATGATGTGTCGTGGTTGTGCTGCTGCCATGATCCTGCCTGATGCCTCCCACTGCTGCCGTTACTATTAGTCATACCTGGACTATTATACACATATCATTATTGTCACATACATATATAATCATATTATTAATATAATACCTGTTTCTCCTTATGTCTCATTGTGTCATATGGATTACTGTTAATTCATTATATTGATCTGTTCTGTACAACATCTATTGCTCGTCTGTCCGTCCTGGAAGAGGGATCCCTCCTTCATTTGCTCTTCCTGAGGTTTCTACCATTTTTTTTCTCCCCGTTAAAGGGTTTTTTTGGGGGAGTTTTTCCTTAGCCGCTGTGAGGGTCCTAAGGACAGAGGGATGTTGTATGCTGTAAAGCCCTCTGAGGCAAATTGTGATTTGTGATATTGGGCTTTATAAATAAAATTGATTGATTGATTGATAATTTAACAACATGAGGTCACTGTACGAGGCCCGGGTCCTTAAAAAAGGGAAGGCTATCGCTGGAGACGTAAGGCATCCACTATTCAATCAAGACCTTATGAGAGGTCCTATTGGGGACAAATAATCTATCTATCTATTAATGGTGCAACATTCAGTCTGTGAGAGAAAAGTAGCTACACTGCCGATGTGGCTTTCCAGTGAGAAGGCATGAGAAAGGGAGGTCTTTGCCTTCTCCAGCTTTGTCTTTACAAACCCCTCCCTCAAGGTGCCAGCAGATTTACATTGTCATTGTGGGTTGCATTGCAATGTTGCAAAAGACACTTGTGTGCTTTTAGCAGGCAGGGACTGAGATGCATCTGTAGTAATCCAATTTAAATAGCATTTCAAACCACCTCCAAATGTGGTTTGGATCCAATTTGCAAAAGTTGTTATTTATTTATTTATTTTGCTGTCCAGACTGGAGGATGAGCTGCTTTGTTGCTTGTATTTGATTTAAAAAAAAAACATGTAGTGTGGGTTTTTTTGTTGTTGTTTTGTTTATTATTATTATTATTTATATAGTCACTACCACTATACCATTTTCCCCCTCTATGTGTACATATATATATATATATATATATATGTATATATATATATATATATATATATATATATATATATATATGTATATACAGTACAGGCCAAAAGTTTGGACACACCTTCTCATTCAATGCGTTTTCTTTATTTTCATGACTATTTACATTGTAGATTCTCACTGAAGGCATCAAAACTATGAATGAACACATGTGGAGTTATGTACTTAACAAAAAAAGGTGAAATAACTGAAAACATGTTTTATATTCTAGTTTCTTCAAATTAGCCACCCTTTGCTCTGATTACTGCTTTGCACACTCTTGGCATTCTCTCGATGAGCTTCAAGAGCTAGTCACCTGAAATGGTTTTCACTTCACAGGTGTGCCTTATCAGGGTTAATTAGTGGAATTTCTTGCTTTATCAATGGGGTTGGGACCATCAGTTGTGTTGTGCAGAAGTCAGGTTAATACACAGCTGACAGCCCTATTGGACAACTGTTAAAATTCATATTATGGCAAGAACCAATCAGCTAACTAAAGAAAGACAAGTGGCCATCATTACTTTAAGATATGAAGGTCAGTCAGTCCAGAAAATTGCAAAAACTTTAAATGTGTCCCCAAGTGGAGTCGCAAAAACCATCAAGCGCTACAACAAAACTGGCACACATGAGGACCGACCCAGGAAGGGAAGACCAAGAGTCACCTCTGCTTCTGAGGATAAGTTTATCCGAGTCACCAGCCTCAGAAATTGCAAGTTAACAGCAGCTCAGATCAGAGACCAGATGAATGCCACACAGAGTTCTAGCAGCAGACCCATCTCTAGAACAACTGTTAAAAAGAGACTGCACGAATCAGGCCTTCATGGTCAAATAGCTGCTAGGAAACCACTGCTAAGGAGAGGCAACAAGCAGAAGAGATTTGTTTGGGCCAAGAAACACAAGGAATGGACATTAGACCAGTGGAAATCTGTGCTTTGGTCTGATGGGTCCAAATTTGAGATCTTTGGTTCCAACCGCCGTGTCTTTGTGAGACGCAGAAAAGGTGAATGCATGGATTCCACATGCCTGGTTCCCACTGTGAAGCATGGAGGAGGAGGTGTGATGGTGTGGGGGTGTTTTGCTGGTGACACTGTTGGGGATTTATTCAAAATTGAAGGCACACTGAACCAGCATGGCTACCACAGCATCCTACAGCGACATGCCATCCCATCCGGTTTGCGTTTAGTTGGACGATCATTTATTTTTCAACAGGACAATGACCCCAAACACACCTCCAGGCTGTGTAAGGGCTATTTGACCAAGAAGGAGAGTGATGGAGTGCTGCAGCAGATGACCTGGCCTCCACAGTCACCGGACCTGAACCCAATCGAGATGGTTTGGGGTGAGCTGGACCGCAGAGTGAAGGCAAAAGGGCCAACAAGTGCTAAACACCTCTGTACACTATATATATATATATATATATATACATATGTTTGTATCATCATTTTGTACTTAAGGTCCAAATAAGGTCAGTTACACAAGGCTTAGGCAGCAGCTAGACAAATATCAGATTTGGCAGTAAAAAAGGACCCATAAGTAGGAAACAGGTGTTTTGATAAACTAAGGCGTTCGTGTGTAAGTTAAGCCTTGTGAGGTCAAATAAGGTGGAACATTCTGGGTTAAGGTGACCTGATCGTTGGGACGGTTGGGCCAAGTTTGGCAATAGAAACGGGTGTTTTTGCCAGAAATACAAAGGAAAAGGAAGACAAAGGTATTGACGCCAGGAGCCGCAGTTCTAGGAATAAGCAGGAAACCAGGAGAGAATATGATCCAAGCACACACACACACACACACACACACACACACACACACACACACACACACACACACACACACACACACAAAGACAGACACATACATACAACCATCCATGGGCGGGCGAACACCGAGGATGTAAGAACTGGAAGAATGATTTTTCGGGGTGCTGTTTCCACACAATTTGACATGTAGACTGGTGTACAGCTGTATGCTGATGTTCTGCGATTAAAGTATTCCTGCTCGCTTTAACTTTTCTCCGTGGTTCTCTGAGTCTCTTCATTTCAGTGTTTGCTAAAGTTGAGTATTTTTCTTACGATATATGTACATATATATATATATATATATGTACACACACACATATATACATATATATATATATATATATATGTATATATATATTATGTACATATTTCTGGTTGTTATTATTACCATCCTCAACATTATCGCTACTGACTTACTATTATTAGGGCCTGAGGACCCTATTAAAATGCAAGGAATTATTATTATTATTAGGGGTTCAAGCCCGAGGGGCTGAAACCCTTTTGTTTTTCTACTTTTTTATTATTCTTCTTCTTCAGAAATGTTTTCGCAAATTTCTGTGAGATGGTACATCATAGAGACATGAAATTTTCACCAATGACTTGCAGTTGTGTGCAAATGGTGCTCATAATATAAAAATGTCAATTGGCCAGATGGTGGCACTATAGTTAAGGTCAAGGAAAATTTGAATTTGAAAGGCAACCACCATGTCAGATTGACTTGAAACTTGACACACATGGTCAGGTGAAAGACTTCTACAAAAGGCTGAAAAAAACCTCAAGGTCCGCCCACTAGATTGTCCACCATATTGGATTTTTTGCAAAACACGTTTTTGACATCTCCTCCTAAGGTGTAGGTCTGACTTGTACCAAACATACTGTGGATCATCATGGGATGAAGCTTTTCAAAAGATATCAAGACTTTTTGATATGTTGTTGCATTTTGATTATATTGATCAATGAACTTTAGAGAGGGCGTGGCTCAGCACATAAATGGAATTTACTCCTTAACCTTTGAGCCAATTGTCACAAAACTTGAAGGAAATATCAACATAACAATCTGAATCATACCTTGAAAGTTTGATCAAAATCAACCCATAGGGGGCGCTACACAAGCAAAAAGTTGATATCTCATAATCAGCTACAGATGTTTGTACAAAACTTGATTTGCGTCATCTAGAGTCATGTCTCAGTCCATACACCAAATTTGACAATGATTGCTTAAAGGGGGCGTGGCCTATTACATAAAATCTAAATTACAAGGCATTTCACATTCCATACTTCATAAAAATCATAAAAAAATCACCAGTGCGTCCTACACAGCTGAAAGTTTTTCAGCACATTCACTGAATTGTGACAAAACTTTGCCGTGCTGCAACCTATTGTCAATTCAGAAGTCCGTCACTCTATATTTTTAAGAATATGCAAAATTAATTAACATCAATATCTCCAAAAGTCTTCAGAAGTCTTCAAAAGTCTTCATGTAAATGCAAGCATAGTTGACACACTTACTTTGTGGATACTAGATGTCACATGTTCCAAATGGTGTTCAGATCAGTGTAACAGTTAGCTCACAGTGATATTCATTATCTTATTGTAATTTGTACTGTATGCACAACATTTTCTATTTCATCTCATTTTTAACCAAATGTCACCAAATATATATTTGACAATATACTTAAAATCAGCAAAATGATGTGCAATTTTTTCAGAATTTTATCACCAACACTGTCACTGTTATTGAGATCTCAGCCTGTTCTAAAAATAATGACTAATGAACTTTAAAGGGGGCGTGGCTCAGCAAATGACTCCACAACGTTTGGACCAATCATCACAAGCCTTGCAAGCAATGTCTTAAGAAGTACCAGGCACATATCCTGAGAGTTTCATTTAAATTGACCACTAGGGGGCACCAAAATTTAAAAACTGGGCATGCGGTAACACAAATCAGACTAGAAATCAGAAACTGATTGTCCAAGCATTACAAAACTTGCAGGGTATGTTAAATAATGACAGTGCGCCACTTGCCTTAAATCATTTTGAAATCTGTCAGTATGGGGGCCCCACAACTACCAAACAAGTGCAACAGCGTTTTACAAAATTTGGCCATAAATCAATGAGGATTCATTCAACCTTTAACAAACTCAGTGTATCAAAGGTCTTGATCTTACCCATCTTTCACAATTTAAATGTCCATGCTGGCTTGAACCCTGGAATCGCCACTTGCGGCTATATTAATTAATTAATTTTTTTATTTTATTTTATTTTATTTTATATATTTTATTAATACCGCAAGGAGAAATTCCAAGTTTTAACTCTGTTGTTGTCATATACATATACATATACATAAACATATACTCACAGGCCTGAAATACCCACACACAAGCACAAACAGGGCCTATACATGCATTGGAGAGATGTCAGAGTGAGGGGGCTGCCCATGGACAGGCGCCATTAATTATGTTTTTCTTAATGAGCCATATAAAATATTCACTGAGAACCTTTTTCTTACCAAATAAACAGTGAATTAGCCTCCTTAATAAAACACACCTGTATTTGCAGCTTATGCATTGTTCATGTTTTGCACTGAGAGACAGCTAATTGGGGCTCATTGTTGCAATTTTCCACATGTTTATCATGCATTGACCAAGGTGAAAAGGCTTTTGGAGTTGGTGTGGAATTACTGTCCCTCTACTTTTAAATATCCCCTTAGGTCCATTAACCACCTCCACAAAACACGCCTATGTAGAGTCAGTAAATAAGACATGAATACATATTTGCAATGAGGTGAACAATTTCCTTTGTGTTTGCAGGGGAGCTAAGATGAGCTTTTCTGTGTGTATTTAATCTTCTAATGCAGCCTAGTGTGGGAGGCAGGGTCTGCCACACAGGCAAAAACACTTGCCACTTGATTCAGATGCAATTTGTTCCATCCATCAGTTGAATTTACCTAATGTACTGCTGTTTGGTAAATTGAGGGTTAGGCAGGGTGTTGAGTATTGCACGCCTCCATTAAAGTCCACAATCATGACCTAACCCTCCAAGATTTATTTTGAAATTATTCTTTAGGTGTGTTGTCATCAGAAAAGCAGCTTTGCTATCTGACACTTTGGTACCAATGTGCGTAAATGTCATAAACAGTTAAAGTAAATTAGGTAAATAAATATGTTTTAATCCTCAGCTTTGAAATACAAATGAAGAATCACCCCCTTATTTAGTAAGGCAGGTGCACACCAGGTAAAGACATTTTTTTGTAACGGGTACAGAGTGAACCCAATTGCAGCACAAATGAACCAGGTTTCTTGTATTAACAGTCATTATTCAGCAGGTTAAAGCAGGAACACAGCTAACCAGAAGATGCAACAGAGCAGAGCAGGTGAGTATGGCAGGATTTGAACCCAGGTCTCCCATGTGCCAGGCAAGCAAGCTATCACAGGACCAATGGGGCAGGCAGGGAGTGCATGGGACTCGTGAGCGGGTAATTGTCCAAAAGTTCTCAACAGGCTCAACGAGTGTGGTGGAGGGGAAATAGCACAAACTCGCTGCTGATGGAAGTCTTCCTGGAAAGTGGTTCAGATGAGGGCTGGGTGTGGATCCAGACCCTGAGACGGAGTCGGTGGGGCTGACGGCACCAGAGGAGGTGAGCTGGCGAGGTGAAACTGACAAGGTGGATCTTTTGGCTGAGCAGGAACAGGCTGAGTGCCACCCAGCTACAGGCAGACGAGGAACAGAAAACAGGCAGGCAATACTCGTAGTTGGGGACAGAAGGCTGGTGGATTTACTGGGGCTAAGACGTGAAGCAAAGGTCGTAGGCAAGTCAGGTCGATACCAGGTAAGCAGTCCGGGAACAAGTGCTGGAGAGTCAGGCATGAGAGCGAAAACAATCTGGCAAAGACTGAGTGGACATCTGACATCTCCCCCATAAAATGATCCTCAACATCATGGACAGGTGGGGGCAAGATGCGGGTCCCTCAACGAGCAGACTCATTGGGTGGCTGGTCGGGGTGTTGCCGATGAAAGTTGGCCACAAGGTTGGGGTCCACAATATGGCAAGCAGGAACCCAGGATCTCTCTTCAGGACCGTAACCCTCCCAGTCCACAAGGTACTGGAGACCTCTACCCTGCTGATGAGAGCGAATCAGGCGACGCACTGCATACACTGAACCGCCATCAACCATTTGTGGAGGGGGAGGTGGTGGTGCCGCAGGGACCAAGGGACTGTTGTGGACTGGCTTAATCTTGGAGACATGGAAGGTTGGGTGAACTCTCATGCAAGGTGGGCCACCAGAAACGTTGGAGGAGGGCTTGCCGTGTCCGTTGAACACCAGGGTGGCAGGAGAGCTTGGAGGAGTGGGCCCATAGTAGCAAATCTGACCTCAAGGCTAGAGGGACGAAAAGGCAGTAAGACGGGCAGGAGCTGGGACCCGGCTGTCCTTCTGTGGCTGCTCTCACCTTCTCCTCTATATCCCAGGTCAACGTGGCAACAAGGCAGGATGTAGGCAGGATGGGCTCAGGTCTATCAACAGAGTCCTATGTCCTCTGGAACTGGCGGGAAAGGGCGTTGGGCTTGGCATTGCGGGACCCCGGACGGTAAGAGAGGGCGAAGTTGAAACGGGCAAAGAACAGGGACCAGCGGGCCTGGCGAGAGTTCAGTGTTTTAGCTGAGCGTATATACTCCAAACTTTTATGACCTGTCCACACAAGAAAAGGCTCCTTGGTGCCCTCCAACCAATGGCGCCACTCTTCTAGGGCCATCTTAACTGCCAGCAGTTCCCTGTTACCAATGTCATAATTTCTCTCAGCAGAGGACAGGCGTCGAGAGAAGAAGGCACAGGGATGGAGCTTTTGGTCAGTGCCAGAGCGCTGAGACAAGACGGCCCCCACCCCAACATCTGAGGCGTCCACCTTGACCACAAACTGGTGTTCAGAGTGAGGCACCTGGAGGATGGGTGATGAGATGAACCAGTCTTTGAGGGTCTGGAAGGCTGCTGCAGCTGGAGGTGACCACTGGAAGGGCACTTTGGAGGAGGTCAGGGTGGTGAGAGGGGCTGCCACGGAGCTGTAGTTGCGGATAAAGCAACGGTAAAAGTTGGCGAACCCCAGGAAACATTGAAGCTGTTCGCGGTTTTCAGGAACAGGCCAGGAGGTGACAGCTGAGACCTTGGCTGGGTCCATCTGGATGTTGCCTTGTGCCACAATGTTCCCCAGAAAAGACACAGAAGAGACATGGAACTCACATTTTTCTGCTTTTACATACAGGGAGTTATCCAGGAGGCGCTGGAGGATGGACTGGACATGATGAATGTGTTGCTCTTTGGACCAGGGGAAGTATATCATCAAGAGAAACAAAGACATATCGGTTGAGCATGTCTCGGAGCACATCGTTTATCAGTGCCTGGAAGACGGCGGGGGCATCGGTGAGGCCGAACAGCATTACGAGGTATTCGTAGTGTCTGGTTGGGGTGTTGTATGCCATCTTCCACTCATCTCCTTCTCTGATGCGGACGAGGTGGTAGGCATTGCGCAGGTCAAGTTTGGAGAAAATGGTGGCCCCCTGGAGCAGTTCAAAGGCAGTGGAGATGAGTGGCAGTGGGTAACAGTTCTTTATAGTGATATCATTCAGTCCTCGGTAGTCGATGCAGGGTCTCAATGTCTTGTCCTTCTTCTCAACAAAGAAAAACCCTGCTCCAGCAAGAGATGAAGAAGGGCGAATGATGCCCGCGGCCAGGGAGTTGTTGATGTAAGTCTCTATGACTTTTCTCTCGGGCTCCAACAGAGAGTACAGGCGCCCCTTGGGACGTGACGTACCAGGCAGAAGATCTATGGCGCAGTCGTAGGGGCGGTGTGTGGGCAGAGGCGTGGCTCTGGCTTTACTGAAGACCTGGCGGAAATCATGGTACTCAGGTGGCACCCCGGTGAGGTCAGGTGAAAAGCTGGAGCTGGAGGAGTGAAGCGGAGCTGAGGCTTGCTGAAGGCACCTTTGATGACAGGGGGTGCTCCACTCCAGAACGGCCCCAGTGGCCCAGTCAATGTGAGGGTTCTGAAGACGGAGCCATGGATACCCCAGGATGAGTGGACGGCAGGAAGAGCTCAGGATGTAGAACTGGACTGTTTCGTGATGATTTCCAGAAAGCAGCAGGTGAACAGGAGAGGTCTGATGTGTGACGGTGCCCAAGATGTGTCCATCTAAGGCTCTAGCAGGAACCCGCTCGAGCCCCAGCTGAAGGACCACCTCCTCCATCAATGATACAGGCATTGGCCCCAGAGTCAATGAAGATAGCCAAGGTGTGAGGGCCATCTGGAAGGAGGAGGCGGCCTTGGAACAGCAGTCTCTGGCTTTGGGGAGATGACAGGGTTGTTGAGCTTACCAGGGTCTCCCCAACTACTGGTGAGCTCTGGCTTTTGCTGGACAGCTGGAGATATAGTGTCCCGCTGCCCCACAATAGAGGCAGAGATTGGACTTGCGGCGGCGCTCCTTCTCTTCCAAGGAGAGGGAGGTGCGACCCAGCTGCATGAGCTCAGGATCCCCAATCCGCTGAGTCAATGAGGCGGAGTTGACTGCAGCAGCACCCCCATGGGAGCGAGGTGGAAGAGAACGTTGGGTTCCCCCTTGACGCTTCTCTCGTCGACAAGTCTGGATTCAAAGGCCGATGCAGATGGCTAAATCAATAACCACGTCGAAGGTGATGGGGGTGTCATGTGAAACCAGTTCATCTTTAATGTAGTCAGCCAAACCATGGAGAAAGGCATCACAGAGGGCTGAGATGTTACAACTGCTTTGGCTGGCTCTGGTGCGGAAATCAATTGAGAAATCTGCCACCGTTCGCTCGCCTTGTTTCAGTCCCATCAGTCTCCTTGCAGACTCAGAACCACAATTCTCAACACCAAAAACCTTGCGAAGCTCGGCAGCAAACAGGTCAAAGGAAGCATAGGCTGGGGATCACCTCTCCCACTCAGCTGTTCCCCATAATTGAGCTGTGCCTGTCAGGTGGTTGATGACAAATGCTATCTTCGACGGTTCAGTGGCGAAGGTGCGGGGCTGCAGGGTGAACAGAAGAGAGCAGTTGGTGAGGAAGGGGCAACAAGTCTCTCGATCACCGTCGTAATGCTCCAGGGTTCTCACCGGGAGCTCAGGAGCATCTCTGGGTGGATAAGAGGCTGGTACAGGTGCAGGAGCAGAAGCCGATGCTTCAGAAGAGGGGGCCAATACAGCGGCTGGGGAGAGCTGGGAGAGTTGCATCTGTCTGGCTAACACCGCTAGTTAGGGCCCGAGCACCTAGCGGTGTGAGGACCTATTGAAATGCAAGGAATTAGTAGGGCCCGAGCACCTAGCGGTGCGAGGACCCTATTGAAACAGAAGGAAAATTTACGTGTATTATGGTTTGCGGCAATGGGCAGGATAAAATGGCGGGGCCACGGCCCTTAAACAGGGGCCCCGACTGCAGGTTTCACCGACATACATGAAAATCAGTACACATATGTATCACACCCAGACGCACAAAAAAGTCTCTTGGAGCCATAGGCCAATCCCAGCAGGAAGTTGGCCATTTTGAATTTTGCGGCCGTTTTTGGTGTTTTCCACGTGTTGTATTTTAACGAACTTCTCCTACAGGTTTAATCAGAATCACTTCAAATTTGCTGTGTACTATCTTGACTAGTTTGTGATCAAAAGTTATCAATAGATTAGCTACACGTTGAGAGGCGTATCGGCTTTGTGATGGAGAAGTTTGACGTCTCGCCATGAAAAACGAAATTGCTATAACTTTGGGGTAAATGGTCCGATCTGCACCAAACTTCACTGGATATATAATAGTCCCGCCCTGAACACGTCTACATGCAGAAAGTTCATATTTGTCATAGCGGCCCCTGCTTGAAACAGAAAAAGCCATGTTTTAGACTTTGAGGTGCAGCTCTGAGCACGTTCAGCATATCCAACTCAAATTTGGTCAGAGAGGCCTCAAGAGTGCGGCAAAGTCGATGTTTCGCCAAAACACATAAAAGTGGCCTTAACTTCAGTGTCCTTGGTCATATCTGCCTGAAACTTCATATGTGTGTTAATGGTCCAGGCCTGAACATGTGATATGAGTTGCGTTGATGGGCGTGGCTAAATGACTTGGTCACACCCATTCATATGAGTAACCCCCATAGGACATTTCACCGATATGTAGGAAAATCGGTACACACATGTATCACACCCAGACGCACAAAAAAGCCTCTTGCACCCATAGACCAAACCCAACAGGAAGTCGGCCATTTTGAATTTTGTGGCCATTTTTGGCTTTTTGCACATGTTGTATTTTAACGAACTCCTCCTACAGGATTAATCAGAACGACTTCTAAATCACTGTGTGCCATCTAGACAAAGTTGTGATCAGAAGTTATCAAAAGATTAGTAGATCGTTAAACGGTTTGGCCGTCAGGTGGCGGCGAAGTTTGATGTCTCGTCATGAAAAACAAAATTGCTATAACTTTGGGGTAAATGGTCCGATCTGCACCAGACTTCACTGGATATATAACAGTCCCGCCCTGAATACGTCTAAATGCAGAAATTTTGTATTTGTCATAGCGCTCCCTGCTGGAAACAGAAAAAGGCATGTTTTAGACTTTGAGGTGCAGCTCTGAGCACGTTCAGCATATCCAACTCAAATTTGGTCAGAGAGGCCTCAAGACCTTGGTAATGCTACATTATGAAGATTGTGACGTATCGTCAAACGGCGTTGCGCCCAGAGCACGGCAAAGTCGATGTTTCGCCAAACGCTTAAAAGTGGCCTTAACTTCAGTGTCCTTGGTCATATCTGCCTGAAACTTCATATGTGTGTTAACGGTCCAGGCCTGAACATGTGATATGAGTTACGTTGATGGGTGTGGCTAAATGACTTGGTCACACCCATTCATAAAAGTAACCCACATAGGACGTTTCACCGATATGCACACCCAGACGCACAAAAAAGCCTCTTGCACCCGTAGACGAAACCCAACTGGAAGTCCGCCATTTTGATTTTACTTGTGCCACTTTTGTGTATTTTTGCCAATTTCCAAGAGACTTAAATTAACGAACTTGTCCTAGAGATTTTATCCAATCCACTTCAGACTTTGTCTGTCCCACCCAATGACCTACAAGAAGAAACGTTATCACAGGCTTGAGGTTTCGTCAAATGCTGTCACCGTGGTGCCGCCTTCTTCGCCATAAAATATGAAGTTGTAAGTACTCCTACGGATTTTATCCCATCGACTTCTTACTTGGTCTGTCTGACCTCAACACATTGAGGAAGAAAAGTTATCAAAAGCTTGACTTGTCGTCACACCGTGTGACCATGGCGGGGCCTCAAACTTTAGGGTCTCGCCACGAAACAGGAAGTAGTGTATGACTCCAGCATACATGGTCCAATCTTCCTTAAACTTCACAGGATTGATAACAGTCCTGCTCTGAAGACATCTACATGTCAATAATTTGTGATAAATATAGCACCCCGTACTGGTAACAGAAAATGACATGGTTTATATTTTGAAGTATAACTCCCACAACTTGACCAGATCCACCTCAAACTTGGTCAAACTATCCATCACACGTAGAAGATGCTTCATTGTGAACACTGTGAGTTTTCGTCAAAGGGCGTGGCCATGACATGGCGGAAAATTTTGATGTTTCGCCATGATTACAAAAGTTGTGTAACTTGACTCTACGTGGACATATCTGTCCAAAACTTCACACAAATGATAAAAGTCCAGCCCTGAAAACATTGACAGCAAAATTTTTCATCACCATCATAGCGCCACCTACTGGCGGCAGAAAGTTACTGCTTTCATTCTTTCATGTCTCTCTTCTACCAGGTTAATCACAACCACCTCATTTTTGCTGATACATAGTCCCAAGACCTTGATGATGACCAAATCACAAGCTTTTCAGTTTTTGTCAAACGCCATCACCGTGGCAACACCTTATTCGCCCTAAAACACAAAGTTGTTTTTGAGGGGTAAGGGATGCTGGTAAAGTCATGAAACTTGGCACACACATGATAGGACCCGATTTGTGTTGTCTGATGTGATTTTTGTGCTTTGATGTGCCAACATGGCTCAAAAGTGCCCCCTACAAATTTTCTACAAAGCAGCCCCCAAAGCTGGTTTGACCTATATGTATGAAAGTTGGTAGGCACATGTATCACTCTAAGACGTACAAAAAAGCCTCCTACAGCCATATGCCAAACCCAACAGGAAGTCCGCCATTTTGAATTTGCTTGTAACTGGTTCACAACTTCACCATACATGTTCCAATCTTCCCCAAATTTCCGAGGATTGATGACAGTCCTGCCCTGAACACATCTATACGCCAATACTTGGTTATTAGTACAGCGCCACCTACTGGCAAAATGACATGTCTTTGTATGATTTGAGAGATATGACGTGTAACTCCTGCGTGAGGGGTCTGCCTTCGACAGGAATGAACGGCGGCGTCAGCCCACGTCTTACCAGTGCCCTCGAGTTGCGTGAAGGTGCAAGGGCCCATTCAACGCTGCTTGCAGCTTTAATTAGGGCCCGAGCACCGTCCGGTGCGAGGACCCTGTTGAAACTGGAGGAGTTATTATTTTTCCTCCAAATGAATTGGCTTATTGAGGGCTTTATCATATTCAAAAACTCACCAAATTTGGCAGTCGCATCAGTCGCAGTGAAAATTTACGTGTATTATGGTTTGCGGCAATGGGCAGGATAAAATGGCGGGGCCACGGCCCTTAAACAGGGGCCCCGACTGCAGGTTTCACCGACATACATGAAAATCAGTACACATATGTATCACACCCAGACACACAAAAAAGTCTCTTGGAGCCATAGGCCAAACCCATCCGGAACTCGGCCATTTTGAATTTAGTGGCCATTTTTGGTGTTTTCCACGTGTTGTATTTTAACGAACTCCTCCTACAGGATTAATCAGAATCACTTCAAACTTGCTGTGTACCATCTAGACTAGTTTGTGATCAAGTTATCAAAAGATTAGCTACCTGTTGAGGGGCGTATCAGCTTTTTGATGGAGAGGTTTGACGTCTCGCCATGAAAAACAAAACTGCTAAAACTTTGGGGTAAATGGTCCGATCTGCACCAAACTTCACTGGATATATAACAGTCCCACCCTGAACACGTTTACATGCAGAAATTTTGTATTTGTCAGAGCGTCCCTGGCTGGAAAAAGAAAAAGCGATGTTTTAGACTTTGAGGTGCAGCTCTGAGCCCGTTCAGCATATCCAACTCAAATTTGGTCAGAGAGGCGTCAAGGCCTTGGTAATGCTACATTATGAAGATTGTGATGTATCGTCAAACCGCGTTGCGCCCAGAGCGCGGCAAAGTCGATGGTTCGCCAAAACGCATAAAAGTGGCCTTAACTTCAGTGTCCTTGGTCATATCTGCCTGAAACTTAATATGTGTGTTAACGGTCCAGGCCTGAACACGTGATATGAGTTGGCTAAATGACTTGGTCACGCCCATTCATAAAAGTAACCCACATAGGACGTTTCACCGATATGCACGAAAATCGGTACACACATGTATCACACCCAGACGCACAAAAAAGCCTCCTGCACCCATAGACCAAACCCAACTGGAAGTCTGCCATTTTGAATTTACTTGTGCCACTTTTGTGCATTTTTGGCGATTTCCAGGAGATGTAAATTGACGAACTTGTCCTAGAGATTTTATCCAATCCACTTTAAACTTGGTCTGTCCCACCCCAAGACCTCGAACAAGAAAAATTATCACAGGCTTGAAGTTTCGTCAAACACTGTCACCGTGGTGCCGCCTTCTTTGCCATAAAATATGACGTTGTCACTACTTCTACAGATTTTATCTGATTGACTTCAAACTTGGTCTGTTCCACCTCAAGACCTTGAAGAAGAAAAGCTATCAAAAGCTTGAGTTGTCGTCGCAGTGTGACACCGTGGCGGGGCCTCAAACTTCAGGGTCTCGCCACAAAACAGGAAGTAGTGTACATACATGTTCCAATCTTCCCAAAACTTCACAGGATTGATGACAGTCCCGCTCTGAAGAGATCTACATGTCAATAATTTATGATAAATATAGTGCCCCCTACTGGTAACAGGAAAAGACATGTTTTATATTTTGAAGTATAACTCCCAGATCCACCTCTAATTTGGTCAAACTATCCATCACACGTAGAAAATGCTTTATTGTGAACACTGTGACTTTTTGTCAAAGGGCGTGGCCATGACGTGTCGGCAAACTTTGATGTTTCGCCATGATAACAAAAGTTGTGTAACTTGACTCTACATGGACATATCTTTCCAAAACCTCACACATATGATAACAGTCCAGGCCTGAAAACATCTACAGAGAAATCTAGTATCAGCGTCATAACGCCACCTACTGGCGGCAGAAAGTGACTGCTTTCATTCTTTCATGTCTCTCTTCTACCAGGTTAATCACAACCACCTCATTTTTGCTGATACATAGTCCCAAGACCTTGATGATGACCAAATCACAAGCTTTTCAGTTTTTGTCAAACGCCATCACCGTGGCAACACCTTATTCGCCCTAAAACAGTTGTTTTAGGGCGAATGTTTGTTTTTGAGAGGTAAGGGATTTACTGATAAAGTCATGAAACTTGGCACACACATGATAGGACCCGATTTGTGTTGTCTGATGTGATTTTTGTGCTTTGATGTGCCAACATGGCTCAAAAGTGCCCCCTACAAATTTTCTACAAAGCAGCCCCCAAAGCTGGTTTGACCTATATGTGTGAAAGTTGGTAGGCACATGTGTCACTCTAAGACATACAAAAAAGCCTCCTACAGCCATATGCCAAACCCAACAGGAAGTCTGCCATTTTGAATTTGCTTGTAACTGGTTCACAACTTCACCGTACATGTTCCAATCTTCCTCAAACTTCAAGGGATTGATGACAGTCCTGCCCTGAGCACGTCTATATGCCAATACTAGGTTATTAGTACGGCACCACCTAGTGGCAACATTAAATGTCGTCGTATGATTTGACTGATATGACGTGTAACTTTAGCGTGAGGGGTCTGCCCTCGACAGGAAAGAACGGTGGCATCAGCCGGCATCCTGCCAGCGCCCTAGGGTTACATGGATGTGCAAGGGCCTGTTCATCGCTGCTTGCAGCTTCAATTATCATTATTATTATTATTATTATTATTATTATTATTATTATTACCACTATCCAATTTTTCCCCCTATATGTATACATATGTCTGATTTTTTTAAATTATTATTATTAATATTATTATCATCATCACTGTCAACCGTTTTTTTTCTTTTCCTTTTTATTTGTATAGGTATGTGATATGTGTATGTGTATGTATATATATTGTGTATGTATGTGTAGCCGGAGGTTGTAGCCCTCTTTGCCGATATTCGGCACTGTGCCAGCTGTCTATGTGCCATGATTGCTGGGCGGTGCCAAGCGCACCTTAAATTCAGGTGTGTGGCGGCGGCACATCCTTTTCCGCTCCTCGTTTGCTCCGGTGGTGGCTGTGGCTTGGCGTGGCAGCATTTTGTTTGGCGTGGCAGTCCCTTGCTTGTTGTGACATCCAGTGTCTTTTGATCACCGTTGAGGCACACAATCCTCTCCACTCATGTAAGTGCTCTGTCTGTCTTCTCCCTTTTCTGTCCGTGTGTAATGCGCATGTTGGTCACACATTTCCACTCCTTGCAGTGCGGCCATCTGCTGGGGCCGGGTGAGATGGAATGATCCACTGGAGCCCTGCTGTGCTGGGTTACCTGCCCACTCTGGTACGTTGTCTGCACGTTGTATGCCTGTTAAACTTCAGCTGTCATTCCGCTCTCAGCAGCTCATCCTGTGCGTAATTCACAGGCTGTGTTACTGTCGTTTGTTTTCGTTTGATTGTGTGATTTAGGATCAATTAATTAATTTCCTTTTGTATTTGTTTTTCATTGTTTTCAATTGACTTATTAATTTATATTTTCTTGTATTTACCTAATTTAACCTGTGTTTAATAATTAAATTGTTTTAGTTTTTTAGTTATGTTAAGTTAAGCAAACATTTATTTAGTCCACACCAGTTTTGTTTAGCCCTTGGGCATGTTTTATCAACTTTTTTGTGTTTGTTTTGTTGACAGGTGCTGGGCTGATGGCAGCAGTTTAATCCCTGGTGGTGGTGTGTTCTTCATGGTCCTCCCCCTTTTTTTGTTGGTTGTGTGTGTGCGTGTGCAGTGTCACGGGTGATTTGTTTGAGGACCCCTTCTCCATTTTGGTTTGCCCTGCCGCATGGTGAGCCTCAGCCCTGTCCTTATTCCCCCTACCCTGCCCTTACGTTAATTTTATTTATTGCATAGCTGGTGTGTGACCTCGAGTTATTTTCATTGAATAGTTTTGTCAATAAAGTTTGTTTTATTTGGAAACCGTCTCGCCCCCGTGGTATACAAATCTGTGACTTTGTGTTTAAAAACTGTAGCTTAGGATTTCCTGGGGTGCAACTCCCCAGGTGGCGTTGTCGGACCCAACCTCTGGTACCGTAGCAGCTCATCTCGCCACATTCGTGTGTATCATCATCATCATCATCATCATCATCATCATCATCATCATCATCATCATCATCGACAATGAACGCAAGAAACTACAAACGCAACATTTCAATCAAATGTACTTTTCCTCATACAGTTCCAAAAGAAGAGGTGTCTCAATCCTCATTAATAGATACACCACTAATCCACAAACACACTATAACAGACCCAGAAGGATGATACATCATTACCAATCGAGCAATTAACAACATCAATATAACAATCACAAGCATTTATGGCCTAAACACTGATGACCCCACATTCTACCACAGCTTCTTCACATCATTACAGAATTTCTCAAATCACCTCAACACAGTCATCAACCCAACAATAGATAGCTCAACAAATTCACATCACACCAAAAATTGGCATTCAACCCAAATCATTAAACAATACATGACAGATATTGGTCTGGGCAATAGTTGGAGGCTACAAAACCCTTCAACAAGGGAATACACTTCTCCTCCATCCATAAATCATTTTCACAACTTGACTACTTTCTGACAAGCAATTATATGATGACAGACATCTCCGACCCAACTATTTATCCAATCATCATATTGATCACGCTCCCATCAGCTTCATAATGCACAAGAAAACAGAAACAAAAACCAGCCAAAGATGGCGATTCAACACATCTCTACTCCAAGACAAAGAATTTGATTCTTACTTTAGGAAACAATGGACATTACTCATGGAAACAAATGACACAGCAAATACATCACCAACTCTCATCTGGGAAACAGCCAAAGCAGTGCTAAGAGGGAAAATAATCTCATACTCCTCATTCAAAAAGAAAAACGAACAAAAATTACAAAGTACTTTGGAAGAAAAATAAGACAATTTACACAATTCATATGCAACTAATCCCACAGAACAAATACTGAAAGAAATTAGAGACACCAAAAATCAACTTGACAGCATCATTAATAAAAAGACACAATTCATTTTACAAAGACTACGATATAACCCCTATGAACACAATGAGAAATACGGCAAATACTTAGCAAACCAAGGAAAAATCTCTCATCACAACAATTACAGACTCAAGAGGGAACATCACCAACGATCCACAAACCATAAATAACACCTTTAGACAATTCTACTATGAATTACATAACAGCAATAAGGAAAATGATTCAAAAGAAATAGATAATTTTCTCGATAACATCACACTACCATCATTATCAAAGGAGCAGGCAGACATCTTAGACACCCCACTTACATCTGCAGAATATGAAAAAGCACTACAAAAAATGACAAACAAAAAAGCCCCTGGATTAGATAGATATCCCCCCTAATTTTACAAACACTTCTGGAAATTACTATCACCACTTTTTGTTAAAATGGCAGATGAAATTAAAAACAATCAATCTATTCCATATCATATGAACACAGCTCTGATTTCAGTACTCCTCAAAACTAACAAGGACCCCTCTCATTGCTCCAGTTACAGGCCCATTTCCCTAATTAACACAGATATCAAAATAATCAGCAAAGCCCTAACAACCCGCATTGAATCAGTTATCTCATCTCTTATTCACCCCGACCAAACAGGATTCATTAAAGGCAGACATTTATCAAATAATACACGCCGACTTTTCAACCTTATACATCTATCTCACCAAAGCAACCATAAAACTATCATCCTCTCACTAGACACAGAAAAAGCATTAGACAAGGTAAACTGGACATTTCTCATAAAAACACTGGAAAAATTGGTTTTGGGCAGTCATTTATTCAATGGATCAAAACATTCTACAATAAACCAAAAGCAGCAGTTATAACAAACAACTTAATCTCAACAAATTTCACACTCCACAGAGGCACTGGACAAGGATGTCCACTATCATCCTCACTATTCGCACTTTTCATTGAGCCATTAGCAGCAGCAATCCGTCAGAACAACACATCATAGGCATTAGTACTAACAACATAACACATAAAAGCAGTTTATATGCAGATGATGTACTCCTGTTCCTACAAAACCCAAACAGATCAGTAAAAGAACTTATCCAAATCATTAATACATACTCCAACATCTCTGACCATACAATAAAATGGAATAAATCTACCACTTTAACAATAAATGGAGATTCCCATCTTTACACATCTCAGATCCCCCACCTACCACCCACCACTGGCAACATCACATACCTAGGCATACAATTCTCCTCCAAGCTGTCAGAGTTGCTCCACCTTAATTTCACTCCACAATTGAAAACAATACAAGATGACTTAAACCGACGGAGGACAGTACCACTTTCAATTATAGGATGCATTACCACAATAAAAATGATGATATTACCGAAACTCAATTACTTATTCACAATGATCCCCATCTAACCCACAGCAACTTTTTTTTAACACTCTGGACACAATAATAACATCATTCTATTGGAAAAACAAAAAACCCTGAATAAAACTAACAACATTACAACAGTCAAAACTTCAAGGAGGCCTAGAAGCACCAAATTTCCGTCACTACTTCTTAGCCAATCAGTTACAATACCTCATCAAATGGATCCACTCTACCCATCACCTTCACCCATGGCTGGACATCGAACAATCCGATTGCAAAGACATATTAATCAAAGACCTACCATTTATCAGTAACACAATCAAACATCACAACTGCTTTAAAAACCCGGCAATTGCAACAACTCTATAAAATAAAAAACACTACATTCTCACCTACAACTCAAACACCCGTATGGAACAACCCTGACTTCACTGCAAATAAATTACCCCTCACTGGCATTAAATGGAAAGAAAAAGGCATCACACACCTCCACCACATCTTTGACCAGAACAACTAACTAACATTCCAACAGCTCACCGACATATACAGCATTGACAAGAAACAATTTCTCCAATATATCAAACTAAAACAGTCCATCAAAGCAAAAATAAATATCAAATATAGCCGCAAGCGGCAATTCCGGGGTTCAAGCCAGCATAGCCATTTAAATTTTGAAAGGTGGGTAAGATCAAGACCTTTGATACATTGAGTTTGTTGATGTTTGAAAAAACCCTCATTGAGTTATGGCCGGATTTTGTGAAATTTCACTTCACTTGATATTTCTCTGTTTATAGCGCCCCCTATTGGCCAATTTCCGCCAAATTTGGCACAGATCCTCTGGTTGACGTCTAAAACAAGTGACTTGAGTTTGACGTCGATAGCTTTTACGTTGACAAAAATATGCAGCGGCATGTGTTTTTTAGCTAGCAGAAAAAAATTGTTCCTTTATATCTACCATATCTTTTGGATTAGCAAAATTCTTTTGATAACTTTTTGTCAGGCACATCTGGAGATTGTATGTGCAAAGTTTCGTGCAGATGGAGCTCAAACGCTAGGAGGAGATAGAAAAAGTAGGTTTTTGATGTGTAGTGACTTACAAAGAGAAATATGCAGTGGAAGTGGGCGTGGCCTATGTCAAAAGATGAGACTCTATTTAGGGAACACGTGGATATAAAGTTTATGAAAATGTGATTTAAAATGTGGAACTTACAGGCCAAAATGCGTTTTCACCCGTTATAGCGCCACCTAGTGGAGTAGACACACAACTTTTGGTATGGATGGTCTGTGTCCTATCCTATATATACCCTGTGAATTTCATAGCTCTCAACATAATACTTGAGCTAAAATAAATGTTTGTTTTTTATCTTGTAATAAGCCACGCCCACTTTGACCAGTCGTGATGAACTTCAAGATATGACCTCAGGAGTGACCCAGCATCATACCCACCAAATTTGGTAAAAATCGGTGCAGCCATTTAAGAGATACAAATTTCCCATATTTGCAGCGCCCCCTAGTGGCCAACATTCGCCAAATTTGGCTCATACCCTCACAATCATATGACAACCAACGATCTCCGATTTGGTGTTGTTAGCATTTATTTTGACAGAGATATGCAACAGTTCGCATTTTTATAGCTAGCTAGAAAAATGTATTCATTAATAATTTGCGCATTTTTCGACGAAACAAAATTCTGTGAGTAACTTTAGATCAGGTCCAGCTAAAGACTGTACGTGCCAAGTTTCACGCTGATTGGACAAAATCCCAAGGAGGAGATAGAAAAAGAAGGTTTTCAAGTTTTTGCGATTTTGTGAAAAAAATTTCTAGGCGGAAATGGGCGTGGCCTATCCCAGGTGATTCAGGACTATCCAGGGAATCTGTGGATATAACGTTTTTGAATGTGCGACATATGGTGTGGGAGTTATAGCCCAAAACGCATTGACCTTGGTTATAGCGCCACCATCTGGCCAATTGGTATTTCTATATTATGAGCACCATTTGCACACAACTTCCAGTTATTGGTGAAAATTTCATGTCTCTATGATGTACCATCTCACGGGAATTTGCGAAAACATTTCTGAAGAACAAGAAGAAGAAGAAGAAGAATTAAAGCTGCAAGCAGCGTTGAACGGGCCCTCGCACCCCACGCAACTCGGGGCCTGGCGCGGCCGCCACCGTGTCGCCAGAGGTCGACCGGCAGACGAGTCGCTGAATGTTCGCCTCCTTCGGACAGTGTAAGAACCAATGCGTTGCGACTTCCCGTCTCCACTGGGTGGCGCTATGACTCTGACTCCTGAGCGTCATGTGGGTGTGTTCATGCCAGGACTATTATCATACATGTGAAGTTTGGAGCAGATTCGACCATTAGATCCCATGTTATAGCAATATCGTGTTTCATGGTGAGACATCAAGTGTCGACGCCATGTCACAGCCACACCGTTCCATGCTGAGCAATTCTCTTAATATGTTTTGATCACACACTTGTGTAGATGGTACACACCAGTTTTGGAGTTAATTGATTCATTTCTGGAGGAGGAGATCATTAAAATACAACACGTGGAAAACGCCAAAAATGACTGTAAATTTCAAAATGGCCGACTTCCTGTCGGGTGTGGCCTACATGTGCAAGAGGCTTTTTTGTGCGTCTGGATAAGATACATGTGCATACTGATTTTCGTGTACGTCTGTGAAAGTTGTTATGGGGGACGCTGCACTTTAAGGGGCGTGGCCAAGCCATACGGCCACGCTTATTGATGAAACTCATACTATACATTCAGGTCTGGACTGTTAACAAACATGTGAAGTTTGGTGAAGAATGGACAATGTATGCCAAAGTTATACTAATTTCGTGTTTTATGGCGAGACATCAAACTTCGCCACCACCTGACGGCCAAACCGTTTCACGATGCAAAAATCTGCTTCTAAGTTTTGATTACACCTTTGTCTAGATGGCACACAATGATTTTGAAGTTGTTCTGATGCATCCTGTAGGTGGAGTTCATTAAAATTCAACACGTGGAAAACACCAAAAATGACCATTAAATTCAAAATGGCCGACTTCCTGTTGGGTTTGGCCAACGGGTCCAAGAGACTTTTTTGTGCGTCTGGATGTGATACATATGTGTACCAATTTTCATGCATGTCAGTGAAACGTGCCGCAGGGGCTGATGTTTAAAGGGTGTGGCCAAGCCATTTGGCCACGCCCATCAACGAAATTCATATCACATGTTCAGGGCTGGACTGTTAACACATATGTAAAGTTTCAGGCAGATATGACCAAGGACACTGAAGTTAAGGCCACTTAACTGCGTTTTGGCGAACCGTTGACTTCGCCGCCCTGTGGGCGGAATGCCGTTCGGCGATACGTCACAAATCTTCATCATGTAGCATTACCAACGTGTTGAGGCCTTTCTGACCAATTTTGAGTTGGATATACTGAACGTGCTGAGAGTAGCACCTCAAAGTCTAAAACATCGCTTTTCCTGTCGCCAGCAGGGGGCGCTTTGAGAACGGGGTAATTTTTTTATGTTGGCGTGATGAAGGCCGGACTACGATCATACCCAGCAAGTTTTGTGCCGATCGGACTTATCATGCCCAAGTAATAGCACTTTTGTTTTTTGGGGTTTTTTTTGGCGAGACGTCAAATTTCGCCGCCACCTGACGGCCAAACCGTTTAACGTAGGGAAAATCGTATGATAACTTTTGATCATCAAGTGGTCTAGTTCCAGCACGCCAAATTTGAAGCCGATCCAATGAACCGTGTAGGAGGAGATAGCTCTGAGAGATTTCTTGGAAATCGCCAAAATCGGTAAAAAAATGAATATTCAAATCAAAATAGCCGGCTTCCTGTTGGTTTTAGAAAAAAGTCCAACTGCGCATTTTCGTGCGTCTTGGGATGATACACGACCTCCCCGAATTTCGTGGAATTTGGTCAAACGGGCTGCCGGTGGGAGCCGATTGAAATTTTCTAGGGGGCGCCATTTCGCCATTTTGCAACGGGCATCGTTTAAATTTTGCGTACACATAAATTTTCGCCAAGACGAATGTGCATGCCAAATTTGGTGAGTTTTTGAATATGTTAAAGCCCCCCAAAATGTGTTTAAAGTCGCGGAAAAAAATAATAATAATAATAATTAAAGCTGCAAGCAGCGATAAACGGGCCCTCGCACCCCACGCAACTCGGGGCCTGGTGCGGCCGCCACCGTGTCGCCAGAGGTCGACCGTTAGACGAGGCGCTGAATGTTCGCCTCCTTCGGACAGTGTAGGAACCAATGCGTTGCGACTTCCCGTCTCCACTGGGTGGCGCTATGACTCTGACTCCTGAGCGTCATGTGGGTGTGTTCATGCCAGGACTATTATCATACATGTGAAGTTTGGAGCAGATTCGACCATTAGATCCCATGTTATAGCAATATCGTGTTTCATGGTGAGACATCAAGTGTCGACGCCATGTCACAGCCACACCGTTCCATGCTGAGCAATTCTCTTGATGTGTTTTGATCACACACTTGTGTAGATGGTACACACCAGTTTTGGACTTAATTGATTCATTTCTGGAGGAGGAGATCATTAAAATACAACACGTGGAAAACGCCAAAAATGACTGTAAATTTCAAAATGGCCGACTTCCTGTCGGGTGCGGCCTATATGTGCAAGAGGCTTTTTTGTGCGTCTGGACACGATACATGTGCATACTGATTTTCGTGTACGTTGGTGAAAGTTGTTATGGGGGACGCTGCACTTTAAGGGGCGTGGCCAAGCCATACGGCCACGCTTATTGATGAAACTCATACTATACATTCAGGTCTGGACTGTTAACAAACATGTGAAGTTTGGTGAAGAATGGACAATGTATGCCAAAGTTATACTAATTTCGTATTTTATGGCGAGACATCAAACTTCGCCGCCACCTGACAGCCAAACCGTTTCACGATGCAAAAATCTGCTGATAAGTTTTGATTACACCTTTGTCTAGATGGCACACAATGATTTTGAAGTTGTTCTGATGCATCCTGTAGGTGGAGTTCATTAAAATACAACACGTGGAAAACGCCAAAAATGACCACTAAATTCAAAATGGCCGACTTCCTGTTGGGTTTGGCCAATGGGTCCAAGAGACTTTTTGTGCGTCTGGATGTGATACATATGTGTACCAATTTTCATGCATGTCAGTGAAACGTGCCGCAGGGGCTGATGTTTAAAGGGTGTGGCCAAGCCATTTGGCCACGCCCATCAACGAAATTCATATCACATGTTCAGGGCTGGACTGTTAACACACATGTAAAGTTTCAGGCAGATATGACCAAGGACACTGAAGTTACGGCCACTTAACTGCATTTTGGCGAACTGTTGACTTCGCCGCCCTGTGGGCGGAACGCCGTTCGGCGATACGTCACAAATCTTCATCATGTAGCATTACCAACGTGTTGAGGCCTTTCTGACCAATTTTGAGTTCGATATACTGAAGGTGCTGAGAGTAGCACCTCAAAGTCTAAAACATCGCTTTTCCTGTCGCCAGCAGGGGGCGCTTTGAGAACGGGGGAATTTTTTGATGTTGGCGTGATAGAGGCCAGACTACGATCATACCCAGCAAGTTTTGTGCCGATCGGACTTATCAGGCCCAAGTAATAGCACTTTTGTTTTTTCGGCGAGACGTCAAACTTCGCCGCCACCTGACAGCCAAACCGTTTAACATAGGGAAAATCGTATGATAACTTTTGATCATCAAGTGGTCTAGTTGATGCACGCCAAATTTGAAGCCGATCCGATGAATCATGTAGGAGGAGATAGAAAAAGTACGAGGAGTGCGAATCGCCCAATCTGGCGTCAAATTCAAAATGGCTGACTTCCTGTTGGGTGTAGCCAATGGGTCCAAGAGGCTTTTTTGTGCGTCTGGATGTGATACATATGTGTACCAATTTTCATGCATGTCGGTGAAACGTGCCGTAGGGGCTGATGTTTAAAGGGTGTGGCCAAGCCATTTGGCCACGCCCATCAACGAAATTCATATCACATGTTCAGGGCTGGACTGTTAACACACATGTGAAGTTTCAGGCAGATATGACCAAGGACACTGAAGTTAAGGCCACTTAACTGCGTTTTGGCGAACCGTTGACTTCGCCGCCCTGTGGGCGGAACGCCGTTCGGCGATACGTCACAAATCTTCATCATGTAGCATTACCAACGTGTTAAGGCCTTTCTGACCAATTTTGAGTTGGATATACTGAACGTGCTGAGAGTAGCACCTCAAAGTCTAAAACATCGCTTTTCCTGTCGCCAGTAGGGGGCGCTTTGAGAACGGGGGAATTTTTTGATGTTGGCGTGATGAAGGCCGGACTACGATCATACCCAGCAAGTTTTGTGCCGATCGGACTTATCATGCCCAAGTAATAGCACTTTTGTTTTTTGGGGTTTTTTTTGGCGAGACGTCAAACTTCGCCGCCACCTGACGGCCAAACCGTTTAACGTAGGGAAAATCGTATGATAACTTTTGATCATCAAGTGGTCTAGTTCCAGCACGCCAAATTTGAAGCCGATCCAATGAACCGTGTAGGAGGAGATAGCTTTGAGAGATTCTTGGAAATCGCCAAAATCGGTAAAAAAATGAATATTCAAATCAAAATAGCCGGCTTCCTGTTGGTTTTAGAAAAAAGTCCAACTGCGCATTTTCGCGCGTCTTGGGATGATACACGACCTCCCCGAATTTCGTGGAATTTGGTCAAACGGGCTGCCGATGGGAGCCGATTGAAATTTTCTAGGGGGCGCCATTTCGCCATTTTGCAACGCGCATCGTTTAAATTTTGCGTACACATAAATTTTCACCAAGACGAATGTGCATGCCAAATTTGGTGAGTTTTCGAATATGTTAAAGCCCCCAAAAATGCGTTTAAAGTCGCGGAAAAAAAAAAAAAAAAAAAAAAAAATAATAATAATAATAATAATCCTAAGGAAAACAATAGGGTCCTCGCACGGTACGTGCTCGGGCCCTAATAATAATTAAAGCTGCAAGCAGCGTTGAACGGGCCCTCGCACCCCACGCAACTCGGGGTCTGGCGCGGCCGCCACCGTGTCGCCAGAGGTCGACCGGCAGACGAGGCGCTGAATGTTCGCCTCCTTCGGACAGTGTAGGAACCAATGCGTTGCGACTTCCCGTCTCCACTGGGTGGCGCTATGACTCTGACTCCTGAGCGTCATGTGGGTGTGTTCATGCCAGGACTATTATCATACATGTGAAGTTTGGAGCAGATTCGACCATTAGATCCCATGTTATAGCAATATCGTGTTTCATGGTGAGACATCAAGTGTCGACGCCATGTCACAGCCACACCGTTCCATGCTGAGCAATTCTCTAAATATGTTTTGATCACACACTTGTGTAGATGGTACACACCAGTTTTGGAGTTAATTGGATCATTTCTGGAGGAGGAGATCATTAAAATACAACACGTGGAAAACGCCAAAAATGACTGTAAATTTCAAAATGGCCGACTTCCTGTCGGGTGTGGCCTATCTGTGCAAGAGGCTTTTTTGTGCGTCTGGACACGATACATGTGCATACTGATTTTCGTGCACGTCGATGAAAGTTGTTATGGGGGACGCTGCACTTTAAGGGGCGTGGCCAAGCCATACGGCCACGCTTATTGATGAAACTCATACTATACATTCAGGTCTGGACTGTTAACAAACATTTGAAGTTTGGTGAAGAATGGACAATGTATGCCAAAGTTATACTAATTTCGTGTTTTATGGCGAGACATCAAACTTCGCCGCCACCTGACGGCCAAACCGTTTCATGATGCAAAAATCTGCTCATAAGTTTTGATTACACCTTTGTCTAGATGGCACACAATGATTTTGAAGTTGTTCTGATGCCTCCTGTAGGTGGAGTTCATTAAAATACAACACGTGGAAAACGCCAAAAATGACCATTAAATTCAAAATGGCTGACTTCCTGTTGGGTGTGGCCTATGGGTCCAAGATGCTTTTTTGTGCGTCTGGGTGTGATACATGTGTGTACCAATTTTCATGCATGTCGGTGAAACGTGCTACGGGGGCTGGTGTTTAAAGGGCGTGGCCATGTCATTTAGCCACGCCCCTTATGAAATTAATATCATATGCTCAGGGCGAGACCAGTGACGTACATGTGAAGTTTCAGGCAGATCCGACCAAGTACACCAAAGTTAGAGCCACTTCATGGGTTTCGGCGAAACGTCAACCTTCGCCACTCCGTCACGGCGAAACCGTTTGACGAGACATTATGATCTTCACAATATAGCATGGCCAACATGTTAAGGCCTTTCTGACCAAATTTGAGTTGAATATGGTAAATGTGGTCAGAGCAGCACCTCAAAGTGTAAAACATGGTATTTCCTGTTGCCAGCAGGGGGCGCTATGACAATTACTGAATTTTTTGATGTAGACGTGTTCAGGGCGGGACTATTATCCATCATGTGAAGTTTGGTGCAGATAGGATCATCTACACCAAAGTTGTAGTAGTTGTAGTATAATTTCGTGTTTTTTGGCGAGATATCCAAATTGACCCTTCCGCAGCGACCGCGCCCTTCGACGTGACGAAGATCTTTTAATAACTTTTGATCCCACTGTAGTCGAGCACGCACAGGTAAATTTTTAAGTCAATCCGATAAAATCTGTAGGAGGAGTTCGCTCAAGTACAACGTGTGGAAATGGCCAAAAATGACCTTATTTTGAAAAAACAATTCAAAATGGCCGACTTCCTGTTTGGTTTAGGGTGTCGCTCCAAGAGGCTTTTTTGTGTGTCCCGGGATGATACATATGTGTACCAAATTTCATACGCCTAGGGCAAAGTTAAAGCAGGGGGCTTCGATTTTGAAAACTGTTAGGGGGCGCCATTGAGCCATTTTGCCACGCCCCTTTGTAACGACCATAAAATATCGAAATTTTCACCAGACGTGACGAGTGTGCAAATTTTCCTGACTTTTTGGGCATGTTCAGGCCCTCAAAAATGCGATCAAAGGTTTAAAAGAAAAATAATAAGAATAATTTTTATGATTTCAATAGGGCTCTCGCACGGTTCGTGCTCGGGCCCTAATTAAAGCTGCAAGCAGCGTTGAACGGGCCCTCGCACCCCACGCAACTCGGGGCCTGGCGCGGCCGCCACCGTGTCGCCAGAGGTCGACCGGCAGACGAGGCGCTGAATGTTCGCCTCCTTCGGACAGTGTAGGAACCAATGCGTTGCGACTTCCCGTCTCCACTGGGTGGCGCTATGACTCTGACTCCTGAGCGTCATGTGGGTGTGTTCATGCCAGGACTATTATCATACATGTGAAGTTTGGAGCAGATTCGACCATTAGATCCCATGTTATAGCAATATCGTGTTTCATGGTGAGACATCAAGTGTCGAAGCCATGTCACAGCCACACCGTTCCATGCTGAGCAATTCTCTTAATGTGTTTTGATCACACACTTGTGTAGATGGTACACACCAGTTTTGGAGTTAATTGATTCATTTCTGGAGGAGGAGATCATTAAAATACAACACGTGGAAAACGCCAAAAATGACTGTAAATTTCAAAATGGCCGACTTCCTGTCGGGTGTGGCCTATCCGTGCAAGAGGCTTTTTTGTGCGTGTGGATGTTATACATGTGTCTACCAAGTTTCGTGCATATCAGTGAGACGTCCTATGGTGGTTATTTGTGTGAATGGGCGTGGCCAATCCATTTAGCCACGCCTATTAACGAAATTCATAACATATGTTCTGGGTTGGACTGTCAATATACCTGTGAAGTTTCACACAGATCTGACCAAGTACAGTGAAGTTATTGCCACTTCCTGTTTCATGGCGAGACGTCAAAATTCAACCTCCCACAACTGGCGTGCCCTTTAGATTCTGCGAGACCTTTTAATAACTTTTGATCAGGAAGTGTTCTAGATGGTAATCGGTAATTTTGAAGCCGTTCTGATGAATTCTGTAGGAGGAGTTCGTCAAAATACGATGCGTGCGCGACACCAAAAATGACCATGACATTCAAAATGGCCGACTTCCTGTTGAATTTAGCCTAGGGGTCCAAGAGACTTTTTTGTTTGTCTGGGGGTGATGGAGATGTGTACCAATTTTTGTGCATATCGGTGAGACGTCCTATGGAAGTAATTCATATGAATGGGCGTGGCCAAGCCATATGGCCACGCCCATTGACGAAATTCATATCACATATTCAGGGCTGGACTGTTGACACACATATGAAGTTTCAGGTGGATATCATCAAAAACACCAAAGTTAAGGCCATTTTTATGCATTTTGGCGAAGGGTCGACTTCGCCGCCCTCCGGATGGAACGCCGTTTGACGACAGTCAAAATTCTTCATCATGGAGCATTACCAACATGTTAAGGCCTTTCTGACCAAATTTGAGTTGAATATGGTAAATGTGGTCAGAGCAGCACCTCAAAGTGTAAAACATGGTATTTCCTGTTGCCAGCAGGGGGCGCTATGACAATTACTGAATTTTTTGATGTAGATGTGTTCAGGGCGGGACTATTATCCATCATGTGAAGTTTGGTGCAGATAGGATCATCTACACCAAAGTTGTAGTAGTTGTAGTATAATTTCGTGTTTTTTGGTGAGATATCCAAATTGACCCTTCCGCAGCGACCGCGCCGTTCGACGTGACGAAGATCTTTTAATAATAAATTGATCCCACTGTAGTCGAGCACGCACAGGTAAATTTTTAAGTCAATCCGATAAAATCTGTAGGACGAGTTCGCTCAAGTACAACGTGTGGAAATGGCCAAAAATGACCTTATTTTGAAAAAACAATTCAAAATGGCCGACTTCCTGTTTGGTTTAGGGTGTCGCTCCAAGAGGCTTTTTTGTGCGTCCCGGGATGATACATATGTGTACCAAATTTCATACGCCTAGGGCAAAGTTAAAGCAGGGGGCTTCGATTTTGAAAACTGTTAGGGGGCGCCATTGAGCCATTTTGCCACGCCCCTTTGTAACGACCATAAAATATCGAAATTTTCACCAGACGTGACGAGTGTGCAAATTTTCCTGACTTTTTGGGCATGTTCAGGCCCTCAAAAATGCGATCAAAGGTTTAAAAGAAAAATAATAAGAATAATTTTTATGATTTCAATAGGGCTCTCGCACGGTTCGTGCTCGGGCCCTAATAATAATAATCCTAAGGAAAACAATAGGGTCCTCGCACGGTACGTGCTCGGGCCCTAATAATAATAATAATAATAAAACAGTAGGAAAACAATAGGGTTTCAGCCCTTCGGGCTTGAACCCCTAATAATAATAATTAAAGCTGCAAGCAGCGATGAACGGGCCCTCGCACCTTCACGCAACTCGAGGGCGCTGGTAGGACGCCGGCTCACGCCGCCGTTCATTCCTGTCGACGGCAGAACCCTCACGCAGGAGTTACACGTCAAATCCCTCAAATCATACGAAGATATGTAATTTTGCCAGTAGGTGGCGCCGTACTAATAACCAAGTATTGGCGTATAGATGTGTTCAGGGCAGGACTGTCATCAATCCTGTGAAGTTTGGGGAAGATAGGAACGTGTATGGTGAAGTTGTGAACCAGTTACAAGCAAATTCAAAATGGCGGACTTCCTGTTGGGTTTGGCACATGGCTGCAACAGGCTTTTTTATACGTCTTTCAGTGATGCACGTGCGTACCAAGTTTCATAGATGTAGGTCAAACCAGCTTCGGGGGCTGCTTCGTTGAAAATTTCTAGGGGGCGGTGTTGAGCCATGTTGGCACATCAGAGCAGAGAAATCACATCAGACAACACAAATCGGATACTGTCATATGTGTGCCAAGTTTCATGACTTTACAAGCATCCCTTATCCCTCAAAAACAACTCCGTATTTTATGGCGAATAAGGCGTTGCCACGGTGACCAAACATCACTAAGCTTGACAGGTGGTCTCAGGAGTGACTCCACATCACGCTCGCCAAATTTTGTGCGAATCGATCAATTGTCATGTCACTTGATTTTTCTCTGTTTATAGCGCCCCCTATCGGCCAATTTGCGCCAAATTTTGCACAGAGCCTCTGGTTGACGTCTGAAACAAGTAAATTTAGTTTGATGTTGATCGCTTTTACTTTGACAAAAATATGCAACGTGATGTTTTTTTTAGCTAGCAGTAAAAAAATGTTTATTTTTAGCTAGCGCAATTTTTGGAGTAGCAAAATTCTTTTGATAACTTTTGGTCAGACAAGTCTCGAGATTGTATGTGCAAAGTGTCGTGAAGATGGAGCTTAAACGCTAGGAGGAGTTCAAAAAAGTAGGTTTTCCAGTTTTCGCGATGTTGCGAAAAACATTATAGGCAGAAATGGGCGTGGCCCAGCCCAGGTGATTCAGCGCTATTCATGGAATCTGTGGATATGAGGTTTTTGAATGTGGGACATATGGTCTGAGAGTTATAACCCAAAACATGTTGAAAATGGGTAGGGGGCGCTGTTGAGCCATCTTGGCACATCAAAACACAAAAAGCATATCAGACAACACAATTTGGGCCTTGTGATGGGTGTGCCAAGTTTCGTGAGTTTTCAAGTATCCCTTGCCCCTCAAAAAGAACCTCGTGTTTTATGGCGAATGAGGTGGCGCCACGGTGACAGCGTTGTACGAAACCTCAAAAGGTTCTGGTTTGATCATCACCAAGGTCTTGGGACTATGTATCCGCAAAATTAAGGTGGGTCGGGTGAACCTGGTAGAAGAGGGACATGAAAGAATGAAAAAAGTAACTTTCTGCCGCCAGTAGGTGGCGCTATGACGCTGATTCAAATTTCCTCTGTAGATGTTTTCAGGGCTGGACTGTTATCATATGTGTGAAGTTTTGGAAAGATATGTCCACGTAGAGTCAAGTTACAGCAACTTTTGTCATCATGGCGAAACATCAAAGTTCCCCGCCACGCCAAGGTCATGCCCTTTGACGAAAACTCACAGTATTCAATAGAAAGCATCATCAATGCCTTTTGGATAATTTCCCCAAGTTTGACGTTGATGTGTTCAACTTTGGACGAGATGTGCTTCAAAGTGTAAAACATGACATTTTATACTACCAGTAGGGGGCGCTATATCAATCACAAATTATTGACATGTAGATGTCTTCAGAGCGGGACTGTCATCAATCCTGTGAAGTTTGGGGAAGATTGGACAATGTATGCTGGAGTTATAAACTACTTCCTGTGTTATAATACTACTTCCTGTTTGTAGCGAAGTTTGAGGTCCCACAACGGCCACACGGTGTGACGAAAACTCAAGCTTTTGATAACTTTTTGTCTTCAACTTATGTAGGTGGGACAGACCGAGTTTGAAGTCGATCGGACAAAATCTCTAGGAGGAGATCGTTCATGTACGACCCCTGCAAATGGCCAAAAATACATGAAAATTGCACATTCAATTCAAAATGGCCGACTTCCTGTTGGGTTTAGGGCATGGGCCCAAGAGGCTTTTTTGTACGTCTCGGCGTGCTACATATGTGTACCAAAATTCGTACGCTTCGGACAAAGTTAAAGCAGGGGGCTTTGATTTTGAAAACTGTTAGGGGGCGCCGTTGAGCCATTTTGTCACGCCCCTTTGTAATGACCATAAAATATCGAATTTTTCACCAGACGTGACGAGTGTGCAAAATTCTGGGACTTTTTGAGTACGTTCAGGCCCTCAAAAATGCGATCATAGGATAAAAAAAAAAAAAATAATAATAATTAAAGCTGCAAGCAGCGATGAACGGGCCCTCGCACCTTCACGCAACTCGAGGGTGCTGGCAGGACGCCGGCCGATGCGGCCATTCATTCCTGTCGAAGGCAGACCCCTCACGTTGGAGTTACACGTCATATCCCTCAAATCATACGAGGACATGTTATTTTGCCAGTAGGTGGCGCCGTACTAATAACCAAGTATTGGCGTATAGATGTGTTCAGGGCAGGACTGTCATCAATCCTGTGAAGTATGGGGAAGATTGGAACATGTATGGTGATTTTGTGAACCACTTACGAGCAAATTCAAAATGGCGGACTTCCTGTTGGGTTTGGCACATGGTTGCAAGAGCCTTTTTTGTACGTCTTTCAGTGATGCATGTATGTACCAAGTTTCATAGATGTAGGTCAAACCAGCGTCGGGGGCTGCTTTTTTGAAAAATTGTAGGGGGCGCTGTTGAGCCATGTTGGCACATCAGAGCAGATAAATCACATCACACAACACACATCGGAACTTCTTGTATGTGTACCAAGTTTCATGACATTACAAGCATCCCTTACCCCTCAAAAACAACTTCGTGTTTTATGGCGAATAAGGCGTTGCCACATTGACAGTGTTTGCTGAAACCTCAAAAGCTTCTGGTGTGATCATCATCAAAGTCTTGGGACTATGTCTACGCAAAATTGAGGTGGTTGTGGTTAACTTGGTAGAAGAGAGACATGAAAGAATGAAAGCAGTAACTTACAGATGCCACTAGGTGGCGCTATGAGGCTGATTAAAAATTTCTCGGTAGATGTTTTCAGGGCTGGACTTTTATCATATGTGTGAAGTTTTGGAAAGATATGTCCACGTAGAGTCAAGCTACACAACTTTTGTTATCATGGCGAAACATCAAAGTTTGCCGCTACGTCATGGCCACGCCCTTTGATGCAAACTTACAGTGTTCACAATAAAACATCTTCTACATGTGACGGATAGACTGACCAAGATTGAGGTGGATCTGGCCAAGTCTTGGGAGTTATACTTCAAAATATAAAACATGAAATTTTCTCTTACCATTAGGGGGCGCTGTATTTATCACAAATTATTCACATGGAGATCTCTTCAGAGCAGGACTGTCATCAATCCTGTGAAGTTTGGGGAAGATTGGACCATGGATGATGGAGTCATACACAACTTCCTGTTTTGTGGCGAGTCCCCAAAGATTGAGGCCCTGCCACGGTCACATGGTGTGACAACAAGTCCAGTTTTTGATAACTTTTCTTCATCAATGTCTGGAGGTGGGACAGACCAAGTAAGAAGTTGATGGGATAAAATCTGTAGGAGTAGTTACAATTTCGTGGTTTATGGCGAAGAAGGCGGGGCCACAGAGACAGCGTTTGACGAAAACCTGAAACGTTTGATAACTTTTTGTCTTCACGGTCTTGGGGTGGGACAGACCGAGTTTGAAGTGGATTGGATAAAAACTCTAGGACAAGTTCATTCATTTACGTCTACTGGAAATCGCCCAAAATGCACAAAAGTGGCACAAGTAAATTCAAAATGGCGGACTTCCGGTTGGGTTTGGAGCATAACTCCAAGAGGCTTTTTTGTACGTCTTGGAGTGTTACATATGCCTACCAAGTTTCATACATGTAAGTGAAACAAGCTTCGGGGGCTGCTTCATCGAAAAATTGTAGGGGGCGCTGTTGAGGCATCTTGGCACATCAAAACACAAAAAGCATATCAGACAACACAATTTGGGCCTTGTGATGGGTGTGCCAAGTTTCGTGAGTTTTCAAGTATCCCTTGCCCCTCAAAAAGAACCTCGTGTTTTATGGCGAATGAGGTGGCGCCACGGTGACAGCGTTGTACGAAACCTCAAAAGGTTCTGGTTTGATCATCACCAAGGTCTTGGGACTATGTATCCGCAAAATTAAGGTGGGTCGGGTGAACCTGGTAGAAGAGGGACATGAAAGAATGAAAAAAGTAACTTTCTGCCGCCAGTAGGTGGCGCTATGACGCTGATTCAAATTTCCTCTGTAGATGTTTTCAGGGCTGGACTGTTATCATATGTGTGAAGTTTTGGAAAGATATGTCCACGTAGAGTGAAGTTACAGCAACTTTTGTCATCATGGCGAAACATCAAAGTTCCCCGCCACGCCAAGGTCATGCCCTTTGACGAAAACTCACAGTATTCAATAGAAAGCATCATCAATGCCTTTTGGATAATTTCCCCAAGTTTGACGTTGATGTGTTCAACTTTGGACGAGATGTGCTTCAAAGTGTAAAACATGACATTTTATACTAGCAGTAGGGGGCGCTATATCAATCACAAATTATTGACATGTAGATGTCTTCAGAGCGGGACTGTCATCAATCCTGTGAAGTTTGGGGAAGATTGGACAATGTATGCTGGAGTTATAAACTACTTCCTGTGTTATAATACTACTTCCTGTTTGTAGCGAAGTTTGAGGTCCCACAACGGCCACACGGTGTGACGAAAACTCAAGCTTTTGATAACTTTTTGTCTTCAACTTATGTAGGTGGGACAGACCAAGTTTGAAGTCGATCGGACAAAATCTCTAGGAGGAGATCGTTCATTTACGACCCCTGCAAATGGCCAAAAATGCATGAAAATTGCACATTCAATTAAAAATGGCCGACTTCCTGTTGGGTTTAGGGCATGGGCCCAAGAGGCTTTTTTGTACGTCTTGGTGTGTTACATATGCCTACCAAGTTTCAGACACGTAGGTTAAACTACCTTCAGGGGCTGTTCCGTAGAAAATTTTTAGGGGGCGCTACTGAGCCATTCCTTTGCAGATTATCATGAAACCCCAAAACTTGCCCAGTTTTCGCACTTCTGATGAGTGTGTGAAGTTTCATGAGTTTTTGAGCATGTTAAGGTCCCCAAAAAGGCAATTCATTTTAGTTAAGAAGAAGAATAATAATAATAATTAAAGCTGCAAGCAGCGTTGAGCGGGCCCTCGCACCCCACGCAACTCGGGGCCTGGCGCAGCCGCCACCGTGTCGCCAGAGGTCGACCGGCAGACGAGGCGCTGAATGTTCGCCTCCTTCGGACAGTGTAGGAACCAATGCGTTGCGACTTCCCGTCTCCACTGGGTGGCGCTATGACTCTGACTCCTGAGCGTCATGTGGGTGTGTTCATGCCAGGACTATTATCATACATGTGAAGTTTGGAGCAGATTCGACCGTTAGATCCCATGTTATAGCAATATCGCGTTTCATGGTGAGACATCAAGTGTCGACGCCATGTCACAGCCACAGCGTTCCATGCTGAGCAATTCTCTTAATATGTTTTGATCACACACTTGTGTAGATGGTACACACCAGTTTTGGAGTTAATTGATTCATTTCTGGAGGAGGAGATCATTAAAATACAACACGTGGAAAACGCCAAAAATGACTGTAAATTTCAAAATGGCGGACTTCCAGTCGGGTGTGGCCTATATGTGCAAGAGGCTTTTTTGTGCGTCTGGACACGATACATGTGCATACTGATTTTCGTGCACGTCGGTGAAAGTTGTTATGGGGGACGCTGCACTTTAAGGGGCGTGGCCAAGCCATACGGCCACGCTTATTGATGAAACTCATACTATACATTCAGGTCTGGACTGTTAACAAACATGTGAAGTTTGGTGAAGAATGGACAATGTATGCCAAAGTTATACTAATTTCGTGTTTTATGGCGAGACATCAAACTTCGCCGCCACCTGACAGCCAAACCGTTTAACATAGGGAAAATCGTATGATAACTTTTGATCATCAAGTGGTCTAGTTGATGCACGCCAAATTTGAAGCCGATCCGATGAATCATGTAGGAGGAGATAGAAAAAGTACAAGGAGTGCGAATCGCCCAATCTGGTGGTTAAATTCAAAATGGCCGACTTCCTGTTGGGTGTGGCCATTGAGTCCAAGAGGCTTTTTTGTGCGTCTGGATGTGATACATATGTGTACCAATTTTCGTGCATGTCAGTGAAACGTGCCGCAGGGGCTGATGTTTAAAGGGCGTGGCCAAGCCATTTGACCACGCCCATCTACGAAATTCACATGACATTGTCAGGGCTGGACTCTTAACACACATGTGAAGTTTCAGGCAGATATGCCCAAGGACACTGAAGTTAAGGCCACTTTCCTACGTTTTGGCGAAGCATCGACTTCGCCGCCCTCTGGGCGCAACGCCGTTTGACGATACGTCACAATCTTCATCATGTAGCATTAACAATGTGTTGAGGCCTTTCTGACCAAATTTGAGTTGGATATGCTGAACGTGCTCAGAGCTGCACCTCAAAGTGTAAAAAATCACTTTTCCTGTCGCCAGCAGGGGGCGCTTTGAGAACAGGGAAATTTTTTGATGTAGACGTGTTCAGGGCGGGACTACGATCATACCCAGCAAGTTTTGTGCCGATTGGACCTTTCACGCCCAAGTAATAGCAATTCTGGGTTTTTGGGGGGTTTTTTTTTGAGACATCAAACTTCGCCGCCACCTGACGGCCAAACCGTTTAACGAGGGAAAGATCTTTTAATAACTTTTGATCATCATGTGGTCTAGTTGCAGCACGGCAAATTTGAAGCCGATCCAATGAACCGTCTAGGAGGAGATAGCTCTGAGAGCACACTAGCAAATCGCCAAAATCGGTAAAAAATGGAATATTCAAATCAAAATAGCCGGCTTCCTGTTGGTTTTAGAAAAAAGTCCAAGTGCGCATTTTCGTGCGTCTTGGGATGATACACGACCCCCCCGAATTTCGAGAAATTTGGTCAAACGGGCTGCCGGTGGGAGCCGATTGAACCATTCTAGGGGGCGCCATTTCGCTATTTTGCAACTGGCATCGTTGAGATTTTGCGTATACATAAATGTCCCCTAGACGAATGTGCACGTCAAATTTGGTGAGTTTTTGAATATGTTAAAGCCCCCAAAAATGCGATCAAGCGAAAAAAAATAAATAAAAAAAAAAAAATAATAATAATAATCCTAAGGAAAACAATAGGGTCCTCGCACGGTACGTGCTCGGGCCCTAATAATAATAATAATAATAATAATAAAAATCCGAACAAAAACAATAGGGTTCCCAGCACCGCTGGTCCTGGGAAACGCGTATGCTTTGCATTCGCGTTCCCAAGGCCCCGCGGGCTTGGCCCCCTAATAATAATAATAATAAAAATCCGAACAAAAACAATAGGGTTCCCAGCACCGCTGGTCCTGGGAAACGCGTATGCTTTGCATTCGCGTTCCCCAGGCCCCGCGGGCTTGGCCCCCTAATTAAAGCTGCAAGCAGCATTGAACGGGCCCTCGCACCTTCACGCAACTCGAGGGCGCTGGCTGGAAGCCGGCTCATGGCGCCCTTCATTCCTGTCGACGGTAGACCCCTCACGCAGGACTTACACGTCATATCCCTCAAATCATATGACGACATGTAATTTTGCCAGTAGGTGGCGCTGTACTAATAACCAAGTATTGGCATATAGATGTATTCAGGGCAGGACTGTCATCAATCCTGTGAAATTTGGGGAAGATTGGAACATGTATGGTGAAGTTGCTAACCAGTTACAAGCAAATTCAAAATGGCGGACTTCCTGTCGGGTTTGGCACATGGCTGCAAGATACTTTTTTATACGTCTTTCGGTGATGCATGTGCTTACCAAGTTTCATAGATGTAGCTCAAACCAGCTTCGGGGGCTGCTTCGTAGAAAATTTGTAGGGGGCGCTGTTGAGCCATGTTGGCATATCAGAGCCGAAAAATCACATCAGAAAATGCATATTGGATCCTGTCATATGTGTGTCAAGTTTCATGACATTACAAGCATCCCTTACCCGTCAAAAACAACTTCGTGTTTTATGGCGAATAAGGCGTTGCCACGGTGACCAAACATCACCAAGCTTTACAGCTGGCCTCAGGAGTGACTCCACATCATGCTCGCCAAATTTCATGCGAATCGATGAATTTTATGTCACTTGATTTTTCTCTGATTATAGCGCCCCCTATTGGCTAATTTCTGCCAAATTGGGCTAGGATCGTCTGGATGACGTCTGAAAGAAGTGAATTGAGTTTGACATTGATATCTTTTACTTTGACAAAAATATGCAAAGGTATGTGTTTTTTAGCTAGCAGAAAAAAACTGTTTATTTTTAGCTAGCCTAATTTTTGGAGTAGCAAAATTCTTTTGATAACTTTTGGTCAGGCCAGTCTGGAGATTGCATGTGCAAAGTTTTGTGAAGATGGAGATTAAACGCTAGGAGGAGTTCGAAAAAGTAGGTTTTTGATGTATAGTAAATTACAAAGAGAAATTTGCAGTGGGAGTGGGCGTGGCCTATGTCAGAAGATGCGACACTATTTAGGGAACACGTGGATATAAAATTTATGAAGATGTGATTTAAAATGTGGAAGTTACAGGCCAAAATGCGTTTGTATCTCTTATAGCGCCACCTAGTGGAGAAGACGCACAATTTTTGCTATGGTTGGTCTGTATGCTATTCTCTATATACCCTGTGAATTTCACAGCCCTCAGCATAATACTTGGGCTGAAATAAATGTTTGTTTTTTATCTTGTAATAAGCCACGCCCACTTTTACCAGTCGTGACTACCTTCAAGATATGGCGTCAGGACAGGCCCAGCATAATACTCACCAAATTTCATAAATATCGGTGCAGCCATTTACCAGATATAAATTTCCCATATTTGCAGCGCCCCCTAGTGGCCAAAATTAGCTAAATTTGGTTCATTCTCTCACAGGCACATATCAAGCAAGGATCTCAGATTTGGTGTTGTTAGCATTTATTTTGACCGAAATATGCCACCGTTCGCCTTTTTATAGCTAGCTAGAAAAATTTATTCATTAATAATTTGAGCATATTATGACCAATCAAAATTCCTTTGATAACTTTAGATCAGGTCCAGCCGAAGACTGTACTTGCCAAGTTTCACGCTGAACGGACAAAACCCTAAGGAGGAGTTCGAAAAAGTAGGTTGTCCAGTTTTTGCGATGTTGTGAAAAACATGATAGGCAGAAACGGGAGTGGCCCTGCCCAGGTGATTCAGCACTATTCAGGGAATCTGTGGATATGAGGTTTTTGAATGTGTGACATATGGTCTGGGAGTTATAGCCCAAAACACGTTGAAAATGAGTAGGGGGCGCTGTTGAGCCATCTTGGCACATGAAAACACAAAAATCACATCAGACAACACAATTTGGGATGTCTGATGTGTGTGCCAAGTTGCGTGAGTTTTCGAGTGTCCCTTGCCCCTCAAAAACAACCTCGTGTTTTATGGCGAATAAGGTGGCGCCACAGTGACAGCGTTGGACGAAACCTCAAAGGCTTCTGCTTTGACCATCAACAAGGTCTTGGGAGTATGTATTTGCAAAATTGAGGTGGTTCGGGGGAACCTGGTAGAAGAGGGACATGAAAGAATGAAAAAAGTAACCTTCTGCCGCCAGTAGGTGGCGCTATGATGCTGATTCAAAATTTCTGTATAGATGTTTTCAGGGCTGGACAGTTATCATATGTGTGAAGTTTTGGAAAGATATGTCCACGTAGAGTCAAGTTACAGCTACTTTGGTCATCATGGCGAAACATCAAAGTTGGCCGCCACGCCAAGGTCACGCCCTTTGATGAAAATTCACAGTTTTCCATAGAAAGCATCATCAAGGCCTTATGGATAATTTCACCAAGTATGAGGTTGATGTGTTCAACTTTGGAGGAGATGTGCTTCAAAGTGTAAAACATGACATTTTCTACTGCCAGTAGGGGGCGCTATATTAATCACAAATTATTGACATGTAGATCTCTTCAGAGCAGGACTGTCATCAATCCTGTGAAGTTTGGGGAAGATTGGAGCATGTATGTTGGAGTAATAAACTACTTCCTGCGTTATAATACTACTTCCTGTTTGTAACGAAGTTTGAGGTCCCGGCACGGTCACACGGTGTGACGAAAACACAAGCTTTTGATAACTTTTCGTCTTCAGTTTATGTTGGTGGGACAGACCGAGTTTGAAGGCGATCGGACAAAATCTCTAGGAGGAGTTCGTTCATTTATGACCCCTGCAAATGGCCAAAAATACATGAAACTTCCACATTCAATTCAAAATGGCCGACTTCCTGTTGAGTTTAGGGCATGGGCCCAAGAGGCTTTTTTGTCAGTCTCGGCGTGCTACATATGTGTACCAAAATTCGTACGCTTCGGACAAAGTTAAAGCAGGGGGCTTTGATTTTGAAAACTGTTAGGGGGCGCCGTTGAGCCATTTTGTCACGCCCCTTTGTAATGACCATAAAATATCGAATTTTTCACCAGACGTGACGAGTGTGCAAAATTCTGGGACTTTTTGAGTACGTTCAGGCCCTCAAAAATGCGATCATAGGATAAAAAAAAAAATAATAATAAGAATAAGAATTCCTTCGGTTTCAATAGGGCTCTCGCACGGTACGTGCTCGGGCCCTAATAATAATAATTCCTTGCATTTCAATAGGGTCCTCGCACCGCTAGGTGCTCGGGCCCTAATTAAAGCTGCAAGCAGCGTTGAACGGGCCCTCGCACCCCACGTAACTCGGGGTCTGGCGCGGCCGCCACCGTGTCGCCAGAGGTCGACCGGCAGACGAGGCGCTGAATGTTCGCCTCCTTCGGACAGTGTAGGAACCAATGCGTTGCGACTTCCCGTCTCCACTGGGTGGCGCTATGACTCTGACTCCTGAGCGTCATGTGGGTGTGTTCATGCCAGGACTATTATCATACATGTGAAGTTTGGAGCAGATTCGACCATTAGATCCCATGTTATAGCAATATCGTGTTTCATGGTGAGACATCAAGTGTCGACGCCATGTCACAGCCACACCGTTCCATACTGAGCAATTCTCTTAATATGTTTTGATCACACACTTGTGTAGATGGTACACACCAGTTTTGGAGTTAATTGATTCATTTCTGGAGGAGGAGATCATTAAAATACAACACGTGGAAAACGCCAAAAATGACTGTAAATTTCAAAATGGCCGACTTCCTGTCGGGTGTGGCCTATCTGTGCAAGAGGCTTTTTTGTGCGTCTGGACACGATACATGTGCATACTGATTTTCGTGCACGTCGATGAAAGTTGTTATGGGGGACGCTGCACTTTAAGGGGCGTGGCCAAGCCATACGGCCACGCTTATTGATGAAACTCATACTATACATTCAGGTCTGGACTGTTAACAAACATGTGAAGTTTGGTGAAGAATGGACAATGTATGCCAAAGTTATACTAATTTCGTGTTTTATGGCGAGACATCAAACTTCGCCGCCACCTGACGGCCAAACAGTTTCATGATGCAAAAATCTGCTCATAAGTTTTGATTACACCTTTGTCTAGATGGCACACAATGATTTTGAAGTTGTTCTGATGCATCCTGTAGGTGGAGTTCATTAAAATACAACACGTGGAAAACGCCAAAAATGACCATTAAATTCAAAATGGCTGACTTCCTGTTGGGTGTGGCCTATGGGTCCAAGATGCTTTTTTGTGCGTCTGGGTGTGATACATGTGTGTACCAATTTTCATGCATGTCGGTGAAACGTGCTACGGGGGCTGGTGTTTAAAGGGCGTGGCCATGTCATTTAGCCACGCCCCTTATGAAATTAATATCATATGCTCAGGGCGAGACCAGTGACGTACATGTGAAGTTTCAGGCATATCCGACCAAGTACACCAAAGTTAGAGCCACTTCATGGGTTTCGGCGAAACGTCAACCTTCGCCACTCCGTCACGGCGAAACCGTTTGACGAGACATTATGATCTTCACAATATAGCATGGCCAACATGTTAAGGCCTTTCTGACCAAATTTGAGTTGAATATGGTAAATGTGGTCAGAGCAGCACCTCAAAGTGTAAAACATGGTATTTCCTGTTGCCAGCAGGGGGCGCTATGACAATTACTGAATTTTTTGATGTAGACGTGTTCAGGGCGGGACTATTATCCATCATGTGAAGTTTGGTGCAGATAGGATCATCTACACCAAAGTTGTAGTAGTTGTAGTATAATTTCGTGTTTTTTGGCGAGATATCCAAATTGACCCTTCCGCAGCGACCGCGCCCTTCGACGTGACGAAGATCTTTTAATAACTTTTGATCCCACTGTAGTCGAGCACGCACAGGTAAATTTTTAAGTCAATCCGATAAAATCTGTAGGAGGAGTTCGCTCAAGTACAACGTGTGGAAATGGCTAAAAATGACCTTATTTTGAAAAAACAATTCAAAATGGCCGACTTCCTGTTTGGTTTAGGGTGTCGCTCCAAGAGGCTTTTTTGTGCGTCCCGGGATGATACATATGTGTACCAAATTTCATACGCCTAGGGCAAAGTTAAAGCAGGGGGCTTCGATTTTGAAAACTGTTAGGGGGCGCCATTGAGCCATTTTGCCACGCCCCTTTGTAACGACCATAAAATATCGAAATTTTCACCAGACGTGACGAGTGTGCAAATTTTCCTGACTTTTTGGGCATGTTCAGGCCCTCAAAAATGCGATCAAAGGTTTAAAAGAAAAATAATAAGAATAATTTTTATGATTTCAATAGGGCTCTCGCACGGTTCGTGCTCGGGCCCTAATAATAAGAATAAGAATTCCTTCGGTTTCAATAGGGCTCTCGCACGGTACGTGCTCGGGCCCTAAATATAGCCGCAAGCGGCAATTCCGGGGTTCAAGCCAGCATAGCCATTTAAATTTTGAAAGGTGGGTAAGATCAAGACCTTTGATACATTGAGGTTGTTGATGTTTGAAAAAACCCCTCATTGATTTATGGCCGGATTTTGTGAAATTTCACTTCACTTGATGTTTTTCTGTTTATAGCGCCCCCTATTGGCCAATTTCCGCCAAATTTGGCACAGATCCTCTGGTTGACGTCTAAAACAAGTGACTTGAGTTTGACGTCGATAGCTTTTACTTTGACAAAAATATGCAACGGTATGTGTTTTTTAGCTAGCAGAAAAAAATTGTTCCTTTATATCTACGACATTTTTTGGAGTAGCAAAATTCTTTTGATAACTTTTGATCAGGCAAGTCTGGAGATTGTATGTGCAAAGTTTCGCGCAGATGGAGCTTAAACGCTAGGAGGAGATAGAAAAAGTAGGTTTTTGATGTGTAGTGACCTACAAAGAGAAATATGCAGTTGAAGTGGGCGTGGCCTATGTCAGATGATGGGACTGTATTGTGGGAACACGTGGATATAAAGTTTATGAAAATGTGATTTAAAATGTGGAAGTTACAGGCTAAAATGCGTTTTCACCCGTTATAGCGCCACCTAGTGGAGTAGACACACAATTTTTGCTGTGGGTGGTCTGTGTCCTATTCTATATATACCCTGTGAATTTCACAGCCCTCAGTGTAATACTCGAGCTGAAATAAATGTTTGTTTTTTAACTTGTAATAAGCCACGCCCACTTTGACCAGTCGTGATGAACTTCAAGACATGGCCTCAGGAGTGACCCAGCATCATACCCATCAAATTTGGTAAAAATCGGTGCAGCCATTTAAGAGATATAAATTTCCCATATTTGCAGCGCCCCCTAGTGGCCAACATTAGCCAAATTTGGCTCTTTACCTCACAGTCACATGCCAATCAAGGGTCTCCGATTTGGTGTTGTTTGCATTTATTTTGACCGAGATATGCAACACTTTGCCTTTTTATAGCTAGCTAGAAAAATGCATTCGTTAATCATTTGCGCATTTTTTGACTGAACAACATTCTTTTGACAACTTTAGATCAGGTCCAAGAGAAGACTGTCCGTGCCAAGTTTCACGCTGATTGGACAAAAACCCAAGGAGGAGATAGAAAAAGAAGGTTTTTCAGTTTTCGCGATTTTGTGAAAAAAATTTCTAGGCGGAAATGGGCGTGGCCTAGCCCAGGTGATTCAGCACTATTCAGGGAATCTGTGGATATGATGTTTTTGAATGTGCGACATATGGTGTGGGAGTTATAGCCCAAAACGCATTTACCTTGTTTATAGCGCCACCATCTGGCCAATTGGTATTTCTATATTATGAGCACCATTTGCACACAACTTCCAGTTATTGGTGAAAATTTCATGTCTCTACGATGTAACATCTCACGGGAATTTGCGAAAACATTTCTGAAGTAGAAGAAGAAGAAGAAGAAGAATAATAAAACAGTAGGAAAACAATAGGGTTTCAGCCCTTCGGGCTTGAACCCCTAATAAAACAGTAGGAAAACAATAGGGTTTCAGCCCTTCGGGCTTGAACCCCTAATTAAAGCTGCAAGCAGCGTTGAACGGGCCCTCGCACCTCACGCAACTCGGGGCGTGGCGCGGCTGCCACCGTCTCGCCAGAGGTCGACCGGCAGACGAGGCGCTGAATGTTCGCCTCCTTCGGACAGTGTAGGAACCAATGCGTTGCGACTTCCCGTCTCCACTATGACTCTGACTCCTGAGCGTCATGTGGGTGTGTTCATGCCAGGACTATTATCATACATGTGAAGTTTGGAGCAGATTCGACCATTAGATCCCATGTTATAGCAATATCGTGTTTCATGGTGAGACATCAAGTGTCGACGCCATGTCACAGCCACACCGTTCCATGCTGAGCAATTCTCTTAATATGTTTTGATCACACACTTGTGTAGATGGTACACACCAGTTTTGGAGTTAATTGATTCATTTCTGGAGGAGGAGATCATTAAAATACAACACGTGGAAAACGCCAAAAATGACTGTAAATTTCAAAATGGCCGACTTCCTGTCGGGTGTGGCCTATATGTGCAAGAGGCTTTTTTGTGCGTCTGGACACGATACATGTGCATACTGATTTTCGTGCACGTCGGTGAAAGTTGTTATGGGGGACGCTGCACTTTAAGGGGCGTGGCCAAGCCATACGGCCACGCTTATTGATGAAACTCATACTATACATTCAGGTCTGGACTGTTAACAAACATGTGAAGTTTGGTGAAGAATGGACAATGTATGCCAAAGTTATACTAATTTCATGTTTTATGGCGAGACATCAAACTTCACCGCCACCTGACGGCCAAACCGTTTCACGATGCAAAAATCTGCTTCTAAGTTTTCATTACACCTTTGTCTAGATGGCACACAATGATTTTGAAGTTGTTCTGATGCATCCTGTAGGTGGAGTTCATTAAAATACAACACGTGGAAAACGCCAAAAATGACCATTAAATTCAAAATGGCTGACTTCCTGTTGGGTTTGGCCAACGGGTCCAAGAGACTTTTTTGTGCGTCTGGATGTGATACATATGTGTACCAATTTTCATGCATGTCAGTGAAACGTGTGGGTGTGGCCAAGCCATTTGGCCACGCCCATCATATCACATGTTCAGGGCTGGACTGTTAACACACATGTGAAGTTTCAGGCAGATATGACCAAGGACACTGAAGTTAAGGCCACTTAACTGCGTTTTGGCGAACCGTTGACTTCGCCGCCCTGTGGGCGGAACGCCGTTCGGCGATACGTCACAAATCTTCATCATGTAGCATTACCAACGTGTTGAGGCCTTTCTGACCAATTTTGAGTTGGATAATCTGAACGTGCTGAGAGTAGCACCTCAAAGTCTAAAACATCGCTTTTCCTGTCGCCAGCAGGGGGCGCTTTGAGAACGGGGGAATTTTTTGATGTTGGCGTGATGAAGGCCGGACTACGATCATACCCAGCAATTTTTGTGCCGATCGGACTTATCATGCCCAAGAAATAGCACTTTTGTTTTTTTGGGTTTTTTTGGCGAGACGTCAAACTTCGCCGCCACCTGACAGCCAAACCGTTTAACATAGGGAAAATCGTATGATAACTTTTGATCATCAAGTGGTCTAGTTGATGCACGCCAAATTTGAAGCCGATCCGATGAATCATGTAGGAGGAGATAGAAAAAGTACGAGGAGTGCGAATCGCCCAATCTGGCGTCAAATTCAAAATGGCTGACTTCCTGTTGGGTGTAGCCAATGGGTCCAAGAGGCTTTTTTGTGCGTCTGGATGTGATACATATGTGTACCAATTTTCATGCATGTCGGTGAAACGTGCCGTAGGGGCTGATGTTTAAAGGGTGTGGCCAAGCCATTTGGCCACGCCCATCAACGAAATTCATATCACATGTTCAGGGCTGGACTGTTAACGCACATGTGAAGTTTCAGGCAGATATGACCAAGGACACTGAAGTTAAGGCCACTTAACTGCGTTTTGGCGAACCGTTGACTTCCACGCCCTGTGGGCGGAACGCCGTTCGGCGAAACGTCACAAATCTTCATCATGTAGCATTACCAACGTGTTGAGGCCTTTCTGACCAATTTTGAGTTGAATATACTGAACGTGCTGAGAGTAGCACCTCAAAGTCTAAAACATCGCTTTTCCTGTCGCCAGCAGGGGGCGCTTTGAGAACGGGGGAATTTTTTGATGTTGGCGTGATGAAGGCCGGACTACGATCATACCCAGCAAGTTTTGTGCCGATCGGACTTTTCATGCCCAAGTAATAGCACTTTTGTTTTTTGGGGGGTTTCTTGGCGAGACGTCAAACTTCGCCGCCACCTGACGGCCAAACCGTTTAACGTAGGGAAAATCGTATGATAACTTTTGATCATCAAGTGGTCTATTTCCAGCACGCCAAATTTGAAGCCGATCCAATGAAGCGTGTAGGAGGAGATAGCTCTGAGAGATTTCTTGGAAATCGCCAAAATCGGTAAAAAAATGAATATTCAAATCAAAATAGCCGGCTTCCTGTTGGTTTTAGAAAAAAGTCCAAGTGCGCATTTTCGTGCGTCTTGGGATGATACACGACCTCCCCGAATTTCGTGGAATTTGGTCAAACGGGCTGCCGGTGGGAGCCGATTGAAGTTTTCTAGGGGGCGCCATTTCGCCATTTTGCAACGGGCATCTTTTAAATTTTGCGTACACATAAATTTTCGCCAAGACGAATGTGCATGCCAAATTTGGTGAGTTTTTGAATATGTTAAAGCCCCCAAAAATGCGTTTAAAGTCGCGGAAAAAAAAAAATAAATAAAAAATAATAATAATAATAATAATTAAAGCTGCAAGCAGCATTGAACGGGCCCTCGCACCTTCACGCAACTCGAGGGTGCTGGCAGGACGCCGGCTCATGCCGCCCTTCATTCCTGTCCACGGCAGATCCCTTACGCAGGACGTCATATCCCTCAAATCATATGAAGACATGTAATTTTGCCAGTAGGTGGCGCTGTACTAATAACCAAGTATTGGCATATAGATGTATTCAGGGCAGGATTGTCATCAATCCTGTGAAGTTTGCGGAAGATTGGAACATGTATGGTGAAGTTGCAAACCAGTTACAAGCAAATTCAAATTGGCCGACTTCCTGTTGGGTTTGGCACATGGCTGCAAGAGGCTTTTTTATACGTCTTTCAGTGATGCATGTGCGTACCAAGTTTCATAGATGTAGGTCAAACCAGCTTCGGGGGCTGTTTCGTAGAAAATTTGCAGGGGGCGCTTTGAGAACGGGGGAATTTTTTGATGTTGGCGTGTTGAAGGCCGGACTACGATCATACCCAGCAAGTTTTGTGCCGATCAGACTTATCATGCCCAAGTAATAGCACTTTTGTTTTTTGGAGTTTTTTTGGCGAGACGTCAAACTTCGCCGCCACCTGACAGCCAAACCGTTTAACATAGGGAAAATCGTATGATAACTTTTGATCATCAAGTGGTCTAGTTGATGCACGCCAAATTTGAAGCCGATCCGATGAATCATGTAGGAGGAGATAGAAAAAGTACGAGGAGTGCGAATCGCCCAATCTGGCGTCAAATTCAAAATGGCTGACTTCCTGTCGGGTGTGGCCTATATGTGCAAGAGGCTTTTTTGTGCGTGTGCATGTGATACATATGTGTACCAATTTTCATGCATGTCGGTGAAACGTGCCGTAGGGGCTGATGTTTAAAGGGTGTGGCCAAGCCATTTGGCCACGCCCATCAACGAAATTCATATCACATGTTCAGGGCTGGACTGTTAACACACATGTGAAGTTTCAGGCAGATATGACCAAGGACACTGAAGTTAAGGCCACTTAACTGCGTTTTGGCGAACCGTTGACTTCCACGCCCTGTGGGCGGAACGCCGTTCGGCGAAACGTCACAAATCTTCATCATGTAGCATTACCAACGTGTTGAGGCCTTTCTGACCAATTTTGAGTTGAATATACTGAACGTGCTGAGAGTAGCACCTCAAAGTCTAAAACATCGCTTTTCCTGTCGCCAGCAGGGGGCGCTTTGAGAACGGGGGAATTTTTTGATGTTGGCGTGATGAAGGCCGGACTACGATCATACCCAGCAAGTTTTGTGCCGATCGGACTTTTCATGCCCAAGTAATAGCACTTTTGTTTTTTGGGGGGTTTCTTGGCGAGACGTCAAACTTCGCCGCCACCTGACGGCCAAACCGTTTAACGTAGGGAAAATCGTATGATAACTTTTGATCATCAAGTGGTCTATTTCCAGCACGCCAAATTTGAAGCCGATCCAATGAAGCGTGTAGGAGGAGATAGCTCTGAGAGATTTCTTGGAAATCGCCAAAATCGGTAAAAAAATGAATATTCAAATCAAAATAGCCGGCTTCCTGTTGGTTTTAGAAAAAAGTCCAAGTGCGCATTTTCGTGCGTCTTGGGATGATACACGACCTCCCCGAATTTCGTGGAATTTGGTCAAACGGGCTGCCGGTGGGAGCCGATTGAAGTTTTCTAGGGGGCGCCATTTCGCCATTTTGCAACGGGCATCTTTTAAATTTTGCGTACACATAAATTTTCGCCAAGACGAATGTGCATGCCAAATTTGGTGAGTTTTTGAATATGTTAAAGCCCCCAAAAATGCGTTTAAAGTCGCGGAAAAAAAAAAATAAATAAAAAATAATAATAATAATAATAATTAAAGCTGCAAGCAGCATTGAACGGGCCCTCGCACCTTCACGCAACTCGAGGGTGCTGGCAGGACGCCGGCTCATGCCGCCCTTCATTCCTGTCCACGGCAGATCCCTTACGCAGGACGTCATATCCCTCAAATCATATGAAGACATGTAATTTTGCCAGTAGGTGGCGCTGTACTAATAACCAAGTATTGGCATATAGATGTATTCAGGGCAGGATTGTCATCAATCCTGTGAAGTTTGCGGAAGATTGGAACATGTATGGTGAAGTTGCAAACCAGTTACAAGCAAATTCAAATTGGCCGACTTCCTGTTGGGTTTGGCACATGGCTGCAAGAGGCTTTTTTATACGTCTTTCAGTGATGCATGTGCGTACCAAGTTTCATAGATGTAGGTCAAACCAGCTTCGGGGGCTGTTTCGTAGAAAATTTGCAGGGGGCGCTTTGAGAACGGGGGAATTTTTTGATGTTGGCGTGTTGAAGGCCGGACTACGATCATACCCAGCAAGTTTTGTGCCGATCAGACTTATCATGCCCAAGTAATAGCACTTTTGTTTTTTGGAGTTTTTTTGGCGAGACGTCAAACTTCGCCGCCACCTGACAGCCAAACCGTTTAACATAGGGAAAATCGTATGATAACTTTTGATCATCAAGTGGTCTAGTTGATGCACGCCAAATTTGAAGCCGATCCGATGAATCATGTAGGAGGAGATAGAAAAAGTACGAGGAGTGCGAATCGCCCAATCTGGCGTCAAATTCAAAATGGCTGACTTCCTGTCGGGTGTGGCCTATATGTGCAAGAGGCTTTTTTGTGCGTGTGCATGTGATACATATGTGTACCAATTTTCATGCATGTCGGTGAAACGTGCCGTAGGGGCTGATGTTTAAAGGGTGTGGCCAAGCCATTTGGCCACGCCCATCAACGAAATTCATATCACATGTTCAGGGCTGGACTGTTAACACACATGTGAAGTTTCAGGCAGATATGACCAAGGACACTGAAGTTAAGGCCACTTAACTGCGTTTTGGCGAACCGTTGACTTCCACGCCCTGTGGGCGGAACGCCGTTCGGCGAAACGTCACAAATCTTCATCATGTAGCATTACCAACGTGTTGAGGCCTTTCTGACCAATTTTGAGTTGAATATACTGAACGTGCTGAGAGTAGCACCTCAAAGTCTAAAACATCGCTTTTCCTGTCGCCAGCAGGGGGCGCTTTGAGAACGGGGGAATTTTTTGATGTTGGCGTGATGAAGGCCGGACTACGATCATACCCAGCAAGTTTTGTGCCGATCGGACTTTTCATGCCCAAGTAATAGCACTTTTGTTTTTTGGGGGGTTTCTTGGCGAGACGTCAAACTTCGCCGCCACCTGACGGCCAAACCGTTTAACGTAGGGAAAATCGTATGATAACTTTTGATCATCAAGTGGTCTATTTCCAGCACGCCAAATTTGAAGCCGATCCAATGAAGCGTGTAGGAGGAGATAGCTCTGAGAGATTTCTTGGAAATCGCCAAAATCGGTAAAAAAATGAATATTCAAATCAAAATAGCCGGCTTCCTGTTGGTTTTAGAAAAAAGTCCAAGTGCGCATTTTCGTGCGTCTTGGGATGATACACGACCTCCCCGAATTTCGTGGAATTTGGTCAAACGGGCTGCCGGTGGGAGCCGATTGAAGTTTTCTAGGGGGCGCCATTTCGCCATTTTGCAACGGGCATCTTTTAAATTTTGCGTACACATAAATTTTCGCCAAGACGAATGTGCATGCCAAATTTGGTGAGTTTTTGAATATGTTAAAGCCCCCAAAAATGCGTTTAAAGTCGCGGAAAAAAAAAAATAAATAAAAAATAATAATAATAATAATAATTAAAGCTGCAAGCAGCATTGAACGGGCCCTCGCACCTTCACGCAACTCGAGGGTGCTGGCAGGACGCCGGCTCATGCCGCCCTTCATTCCTGTCCACGGCAGATCCCTGACGCAGGACGTCATATCCCTCAAATCATATGAAGACATGTAATTTTGCCAGTAGGTGGCGCTGTACTAATAACCAAGTATTGGCATATAGATGTATTCAGGGCAGGATTGTCATCAATCCTGTGAAGTTTGCGGAAGATTGGAACATGTATGGTGAAGTTGCAAACCAGTTACAAGCAAATTCAAATTGGCCGACTTCCTGTTGGGTTTGGCACATGGCTGCAAGAGGCTTTTTTATACGTCTTTCAGTGATGCATGTGCGTACCAAGTTTCATAGATGTAGGTCAAACCAGCTTCGGGGGCTGTTTCGTAGAAAATTTGCAGGGGGCGCTTTGAGAACGGGGGAATTTTTTGATGTTGGCGTGTTGAAGGCCGGACTACGATCATACCCAGCAAGTTTTGTGCCGATCAGACTTATCATGCCCAAGTAATAGCACTTTTGTTTTTTGGAGTTTTTTTGGCGAGACGTCAAACTTCGCCGCCACCTGACAGCCAAACCGTTTAACATAGGGAAAATCGTATGATAACTTTTGATCATCAAGTGGTCTAGTTGATGCACGCCAAATTTGAAGCCGATCCGATGAATCATGTAGGAGGAGATAGAAAAAGTACGAGGAGTGCGAATCGCCCAATCTGGCGTCAAATTCAAAATGGCTGACTTCCTGTCGGGTGTGGCCTATATGTGCAAGAGGCATTTTTGTGCGTGTGCATGTGATACATATGTGTACCAATTTTCATGCATGTCGGTGAAACGTGCCGTAGGGGCTGATGTTTAAAGGGTGTGGCCAAGCCATTTGGCCACGCCCATCAACGAAATTCATATCACATGTTCAGGGCTGGACTGTTAACACACATGTGAAGTTTCAGGCAGATATGACCAAGGACACTGAAGTTAAGGCCACTTAACTGCGTTTTGGCGAACCGTTGACTTCGCCGCCCTGTGGGCGGAACGCCGTTCGGCGATACGTCACAAATCTTCATCATGTAGCATTACCAACGTGTTGAGGCCTTTCTGACCAATTTTGAGTTGGATATACTGAACGTGCTGAGAGTAGCACCTCAAAGTCTAAAACATCGCTTTTCCTGTCGCCAGCAGGGGGCACTTTGAGAAGGGGGAATTTTTTGATGTTGGCGTGATGAAGGCCGGACTACGATCATACCCAGCAAGTTTTGTGCCGATCGGACTTATCATGCCCAAGAAATAGCACTTTTGTTTTTTTGGGTTTTTTTGGCGAGACGTCAAACTTCGCCGCCACCTGACAGCCAAACCGTTTAACATAGGGAAAATCGTATGATAACTTTTGATCATCAAGTGGTCTAGTTGATGCACGCCAAATTTGAAGCCGATCCGATGAATCATGTAGGAGGAGATAGAAAAAGTACGAGGAGTGCGAATCGCCCAATCTGGCGTCAAATTCAAAATGGCTGACTTCCTGTTGGGTGTAGCCAATGGGTCCAAGAGGCTTTTTTGTGCGTCTGGATGTGATACATATGTGTACCAATTTTCATGCATGTCGGTGAAACGTGCCGTAGGGGCTGATGTTTAAAGGGTGTGGCCAAGCCATTTGGCCACGCCCATCAACGAAATTCATATCACATGTTCAGGGCTGGACTGTTAACACACATGTGAAGTTTCAGGCAGATATGACCAAGGACACTGAAGTTAAGGCCACTTAACTGCGTTTTGGCGAACCGTTGACTTCCACGCCCTGTGGGCGGAACGCCGTTCGGCGAAACGTCACAAATCTTCATCATGTAGCATTACCAACGTGTTGAGGCCTTTCTGACCAATTTTGAGTTGAATATACTGAACGTGCTGAGAGTAGCACCTCAAAGTCTAAAACATCGCTTTTCCTGTCGCCAGCAGGGGGCGCTTTGAGAACGGGGGAATTTTTTGATGTTGGCGTGATGAAGGCCGGACTACGATCATACCCAGCAAGTTTTGTGCCGATCGGACTTTTCATGCCCAAGTAATAGCACTTTTGTTTTTTGGGGGGTTTCTTGGCGAGACGTCAAACTTCGCCGCCACCTGACGGCCAAACCGTTTAACGTAGGGAAAATCGTATGATAACTTTTGATCATCAAGTGGTCTATTTCCAGCACGCCAAATTTGAAGCCGATCCAATGAAGCGTGTAGGAGGAGATAGCTCTGAGAGATTTCTTGGAAATCGCCAAAATCGGTAAAAAAATGAATATTCAAATCAAAATAGCCGGCTTCCTGTTGGTTTTAGAAAAAAGTCCAAGTGCGCATTTTCGTGCGTCTTGGGATGATACACGACCTCCCCGAATTTCGTGGAATTTGGTCAAACGGGCTGCCGGTGGGAGCCGATTGAAATTTTCTAGGGGGCGCCATTTCGCCATTTTGCAACACGCATCGTTTAAATTTTGCGTACACATAAATTTTCACCAAGACGAATGTACATGCCAAATTTGGTGAGTTTTCGAATATGTTAAAGCCCCCAAAAATGCGTTTAAAGTCGCGGAAAAAAATAATAATAATAATAATAATCCTAAGGAAAACAATAGGGTCCTCGCACGGTACGTGCTCGGGCCCTAATTAAAGCTGCAAGCAGCATTGAACGGGCCCTCGCACCTTCACGCAACTCGAGGGTGCTGGCAGGACGCCGGCTCATGCCGCCCTTCATTCCTGTCCACGGCAGATCCCTTACGCAGGACGTCATATCCCTCAAATCATATGAAGACATGTAATTTTGCCAGTAGGTGGCGCTGTACTAATAACCAAGTATTGGCATATAGATGTATTCAGGGCAGGATTGTCATCAATCCTGTGAAGTTTGCGGAAGATTGGAACATGTATGGTGAAGTTGCAAACCAGTTACAAGCAAATTCAAATTGGCCGACTTCCTGTTGGGTTTGGCACATGGCTGCAAGAGGCTTTTTTATACGTCTTTCAGTGATGCATGTGCGTACCAAGTTTCATAGATGTAGCTCAAACCAGCTTCGGGGGCTGTTTCGTAGAAAATTTGTAGGGGGCGCTGTTGAGCCATGTTGGCATATCAGAGCCGAAAAATCACATCAGAAAATGCATATTGGATCCTATCATATGTGTGTCAAGTTTCATGACATTACAAGCATCCCTTACCCGTCAAAAACAACTTCGTGTTTTATGGCGAATAAGGCGTTGCCACGGTGACCAAACATCACCAAGCTTTACAGCTGGCCTCAGGAGTGACTCCACATCATGCTCGCCAAATTTCATGCGAATCGATGAATTTTATGTCACTTGATTTTTCTCTGATTATAGCGCCCCCTATTGGCTAATTTCTGCCAAATTGGGCTAGGATCGTCTGGATGACGTCTGAAAGAAGTGAATTGAGTTTGACATTGATATCTTTTACTTTGACAAAAATATGCAAAGGTATGTGTTTTTTAGCTAGCAGAAAAAAACTGTTTATTTTTAGCTAGCCTAATTTTTGGAGTAGCAAAATTCTTTTGATAACTTTTGGTCAGGCCAGTCTGGAGATTGCATGTGCAAAGTTTTGTGAAGATGGAGATTAAACGCTAGGAGGAGTTCGAAAAAGTAGGTTTTTGATGTATAGTAAATTACAAAGAGAAATTTGCAGTGGGAGTGGGCGTGGCCTATGTCAGAAGATGCGACACTATTTAGGGAACACGTGGATATAAAATTTATGAAGATGTGATTTAAAATGTGGAAGTTACAGGCCAAAATGCGTTTGTATCTCTTATAGCGCCACCTAGTGGAGAAGACGCACAATTTTTGCTATGGTTGGTCTGTATGCTATTCTCTATATACCCTGTGAATTTCACAGCCCTCAGCATAATACTTGGGCTGAAATAAATGTTTGTTTTTTATCTTGTAATAAGCCACGCCCACTTTTACCAGTCGTGACTACCTTCAAGATATGGCGTCAGGACAGGCCCAGCATAATACTCACCAAATTTCATAAATATCGGTGCAGCCATTTACCAGATATAAATTTCCCATATTTGCAGCGCCCCCTAGTGGCCAAAATTAGCTAAATTTGGTTCATTCTCTCACAGGCACATATCAAGCAAGGATCTCAGATTTGGTGTTGTTAGCATTTATTTTGACCGAAATATGCCACCGTTCGCCTTTTTATAGCTAGCTAGAAAAATGTATTCATTAATAATTTGAGCATATTATGACCAATCAAAATTCCTTTGATAACTTTAGATCAGGTCCAGCCGAAGACTGTACTTGCCAAGTTTCACGCTGAACGGACAAAACCCTAAGGAGGAGTTCGAAAAAGTAGGTTGTCCAGTTTTTGCGATGTTGTGAAAAACATGATAGGCAGAAATGGGAGTGGCCCTGCCCAGGTGATTCAGCACTATTCAGGGAATCTGTGGATATGAGGTTTTTGAATGTGTGACATATGGTCTGGGAGTTATAGCCCAAAACACGTTGAAAATGAGTAGGGGGCGCTGTTGAGCCATCTTGGCACATGAAAACACAAAAATCACATCAGACAACACAATTTGGGATGTCTGATGTGTGTGCCAAGTTGCGTGAGTTTTCGAGTGTCCCTTGCCCCTCAAAAACAACCTCGTGTTTTATGGCGAATAAGGTGGCGCCACAGTGACAGCGTTGGATGAAACCTCAAAGGCTTCTGCTTTGACCATCAACAAGGTCTTGGGAGTATGTATTTGCAAAATTGAGGTGGTTCGGGGGAACCTGGTAGAAGAGGGACATGAAAGAATGAAAAAAGTAACCTTCTGCCGCCAGTAGGTGGCGCTATGATGCTGATTCAAAATTTCTGTATAGATGTTTTCAGGGCTGGACAGTTATCATATGTGTGAAGTTTTGGAAAGATATGTCCACGTAGAGTCAAGTTACAGCTACTTTGGTCATCATGGCGAAACATCAAAGTTGGCCGCCACGCCAAGGTCACGCCCTTTGACGAAAATTCACAGTTTTCCATAGAAAGCATCATCAAGGCCTTATGGATAATTTCACCAAGTATGAGGTTGATGTGTTCAACTTTGGAGGAGATGTGCTTCAAAGTGTAAAACATGACATTTTCTACTGCCAGTAGGGGGCGCTATATTAATCACAAATTATTGACATGTAGATCTCTTCAGAGCAGGACTGTCATCAATCCTGTGAAGTTTGGGGAAGATTGGAGCATGTATGTTGGAGTAATAAACTACTTCCTGCGTTATAATACTACTTCCTGTTTGTAACGAAGTTTGAGGTCCCGGCACGGTCACACGGTGTGACGAAAACACAAGCTTTTGATAACTTTTCGTCTTCAGTTTATGTTGGTGGGACAGACCGAGTTTGAAGGCGATCGGACAAAATCTCTAGGAGGAGTTCGTTCATTTATGACCCCTGCAAATGGCCAAAAATACATGAAACTTCCACATTCAATTCAAAATGGCCGACTTCCTGTTGAGTTTAGGGCATGGGCCCAAGAGGCTTTTTTGTCCGTCTCGGCGTGCTACATATGTGTACCAAAATTCGTACGCTTCGGACAAAGTTAAAGCAGGGGGCTTTGATTTTGAAAACTGTTAGGGGGCGCCGTTGAGCCATTTTGTCACGCCCCTTTGTAATGACCATAAAATATCGAATTTTTCACCAGACGTGACGAGTGTGCAAAATTCTGGGACTTTTTGAGTACGTTCAGGCCCTCAAAAATGCGATCATAGGATAAAAAAAAAAAAAATAATAATAATAAGAAGAATAAGAATTCCGTCGGTTTCAATAGGGCTCTCGCACGGTACGTGCTCGGGCCCTAATAATAATAATAATAATAATAATAATAATAATAATCCTAAGGAAAACAATAGGGTCCTCGCACGGTACGTGCTCGGGCCCTAATAATCCTAAGGAAAACAATAGGGTCCTCGCACGGTTCGTGCTCGGGCCCTAATTAAAGCTGCAAGCAGCGTTGAACGGGCCCTCGCACCTTCACACAACTCGAGGGCGCTGGCAGGACGCCGGCTAATGCCGACGTTCATTCCTGTCGAAGGCAGACCCCTCACGCAGGAGTTACACGGCATATCCCTCAAAGCATAAGAAGACATGTAATTTTGCCAGTAGGTGGCGCTGTACTAATAACCAAGTATTGGCCTATAGATGTGTTCAGGGCAGGACTGTCATCAATCCTGTGAAGTTTGGGAAAGATTGGAACATGTATGGTGAAGTTGCGAACCAGTTACAAGCAAATTCAAAATGGCGGACTTCCTGGTATGTTTGGCACATGGCTGCAAGAGGGTTTTTGGTACGTCTTTCAGTGATGCACATGCATACCAAGTTTCATCGATGTAGGTCGAACCAGCATCGGGGGCTGCTTCGTAGAAAATTTGTCGGGGGCGTTGTTGAGCCATGTTGGCACATCAGAGCAGAAAAATCACATCAAACAACACAAATCAGATCCTGTCATATGTGTGCCAAGTTTCATGACTTTACAAGCAATCCTTACCCCTCAAAAACAACTTCGTCTTTTATGGCGAATAAGGCATTTCCACGGTGACCAAACATCACTAAGCTTTACAGCTGGCCTCGGGAGTGACTCCACATCACGCTCTCCTAATTTTGTGCGAATCGATGAATTTTCATGCCACGTGATTTTTCTCTGTTTATAGCGCCCCCTATTGGCCAATTTCCACCAAATTTAGCACAGAGCCACTGGTTGACATCTGAAACAAATGAATTGAGTTTGACATTGATAGCTTTTAGTTTGATAAAAATATGCAACGGTATGTGTTTTTTAGCTAGCAGAAAAAAAACTGTTTATTTTTAGCTAGCGCATTTTTTGGAGTAGCAAAATTCTTTTGATAACTTTTGGTCAGGCAAGTCTGGAGATTGTATGTGCAAAGTTTCGTGTAGATGGAGCTTAAACACTAGGAGGAGTTCGAAAAAGTAAGTTTTTGATGTATAGTTACGTACAAAGAGAAATATGCAGTGGGAGTGGGCCTGGCCTATGTCAGAAGATGCGACTCTATTTAGGGAACATGTGGATATAAAGTTTATGAAGATGTGATTTAAAATGTGGAAGTTACAGGCCAAAATGCGTTTGCATCCGTTATAGCGCCACCTAGTGGAGTAGACACATAATTTTTGCTAAGGGTGGTCTGTATGCTATTCTATGTATACCCTATGAATTTCACAGCCCTCAGCATAATACTTGAGCTGAAATAAATGTTTGTTGTTTATCTTGTAATAAGCCACGCCCACTTTGACCAGTCGTGACTAACTTCACAAAATGGCCTCAGGAGGGGGCCAGCATCATACTCACCAAATTTAGTAAAAATCGGTGCAGCAATTTACGAGATATAAATTTCCCATATTTGCAGCGCCCCCTAGTGGCCAACATTAGCCAAATTTGGCTCACACCCTCACAGGCACATGTCAAGCAAGGATCTCAGATTTGGTGTTGTTAGCCTTTATTTTGACCGAAAAATGCCACCGTTCACCTTTTTATAGCTAGCTAGAAAAATGTATTCGTTAATAATTTGCGCATATTTTGACCAATCAAAATTCCTTTGATAACTTTAGATCAGGTCCAGCCGAAGACTGTACGTGCCAAGTTTCACGCTGAACGGACAAAACCCTAAGGAGGACTTCGAAAAAGTAGGTTTTCCAGTTTTCTCAATTTTGCGAAAAAAATTTATAGGCAGAAATGGGCGTGGCCCAGCCCAGGTGATTCAGCGCTATTCAGGGAATCTGGAGATATGAGGTTTTTGAAAGTGCGACATATGGTCTGGGAGTTATAGCCCAAAACACGTTGAAAATGAGTAGGGGGCGCTGTTGAGCCATCTTGTCACATGAAAACACAAAATCACATCAGACAACACAATTTCGGCCGTCTGATGTGTGTGCCAAGTTGCGTGAGTTTTCGAGTGTCCCTTGCCCCTCAAAAACAACCTCGTGTTTTATGGCAAATAAGGTGGCGCCACAGTGACAGCGTTGGACGAAACCTCAAAGGCTTCTGCTTTGATCATCATCAAGGTCTTGGGAGTATGTAGCCGCAAAATTGAGGTGGTTCGGGGGAACCTGGTAGAAGAGGGAAATGAAAGAATGAAAAAAGTAACTTTCTGCCGCCAGTAGGCGGCGCTATGACGCTGATTAAAAATTTCTGTATAGATGTTTTCAGGGCTGGACAGTTACCATATGTGTGAAGTTTTGGAAAGATATGTCCACATAGAGTCACGTTACAGCTACTTCTGTCATCATGGCGAAACATCAAAGTTGGCCGCCACGCCAAGGTCACGCCCTTTGACGAAAATTCAGTTTTCCATAGAAAGCATCATCAAGGATTTTTGGATAATCCCACCATGTATGAGGTTGATGTGTTCGACTTTGGAGGAGATGTGCTTCAAAGTGTAAAACATGACATTTTCTACTACCAGTGGGGGGCGCTATATAAATCACAAAGTATTGACATGTAGATCTCTTCAGAGCAGGACTGTCATCAATCCTGTAAAGTTTGGGGAAGATTGGAGCATGTATGTTGGAGTAATAAACTACTTCCTGTGTTATAATACTACTTCCTGTTTGTAACAATGTTTGAGGTCCCGGCACGGTCACACGGTGTGACGAAAACACAAGCTTTTGATAACTTTTCGTCTTCAACTTATGTAGGTGGGACAGACCAAGTTTGAAGTCGATCGGACAAAATCTCTAGGAGGAGTTCGTCCATTTACGACCCCTGCAAATGGCCAAAAATGCATGAAAATTGCACATTCAATTCAAAATGGCCGACTTCCTGTTGAGTTTAGGGCATGGGCCCAAGAGGCTTTTTTGTACGTCTTGGTGTGTTACATATGCCTGCCAAGTTTCCTACACGTAGGTTAAACCAGCTTGGGGGGCTGCTTCGTTGAAAATGAGTAGGGGGCGCTGTTGAGCCATTTTTTTGCACATTATCACGAAACCCCAAAAATATCAAATTTTTCACCACTTCTGATGAGTCTGTGAAGTTTGGTGAGTTTTTGAATATGATAAAGCCCTCAAAAAGCCAATTCATTAGGCAGAAAAATAATAATAATAACTCCTTCAGTTTCAATAGGGTCCTCGCACCGCTAGGTGCTCGGGCCCTAATTAAAGCTGCAAGCAGCATTGAACGGGCCCTCGCACCCTCACGCAACTCGAGGGCGCTGGCAGGACGCCGGCTCATGCAGCCGGCTCATGCCGCCCTTCATTCCTGTCGAAGGCAGACCCCTCACGCAGGACTTACATGTCATGTCCCTCAAATCATACGAAGACGTGTCATTTTGCCAGTAGGTGGCGCCGTACTAATAACCATGTATTGGCGTATAGATGTGTTCAGGGCAGGACTGTGTCTATAAGTGTTTTATGGCGAATAAGGTGTTGCCACAGTGACAGCGTTTGACGAAACCTCAAAAAACTTCTGGTGTCATCATCATCAAATTGTTGGGACTATGTCTCAGTAAAAATGAGGTGGTTGTGGTTCATCTGGTAGAGGAGAAACATGAAAGAATGAAATCAGTAACTTTCTGCCACCAGTAGGTGACGCTATGTCGCTGATGACAAATTACTCTGTAGATGTTTTCAGGGCTGCACTGTTGTCATATGTGTGAAGTTTTGGAAAGATATGTCCATGTACAGTGAAGTTACACAACTTTTGTAATCATGGCGAAACCTCAAAGTTCGCCGCCATGTCATGGCCACGCCCTTTGATGAAAAGTCACAGTGTTCACAATAAGACATCTTCTACATGTGCTGGATAGATTGACAAAGTTTGAGGTGGATCTCTCCAAGTTGTGGGAGTTATACTTCAAAATATACACCATGTCATTTTCTGTTACCAGTAGGGGGCGCTATATTTATCACAAATTATTGACATGTAGATGTTTTCAGAGCGGGACTGTTATCAATCCTTGGAAGTTTGAGGAAGATTGGACCATGTATGCTGGAATTATACACTACTTCCTGTTTTGTGGCGAGACCCCGAAGTTTGAGATCCTGCCACGGTCACACGGTGTGACAACAAGTCCAGCTTTTGATAACTTTTTATTCTTCAATGTCTGGAGGTGGGACAGACCAAGTAAGAAGTCGATGGGATAAAATCTGTAGGAGTAGTTACAAGTTCGTCTTTTATGGCGAAGAAGGCGGAGCCACGGTGACAGCTTTTGACAAAACCTCAAGCTTGTGAAAACTTTTTCTTCTTCAATGTCTTGGGGTGAGACAGACTAAGTTAGAAGTGGATTGGCTAAAATCTCTAGGACAAGTTCGTTCATTTACGTCTCCTGGAAATCGCCCAAAATGCAGAAAAGTGGCAGAAGTAAATTTAAAATGGCGGACTTCCGGTTGGATTTGGAGCATAACATGATAATAACTCCTTCAGTTTCAATAGGGTCCTCGCACCGCAAGGTGCTCGGGCCCTAATAATAATAATCCTAAGGAAAACAATAGGGTCCTCGCACGGTACGTGCTCGGGCCCTAATAATCCTAAGGAAAACAATAGGGTCCTCACAAGGTACGTGCTCGGGCCCTAATTAAAGCTGCAAGCAGCGTTGAACGGGCCCTCGCACCCCACGCAACTCGGGGCCTGGCGCGGCCGCCACCGTGTCGCCAGAATGTTCGCTGAATGTTCGCCTCCTTCGGACAGTGTAAGAACCAATGCGTTGCGACTTCCCGTCTCCACTGGGTGGCGCTATGACTCTGACTCCTGAGCGTCATGTGGGTGTGTTCATGCCAGGACTATTATCATACATGTGAAGTTTGGAGCAGATTCGACCATTAGATCCCATGTTATAGCAATATCGTGTTTCATGGTGAGACATCAAGTGTCGACGCCATGTCACAGCCACACCGTTCCATGCTGAGCAATTCTCTTAATATGTTTTGATCACACACTTGTGTAGATGGTACACACCAGTTTTGGAGTTAATTGATTCATTTCTGGAGGAGGAGATCATTAAAATACAACACGTGGAAAACGCCAAAAATGACTGTAAATTTCAAAATGGCCGACTTCCTGTCGGGTGTGGCCTATATGTGCAAGAGGCTTTTTTGTGCGTCTGGACACGATACATGTGCATACTGATTTTCGTGCACGTCGATGAAAGTTGTTATGGGGGACGCTGCACTTTAAGGGGCGTGGCCAAGCCATACGGCCACGCTTATTGATGAAACTCATACTATACATTCAGGTCTGGACTGTTAACAAACATGTGACGTTTGGTGAAGAATGGACAATGTATGCCAAAGTTATACTAATTTCGTGTTTTATGGCGAGACATCAAACTTCGCCGCCACCTGACGGCCAAACCGTTTCACGATGCAAAAATCTGCTTCTAAGTTTTGATTACACCTTTGTCTAGATGGCACACAATGATTTTGAAGTTGTTCTGATGCATATTGTAGGTGGAGTTCATTAAAATACAACACGTGGAAAACGCCAAAAATGACCATTAAATTCAAAATGGAGGACTTCCTGTTGGGTTTGGCCAATGGGTCCAAGAGACTTTTTTGTGCATCTGGATGTGATACATATGTGTACCAATTTTCATGCATGTCAGTGAAACGTGCCGCAGGGGCTGATATTTAAAGGGTGTGGCCAAGCCATTTGGCCACGCCCATCAACGAAATTCATATCACATGTTCAGGGCTGCACTGTTAACACACATGTAAAGTTTCAGGCAGATATGACCAAGGACACTGAAGTTAAGGCCACTTAACTGCGTTTTGGCGAACCGTTGACTTCGCCGCCCTGTGGGCGGAACGCCGTTCGGCGATGCGTCACAAATCTTCATCATGTAGCATTACCAACGTGTTGAGGCCTTTCTGACCAATTTTGAGTTGGATATACTGAACGTGCTGAGAGTACCACCTCAAAGTCTAAAACATCGCTTTTCCTGTCGCCAGCAGGGGGCGCTTTGAGAACGGGGGAATTTTTTGATGTTGGCGTGATGAAGGCCGGACTACGATCATACCCAGCAAGTTTTGTGCCGATCGGACTTATCATGCCCAAGTAATAGCACGTTTGTTTTTTGGGTTTTTTTTGGCGAGACGTCAAACTTGGCCGCCACCTGACAGCCAAACCGTTTAACATAGGGAAAATCGTATGATAACTTTTGATCATCAAGTTGTCTAGTTGATGCACGCCAAATTTGAAGCAGATCCGATGAATCCTGTAGGAGGAGATAGAAAAAGTAAGAGGAGTGCGAATCGCCCAATCTGGCGTCAAATTCAAATTGGCTGACTTCCTGCTGGGTTTGGCCTATGTGTTCAAGAGACTTTTTTGTGCATCTGCGGATGATACATGTGCACACCTATTTTCGTGCATATCGGTGAAACTTGCTATGGGGGATGCTGCACTTTAAGGGGTGTGGCCAAGCCATACGACCACACTCATCCACGAAACTCATACCATATGTTCAGGCCTGGACTGTTAACAACCATGTGAAGTTTCAGTCAGATTGGACCAAGTATAATAAAGTTAATAATAAAGCTAACCCTGCCAATCAAAGTTTAAAATATGTCATTTCCTGTCGCCACTAGGGGGCGTTATGACTATCACAGAACTTTGTCATGTAGACGTGTTCAGTGTGGGACTATTATGAATCATGTGAAGTTTGGTGAAGATTGGACAATGTGTCCCAAAATTATAGCAATTTCGTGTTTCATGGCGAGACATCAAACTTCGCCGCCACCTGACGGCCAAACCGTTTAACTGTGGAAAAATCTTTTAATAACTTTTGATCACAACCTTGTCTAGATCACACACAGTGATTTTGAAGTCATTCTGATTAATCCTGTAGGAGGAGTTCGTTAAAATACAACACGTGGAAAACGCCAAAAATAGCATCAAAATTCAAAATGGCCGACTTCCTGTTGGCTATGGCCAGTGGGTCCAAGAGACTTTTTTGTGCGTCTCGGTGTGATACATGTGTGTACCAATTTTCGTGCATGTCGGTGACACGTGCGGCAAGGGGTTATGTTTAAAGGGCGTGGTCAAGTCATTTGGCCACGCCCATCAACGAAACTCATATCACATGTTCAAGCCTGGACTGTTAACACACATGTGAAGTTTCAGGCAGATATGACCAAGGACACAGAAGTTAATGTCATTAAAGCCATTTTCAACGCGTTTTGGCGAATTTTCGACTTCCCCGCCCTCTGGGCGGAACACCGTTTGACGCCTAGTCACAATCTTCATAATGTAGCATTACCAACGTCTTGAGGTCTGTCTGACCAAATTTGAGTTGCATATGGTGAACGTGGTCAGAGCTGCACGTCAAAGTCTAAAAACATCGCTTTTCCTGTCGCCAGCAGGGGGCGCTAGGGTAATTACAAAATTTCTGCATGTAGACGTGTTCAGGGCGGGAATATTATGAATCATGTGAAGTTCGGTGCAGATCGGACGATTAATGCCAAAGTTATAGCAATTTCGTTTTTCATGGCGAGACAAACTTCAAACTTCAAACTTCGCTGCCAAAAAGCCGATTCCGTGTTCGACGGGTAGCGGATCTTTGAATAACTTTTGATCACAAACTTATCTAGTTGGTACACGGCGATTTTGAAGCCGTTTTGATTAATCGTGTAGGAGGAGTTCGTCAAAATATGACACGTGGTAAAACGCCAAAAATGGCCGCTAAATTCAAAATAGCCAACTTCCTGTTGGGCGTGGCCTATGGCTCCAAGAGACTTTTTTGTGCGGCTCGGCATGATCTACACGTGTACCGATTTTCGTGCAGATCCGTGAAAATTGATGAGGAGGGCGCTGTTTATAAGGAGATTGCTCTTTAATGGGCGTGGCCTAGCCATTTTGACCCGTCCATTGCCGCGAACCCTAAAATACATAAATTTACACCGTGACTGATGCTACCGCCAAATTTCAGGAGTTTTTGAGCATGTTAAAACCTCCAAATAAGCGATTTACTTTTGTCGTAATAATAATAATAATTCCTTCAATTTCAATAGGGTCCTCGCACGGTACGTGCTCGGGCCCTAATAATAATAATTCCTTGCATTTCAATAGGGTCCTCGCACCGCTTGGTGCTCGGGCCCTAATAATAATTCCTTGCATTTCAATAGGGTCCTCGCATCGCTTGGTGCTCGGGCCCTAATAATAATAAAAATCCTAACAAAAACAGTAGGGTTCCCAGCACCGCTGGTCCTGGGAAACGCTCATGCTTTGCATGCACGTTCCCCAAGCCCCGCGGGCTTGGCCCCCTAATAATAAAAATCCGAACAAAAACAAACGCTCATGCTTTGCATGCGCGTTCCCCAAGCCCCGCGGGCTTGGCCCCCTAATAATAATAATCCGAACAAAAACAATAGGGTTCCCAGCACCGCTGGTCCTGGGAAACGCGTATGCTTTGCATTCGCGTTCCCCAGGCCCCGCGGGCTTGGCCCCCTAATAAAAATGCGAACAAAAACAATAGGGTTCCCAGCACTGCTGGTCCTGGGAAACGCTCATGCTTTGCATGCGCGTTCCCCAAGCCCCGCGGGTTTGGCCCCCTAACTATAATAATAATAAAAATCCGAACAAAAACAATAGGGTTCCCAGCACCGCTGGTCCTGGGAAACGCGTATGCTTTGCATTCGCAGTCCCCAGGCCCCGCGGGCTTGGCCCCCTAATAATAATAATAATAATAAAAATCCGAACAAAAACAATAGGGTTCCCAGCACCGCTGGTCCTGGGAAACGCGTATGCTTTGCATTCGCGTTCCCCAGGCCCCGCGGGCTTGGCCCCCTAATAAAAATGCGAACAAAAACAATAGGGTTCCCAGCACTGCTGGTCCTGGGAAACACTCATGCTTTGCATGCGCGTTCCCCAAGCCCCGCGGGTTTGGCCCCCTAACTATAATAATAATAAAAATCCGAACAAAAACAATAGGGTTCCCAGCACCGCTGGTCCTGGGAAACGCGTATGCTTTGCATTCGCAGTCCCCAGGCCCCGCGGGCTTGGCCCCCTAATAATAATAATAATAATAAAAATCCGAACAAAAACAATAGGGTTCCCAGCACCGCTGGTCCTGGGTAACGCGTATGCTTTGCATTCGCGTTACCCAGGCCCTGCGGGCTTGGCCCCCTAATAATAATAAAACAGTAGGAAAACAATAGGGTTACAGCCCTTCGGGCTTGAACCCCTAATAACACCTATAATAATAACCTAGCACAACCATCACTACTACACAGCATCAATAAAACAGCACAATAAAAAAAAAACACTCTCAAAACTGTATAAACTTATATCCTCTAATGACAATGCACCTCCCACAATCAACAAATGGGAAAAAGACCTCAACATCAGCACAGATAATCAATTTTGGAACAAAGTCTGCAATAACATTTTTACCATGCCCAACAATACTAACACACAGGTAATACAGTACAAATTCCTCCATAGAACACACCTCACACAGCACAAGATGCACATCACGGGACTAACTGCATCAGATATTTGCACACATGCACACTCAACACCACTGATGACCACCTCCATGCATTCTGGCTCTGTCCACCAATGCAAAACTTCTGGAAAGAAATAACCACCAAACTATCCCGATTCCTTGGCCATAACATCCCACTATCCCCCTCTGTCTGTTTACTTGGCAATCTGGAAGAACTGAACATAAACTCAAAACAAATCACAACACCCCTGCTTGTAGCCCTGACTATCGCCAAGAAAACAATACTGCTCAACTGGAAAAACAGGAAAAAGATCACCACATCACAATGGCTAGACCTCCTCACACATCAGATATCAATGGAACAACAATCAGCAATACATAAAAATCAATTCTAAACGCCATCTCAATGCCGGTGAGTTAATGCCACCACAGAAATAAACACACCAGGGAGGAGAAAAGAAAAGGGGGAACAAAATAATAATATCACAAAACATGGTTTTAGTTATCGTTTTTACTTTTTATTTTGTTTTATTTTACTTCCCCCCAGAACCTCTGTGTGATTCAAGATTAGCTAAAACAAGGAACAACATAAAACAAACTCATCCAGAAATAACTGCCAAAGGTGTAACCTAACCCACATATTCTAAAATATGCCATTTTGTTGTGACACTGTTCTGTACTGTCTGTCTTCGTCTTACGTCTGTTTATTTCAATTTCATTTGTCATACAACTTTATTGTTATTTTTATTTTCCTTTTTCTTTTTATTTACTTTTTTTTCTGTAAATTAATACCTCGGTTTGTTACACTTTTTGTTTGTTTGTCCATACTGTTTGTTTTGTATGCACTAATTGGTCAATAAAAGCCTTTTAAAAAAACAAACAAAAAAAACAGGTTGAAACAAAATGCAAAAAAAAAAACAATTTTGCATTTAAAAGACATTGAAAAAAAATAGTTTGCAGCAGAGAAAGAAAACACAATAATTTGTTTTCAGCAACAACACAAAATCATCTCATTGAGTCCACAGAGAATGAGAACCTGCTCAAGTATGTATACATTTGTATGTATACAACCTTGTGTGCAGTTCTGCAATGTGTGTGCCACATTGTGTGAGTGTGCGCAAGTCTTTCTATGGACACTTGTGCACCCAGTGAACATGCATGAGACACTGCTAATAATACCTCTGCAGACTCAGTCAGAGCCCCTGCAGAGGCAGTGGGCCTGAAACTAGATTTATTCCACCTTAAAGACCAGATCTGTCCAGAGATACAGACTTCCAAGGTGACCTCTCACAAAGTACAGAGAAACTTATAAGTGCAGTGCAGTAGAAATCTATGAGTACCAGGGTAGGGCGGAGAGGAGAGGAGAGGAGAGGAGAGGAGAGGAGAGGAGAGGAGAGGAGAGGAGAGGAGAGGTTTTGGTTTTAAAAGTCCCTTTATTAAACCACTTCAAGGAACAAACAAAACCACTATTGCATTTGCTTCATGGCAATAAACATCAACAACAGCATCAAGAGTGTTTCAGAAGTTAATAATTAACTCCCCATCCTCCCCCACAGAGCATAAGACCCCCCCAACAGCCCACGTACGGGTGCAGACCTGCACATCGTCCATCATTTGATAATAAACATGTTCAACCCTCAGTCAGGCCTTCAGCAGTCCCCTCAGAACAAGTTCAGGTTCCACACTGCTCAGACTCTGAATCCAATTACTGCGTTGCAGAGCCAGACAAAAAGAGTGTATGGATAGCTTTTCTCTTGGCACAGTATATTGGGCTAAAAATGAACAAGTCAAAAGAAAAAACCTCCCCAAGACCCTGAAACCAGTTTTTTAACAAGTCAAACAATGATAACAGACAAGGACACTGCACAAATACGTGCACCAAGGTCTGAGTCTGCAAACAGAAAACACACCCCTCCCCTAGCTCTGGATCAAGGTGCGCTCTGTATCTGTTTGTAGCTATAGCCCCGTGCACAATCCTCCACTGGAGGTCTGCTGTCTGCTTTTCAATGGGCAGCTTGTACAGGGACTGCCAGCTGCCTTTCGGGGAAACGTCTGGGCCAAAAAACTCCACCTCGACTCCTCCATCCCTGCCAGAGACTGCAAGTTTGTCTTTACACAGAGGTGGTTGCCTTTTTCCCCACAGCCTGAAACTTGTCCTGGCGAGGGGTTGCAAATGACAGCAGCTGACAATCTCCCTCCTGCCACTCCTCCACAGCTGGGGTGATGGACAAAGAGGGGAAACTGTACTCACAGTGTTCACTCCACTGGTTACACAGAGCACGATCCTCAGCAAGTGCTCTCAGATGTTGAGGCAGGGCATTAGAGACTTCCTCCACAACTCTGTTGATCAGCCTGATAGAGGTGATGTTGCTGGTGTCTCTCAGAGCGTCCACATATGTTGCCGTCATCTTCATCAGATGGCCTAGTTTGGTGCAACCAGTTCGTCTGAGATGAGCTTGCAGGCTGGCAGACTGCAGCGTTTGGGTTTGTATGAAGGTGTTAAAGAACAAAGGTTCCTCAAACAGCCACAGGCCTGGAGTCTCATTGGCATCATGTGTGACCTTGAACATCTGCCAAGCCTGCAGTACAGAGCTATAGAACGGTGTGGCCGACAGCCCGAATGGTGCCATCTACCGCATCAGTGGAGTGAGCTCCTGCCTGTTGTTTGTGTGAACACACATAGCATTTGTGTCCCACATCTCCACACTCAAAACACTTCATCTGTCCTGAGCTGGCATACACCATGTAAGAGCCATCACCATGTTTCACTCTGAAGGACACCTCCAGAGTTTATGTAGGCAAGTCCAGGAACATAAACACCTGCCGCCTCAGAGACTGCACAGGCTTCAGTTTAGGATCCCTAGATCCCAAAGTCACAGTTTTACACCCGCTGGTAAACTTGCCAAACCTCCGGAGTTCATTCTCCAACAGCTCATTGGGAATGAGCGGCGGAACACTGGACACGGTGATCCACATGGAGGGACCTGACAGCACGGAGACCTGCACTAACAAATCCCTGATAAACACACTGCTCTGTATCAGCTGATGAGCGAGAGGCTCGTCTTTAAGGAACATAACCACCGCTTTATTCATCCTTGATGTAAAGCATAATTTATCTTGACCTACCTGCTCACCTGCAGCCAACAATACCTCTTCCACAGTAACGCTACTATCCGGTGGGACAACCCTAACTCTTCCCCTATATGACAGTTGTGGTAGCAACCAGTTCCACTTAGACAACCGAGCACACACTTTCTCCTTCACTCCCTCCCAGTTGTTTCTTTGAAACCCTTCAGAGCCCAGAAACACCCCCAGAAATTTTAGTCCTTCTTTTCCCCACCTAAGTCCTCCAGGCAGACTGGGTACTGCCTCATCCCTCCACTGCCCCACGAGCAAGGCTTCACTCTTAGCCCAGTTTTCCCTTGCAGATTAGGCCTTTTTATTAGTACAAATGGTGTCCTGCAGACATCTAATGTCGTCCTGGCTTCTCACAAAAACACTGACATCATCTGCATATGCAGATACAGTGAGTAGACCACGAGGAACGCTCAAGGCTCCAGGGAAAGACAGACCAATGAGCCTCTCTCTCAGTCTGCACAGCAAGGGCTCAATGGCTAGGCTATACAGTTGCCCTGAGATTTCTCTTATGCCTCACTGTACAGGGATTGGCCGACTCAGGCCCGCCCCCATCTTCACCATATATTGTGCACCACTGTACAGTAAAGTAAGCCAAGACAAAAACCCATCACCAAACCCAAAACCCCTAAGTGCAGCAAACAGATATGAGTGATCCACCCTGTCAAAAGCCTTTTCCTGATCCAGTGACACAATCCCAACATTTACTTTATACAATTTACATAGATCAAATACATCCCTGATAAGAAAAATTTTGTCCATAATTGATCTTTCAGGCACACAGTATGATTGGTCTGTATTTACAATTTTTCCCAGAAAGTCTTTTAATCTGTTAGATAAGGCTCTGGAAAGCACCTTATAGTCTGTACAGAGGAGGGCTACTGGCCTCCAGTTCTTAAGTAAAGTCAGGTCTCCTTTCTTTGGCAGCAAAGAAAGGACTGCGCGTTGGCAAGAAACAGGAAGGGATCCACTTCTGAAACACTCCTCTACCACCCCATGTAGGTCGGCACCGATAATGTTCCAAAATCACTTATAAAAGTCAGTGGAGAGACCGTCAATCCCCGGTGCCCATCCAGAAGGCATCTGGTTAACGGCCATTGTCAGTTCTTCGAGAGTCAGGGCAGCTCTCTCCTCCAGACTGAGCTGAGGAAGACCCTCTAGGAGTTCTTTGCGGCTCTCAGAGCTACACAGCTCCGCCTTAAATGGGCTGGTCTAAAAGTCAATTGCATGAGCCCTCATTTCATTCTGATCAGCAGTCACTCTTCCTCCAGGGATCTTCAGAAAGGCCATCTGCTTCCGCTGCACTGTGTTTCGCTCCAGGTCGAAGAAGAAGGAGCTTGGGGCGTCCATGTCCTTCACCTGGAGGAAGCGTGATCGGACCAAAGCTCCCTTCACCCTCTCTTGTAAAAATCCACTCAGCTCCTTCTTCCTTTGCTGCAGCAGGTCACCAGCAGTGGGATCAGAATCTTTGCTGATCCCCTTCTTGATGTTGCTGATGCTGGCTTCAAGGTTTTGTACTGCTGCCTTGATGTCAGCAGTAGAATGTGCAGTGTACTGCTGACTAAACACGCGAGTTTGAGCTTTGCCTACCTCCCACCACTGCTTTAAAGAGCTAAAGCTACTTTTCTTTGTCCTCCAGTGTCTACAGAAACCCTCAAAGCTCTGACAAAAAGTGCGGTCTTGTAAGAGTTGGTTGTTAAAATGCCAGTAGGATTTGGCCCTCCCACCTGGTGAAATTATCAAGTTTATGCTGACTAAGTGGTGGTCAGCGAAGCCAACCAGGGTTATTGTACTACTGACTAATCTGGTGTTGAGATTTTTTGAGATGTAGAACCTATCTAGTCTAGCTGCACTGACCCTGTTATTTCTGATCCTTGTCCATGTGTACTGTTGGGTGTGTGGGTGTTTGAGTCTCCAGGTATCAAACAGATCTAAGTGAGTAATGGTTTGTTTTAGACATTGAGAGGACTGTGGGTGCGGTTCTTCATTGGTTCTGTCCTGAGTAAAGTCAACAGTGCAGTTGAAATCACGGCCAATAATGATGTGGTCCTGATTATAGTTCCTGAGTTCGGACTGTATTTTTTTAAAAAGCCCCACTCTGTGAGAGCCTTGGTTAGGAGCATAAATATTAACAAAACACAGTACTGAGCCATCTATCTCTGCCCTGACAATCAGCAGCCTACCCTTAACCATCTCACTAACAGAGAGGATGACCGCATTGGCAGTCACTCTGAAGAGGATGGCTACCCCTGCACTAACACTTGTGCCATGACTCAGGACGTGTGGACCCTCCAACCATAAACCCCAGTCTATCTCATATGTCTGGTCACTATGAGTTTCCTGTAAGAACAGCACATCTATCTTTTTTTGAGAAACAATCTCACTAATCAGAGCTCTTTCATGTCTATCTCTCCCACCATTAATGTTGATAGACCCTATAGTGCTGTTCTTCATAAGAGGATTAGAGAAGAGAGACAGAAAAGAGGAAAGCAGTAAAGAACAGTGTATGAAAAAGAACACCAGGTGACACATGATCATCTTACCTAACTTTAGTCTTTCTAACTGTTTTGCCTTTAGATACTACAGCGGCTAAGCCTAAAACTTAAAGCCACTGAGGGGCTGCATAGACGGGCTAAACATGATTGACGTGCTAGCCGTGCACTGCTTCGTTGTGTCTTGTGAAATAAAAACATCCAACGTCATCTTCTTCTATTTTTATGGATTATTTATTGCTCACCGTTCTGGTCTTCAATGTGTTACATGCAAGAGTCCAACAACTAGTGTCCATCAAAATCCATAAATCCAGCAATCACAAATACACCAACAAAACTTCACTCGGCGTGGCGTGCCGGCATTGCGGTCAAAAAACTATTTGTGTTCCCACCGTCTAGCAACACCTGTTACCTGATGAAAGGTTCCTACCTAAGTAGGCATGTGACCCAAAACACAAAGTGGCACCTAGCAGACAACTTAGTGTCCTACACACACACATTAACCCCTTGAAATGGCCCTTACAGATACCTTTCTCAGCATTGTGATGTTTCTTGAGGCGAAAACGCTTTCTTTCGTCTAACAGGTCGAGACCGACAGACCTCTTTAACACTCCCACTGAAGTAGTCATTTACTTTTACAGGTATATGAAAAGTTTGATCGAGAAAAGTGTTAATTTCCTTTAAGGAATAGAGATCTGTGTTCCTGTTGGCCACTTCACTGACTGACACAGTATCTGACTCTGAGTCCCATTCTGCATCCTCTCCTCCACCTGATGCCTGGCTGCTGAGAACAGCCTCCATAATCTGTTCGCTGTCGCAGCCCCCCACAGCCTCACCTCCACCTGCAGAGACTGTTGGAGGGGCCTCCACCACAGTCTCCTCAGGCTGTGGTTTGCCAGTGCCGGTCAGGCTGACTGCAGCCTCAGCCAGCACGGCAACAGCTCGTTTGGGATGAACGGCGGAACACCGGAGACAGCCCCACGTACAGGGAGCTGACAGCGGCAACACCTGTACAAAGGTGTCCCTGACAAAAACGCCCGTCTCCACCAGGCTGTGAACACACTGCTCCGTTTTCAAAAAAAAAAAAAAACTACAGCTTTGTTCATCCTGGAAGCAACGCTGATGTTCTCATGCCCTACCTGTTCACCAACAGCCAGCAGAACTTCTTCCACAGTAACGCTACTATCCGGCGGGACTATCCTCACTCCCTGCTGGATAGACGGAGGAGGCATCTCGGCGGACGCCATTCCCCCCGAAAACCACCGGGAAAAAACACTAAACACTCGTCAAACACTACAAAAAGAACCGAAAAAAAACCTTACCTGATCATGCACAAGAGACAGATGAAGAACCCAGATAAAAGTCCAAAAGCAAGGACAACAAACCATTCAAAACTCTGCGCCACACGCACACCACCACCACCACTCACAGTCACACTCACCGGAACCGAGAGGAGAGGAGAGGAGAGGAGAGGAGAGGAGAGGAGAGGCTGTCTGTATCACATACTGAAAAACTTTCAACATTTAACACTCAAACTGTTCATATCTGGGCAGCAGATTGTTGGATCAGAATGGTTATATGAGCCATTTTCTAGGATCTCAGCCATATGAATCATTAGTGTGGTAATTATTGTAAAAAAGGCAGCAAGTCTAATTTTCATCTAATTGTCAACGCAGGTCATGACATATGAGAGCAGCCTCAGTGGAGTCTTTTTTTGGCCTCTGTGTCGAGGAACAAATGCCTAAATTACAGTCGATTATAATGCTCATAACAAAACCACTGATATCATTGATTGATGATTGTCTGTCTGATGAGCCATGTTAGCCTCTCCCTGTAACATGACCTCAGATATAAGTAAAAGTAGGGCAGGGGGAATTTTATTTTTCTCCCTTAGGAGACTGGGCGGTGTATGCACCTTTAATTCTTTATTTAGATAGGAGGGATAGAGTAGGAGGAGGGAGATAGTGAAGGGCAGAAAGGATGTAGCACCTTGCACAAGGACACTTAGGCAGAGAGGATATGTAACTCTAGTGTGCAAAGAAAAAGGCCTAAATGACTGGTCAGTTACTTAAAGGAATGGGTCAGCATTTTGAGAAATACATTTATTTCTTTCAAGGACATTAATATCACTGTCATAGGCTATCTATACATTCAATGTGATGCCATAGCTGGCAGATGATTTGCTTAGCTTAGCCTACAGACTGGAAGCAGGGAGAAAAAGCTAGCCCAGCTCTGGCCAAAGGTAAAAAAATCAGCCTGCCACCACATCTGAAGCTCACTGATTAACACTTTATATCTATTTTTTTTTTGGTAGGTAATTTAAAGTGTAAGAATGATAAATTCTGGTTTAACAGGGTGTTGTGTTGTTGTGTTGTGTTGTCTAGCTCTTGGCTAGCGGTGACCAGTCAACCAGGGGAGACTCCAGGTTACTGGTTGCAGCCAAAAAATACACAGAAACTGGCACATAATCCCTTGTAACATGGTAAATTGTTGTTCTTACACTTTGGCCATTTTGTATAAATTAAATAAACTCAACTCAACTCAACTTTAAACGAGAAATAACATGCTGATAAGTGAGCTTTAGAGTTGTTGGTAAGTGGATTTTGTTGGCAACCTTTAGTCAGAATCAGAAATACTTTATTGATCCCCAGGGGGAAATTGTTGGCGTTACAGGTGCTCCTTACAAGTGTAGAAAGATGTATCGTATAGTGCAATTAGAAGTGAAAATATAAGAAATTACTGTATAACAAGATTATTTACAAAAATATATAGTAGTAACCTAACAAGATTATTTACAAAATATATATGTAATAACCTAAGATACAGAATGGAAATAAGAAACATTGAGGATCATGTACATAATGTGACTTGTGGTACAATAAAAGAGCCATTTTTGGCCCAAAAAAGGAAAGGTAGTCTGTATGGAGCTGCAAAACATATTTGAGCCTTATAATAAAGGTATCTAAATTAGCCTGTCAACATTTATCATATCAACCATTCGTCATTATTTGCTACTTTAACTTTGCATCGTTGGTAGTTAAAGCAAACAAATCTGTTTGCAGACTATGAAATCCTGTTTTCCTTTTTTGTTGGAAGCCATAGTTAGCATAGTTGGGGAGACCCAGGATGAGCCACCGCCATTGAGGTTCGGCAAAATTTAGAGGAAAAGGTGCCAGATTGTAGATGTATGACACACACTTTAGTAGAAGAAATGTTAAAACGTTTTTTTAATTGGTGTATAGGCTACACATTTTTACAGGCCTAGAACATTGATGTGTAAAAATGAATACGTTAGTAACAGTTATTAATTTCCCTTTTTTTTTTTATCTCTTTTTTTTTTTTTTTTTTCTTGACAAACCAACAGGGAGCCATTGAGCGGCACATTGCCTACCCCTGTACTAAACTGAGCTTAGCTAACTGGCGTGGCTAACTTGTTGTCACCTTATATTCTACGGACTATTTTCTTATCTAACTCTCCACTTGACAGAAAAGAAGCATATATTTCTATTTATAGAAATTTCTATTTATAGAAATATATACAATACAGGCCAAAAGTTTGGACACACCTTCTCATTCAATGCGTTTTCTTTATTTTCATGACTATTTTCATTGTAGATTCTCACTGAAGGCATCAAAACTATGAATGAACACTTGTGGAGTTATGTACTTAACAAAAAAAGGTGAAATAACTGAAAACATGTTTTATATTCTAGTTTCTTCAAAATAGCCACCCTTTGCACTGATTACTGCTTTGCACACTCTTGGCATTCTCTCGATGAGCTTCAAGAGGTAGTCACCTGAAATGGTTTTCCAACAGTCTTGAAGGAGTTCCCAGAGGTGTTTAGCACTTGTTGGCCCCTTTGCCTTCACTCTGCGGTCCATCTCACCCCAAACCATCTCGATTGGGTTCAGGTCCGGTGACTGTGGAGGCCAGGTCATCTGCCGCAGCACTCCATCACTCTCCTTCTTGGTCAAATAGCCCTTACACAGCCTGGAGGTGTGTTTGGGGTCATTGTCCTGTTGACAAATAAATGATCGTCCAACTAAACACAAACCGGATGGGATGGCATGTCGCTGCAGGATGCTGTGGTAGCCATGCTGGTTCAGTGTGCCTTCAATTTTGAATAAATCCCCAACAGCGTCACCAGCAAAACACCCCCACACCATCACACCTCCTCCTCCATGCTTCACAGTGGGAACCAGGCATGTGGAATCCATCCATTCATCCATCATTCTGCGTCTCACAAAGACACGGTGGTGGGAACCAAAGATCTCAAATTTGGACCCATCAGACCAAAGCACAGATTTCCACTGGTCTAATGTCCATTCCTTGTGTTTCTTGGCCCAAACAAATCTCTTCTGCTTGTTGCCTCTCCTTAGCAGTGGTTTCCTAGCAGCTATTTGACCATGAAGGCCTGATTCGCGCAATCTCCTCTTAACAGTTGTTCTAGAGATGGGTCTGCTGCTAGAACTCTGTGTGGCATTCATCTGGTCTCTGATCTGAGCTGCTGTTAACTTGCGATTTCTGAGGCTGGTGACTCGGATGAACTTATCTTCAGAAGCAGAGGTGACTCTTGGTCTTCCTTTCCTGGGTCTGTCCTCATGTGTGCCAGTTTCGTTGTAGCGCTTGATGGTTTTTGCGACTCCACTTGGGGACACATTTAAAGTTTTTGCAATTTTCCGGACTGACTGACCTTCATTTCTTAAAGTAATGATGGCCACTTGTTTTTCTTTAGTTAGCTGATTGGTTCTTGCCATAATATGAATTTTAACAGTTGTCCAATAGGGCTGTCGGCTGTGTATTAACCTGACTTCTGCACAGCACAACTGATGGTCCCAACCCCATTGATAAAGCAAGAAATTCCACTAATTAACCCTGATAAGGCACACCTGTGAAGTGAAAACCATTTCAGGTGACTACCTCTTGAAGCTCATCAAGAGAATGCCAAGAGTGTGCAAAGCAGTAATCAGAGCAAAGGGTGGCTATTTTGAAGAAACTAGAATATAAAACATGTTTTCAGTTATTTCACCATTTTTTAAGTACATAACTCCACATGTGTTCATTCATAGTTTTGATGCCTTCAGTGAGAATCTACAATGTAAATAGTCATGAAAATAAAGACAACGCATTGAATGAGAAGGTGTGTCCAAACTTTTGGCCTGTACTGTATATTAATTCCCTATTATCAGGTAGCTCTTATAAGTCTCGAAAAACTGTTTTAGCTTCTCTGCACTGGCTCCCAGTAAAATCCAGAATTGAATTTAAAATCCTTCTCCTAACTTACAAAGCTCTAAATGATCAGGCTCCACCATAACTTAAAGAGCTCATGGTACCATATTATCCCACCAGAACACTGTGTTCTGAGAATGCAGTGCTACTCGTGGTCCCTAAAGTCTCCTGTTTTGGTTCGGGAGGCAGACACCGTCTCCACCTTTAAGACTAGACTTAAGACTTTACTTTTTGATCAAGCTTATAGTTAGGGCTGCCTCAGGCTTGTCTTGGACCAGCCCCTAGGCTGACATAGGCTTAGTCTGCTGGGGTACCTCCAGCCCGCTCTCTCCTTTGATAACATTCATGTCCTGTTATTGCATCTCGCTAACTCGCCTCTACTGCATATCACTATCTTTTTCTCCGGGGCCTTTGTGCTCCACTTTCTTGCAGGTTAACTCGTGATGCAGCTGTGCCTGGATGATGTGTCGTGGTTGTGTTGCCACCGTGGTCCTGCCTGATGCCTCCTACTGATGCTGTTACTATTAGTCATACTTGTACTGTTATTATACACATATGATTATTGTCACATACATATACTATCATATATTAATATATACCTACAACAAATTTTATTATTATTACTATAAAATTGTTACTTAAATAAATGTTGTTGTAAGCTATTATCATTGCTGTCTGCCCTGCACCTCTCTCTGGCTGTCTCAATTTCTCTCTTTGTCTCTCTCTTTCTCTTTATCCATCATTTTGTCATAATGATTACTGTTAATTTATTATGTTGATCTGCTCTGTACGACATCAATTGCAAGTCTGTCCATCTTGGAAGAGGGATCCCTCCTCAGTTGCTCTTCCTGAGGCTTCTACCATTTTTTTTCCCTGTTACAGGGTTTTTGGGGAGTTTTTCCTTATCTGCTCTGAGGGTCCAAAGGACAGAGGGCTGTCGTATGCTGTAAAGCCCTCTGAGGCAGATTGTGATTTGTGATATTGGGCTTTATAAATAAAATTGATTGATTGATTGATTGATTATATTTCAAAATGTTGAACTTCTGCTTCAATTCATGGGAAAATCCTGGGTCCAGTCTTGTTTGGCATCATGTCATGAAACAGAGGTTTTACAGCGAAAACAAAAAAATTGGTGCTATGGGTGGACTCAATTAGTCAGTTAGCCCCACACACAAAATTGATGTCTTTGTTAACCTGTTGTTAAGCATTGTCAAGCAGTGTGCCAGAACCAGTTAGGGGTAGTAACAACAATGGTGGGTGCTATAGATAAGAAAGACACTGCTATAGAGGCTGTTCTAAATCAACATGCCCTTTCAATTTCGCCCAACATCATAGTTTATTTTTACTTTGCTGCGCTCCACTCTTAAAATCCTGTCAAAATAAGTCATATTGGCGTGGCTATAGTCTCTAGTGATAAGTCAGGTAAAACTGAATCCCCCTCTCCCACGAAAATCAGTTTAAGTGTACACAATGTCAGACTTAAAATGACAGAAACAGAGTGTAACGAGTTGACAGTCATGTGTGATGTCAGGCAAGGAAAAAAAAGAGGCAATACATTCGTATTAAGTAATCCTTTACGTACTTTTTAAGGCAAAAACTTGTTCAAGTTCCCCAAAGTTTGCAGATTTTTTCCATTTTATATAATTGAAAATTGATTTTTTTTTTTTTTGCTTTAGAATGCTGTTTGTGTGATCAGACAATGTAACCTTGGGCTGTTGGTAAGTGTGATGTACATTTTAAGATATTTCATAGACTTATTAAATCAAATATATACTACAAAACCAATCTATAATGAAAAGTTGCAGCTCCACTTAACTCATCCTGTGGAGGCTCACTTTTCACCCACTGCACATTCCAGCTGCCTTGTTAACCACCTGACTGTCTCTGAGCTGTGGATAGGTGTGTTGCAACACTGTGTTGGGATTCACTGAACCACAGATGATTTGTCATTTGTTAAAATCTAAACTGGACATGTGAAGGCTTTTCCTCCTGAGGTGGAAGACCTCATGTTTTCAGACAAAGAATTTACCTGACACCCATCTCAGCAGAATGGCCAACTTCACACCTCTGTGAGAGACAAGTCTCAAAAGTGATTGGTCAGTACTGTCACAGTGCCATGTGACTCTGTGATGTCATCAGACACACTGTAGGAGTTGATTTCCATTCACTACAGTCTCTCTTAGCTCTTGGGTGGCAAGCCGCCCACACCTCTTCCCCTCTGGGCCCTGGACCAGCCCAGAGGTGCTCTTTGTCCTGAACCATCAAGGGGGGGGACAATTGCTCTACAGACTTTTGTTCCCTTTTCTCCTAAGACTCTCATGCCCTCACTCAAGGAAGGTGCATAACTGAAACCACAGAAGTTAGAAGAGCAAACACAAGGCTTGCAACTAACTTCCCAGCAACAAGGAGAATCAAGTTGAGTTAGCACCCCAACGTCTAACTCTGCAAGGACCCCGAGCGACCAGCTTCCTCGGATCTGCACCTTTAGAACAAGGACACAACAAAGACTGCTTCTAGAGCCACAGCTCTTTCCAGCCTTCTTCGTTGGCTAACAAGGACAACACGCATCAAACCAACTCTTTCCTCAATCCATTCAGGATTTGGTAACGTAACAACTGGGCATAGCTTTATCACAGCTGCACAGGCTAAGCAAGACTGTTTAACTTGTTGTTTGTGATTTAATGCTGCTAATTGAGTTATTATTGTGATTGTCTGCAATTAGGTTACTGATTAGTTGGTCTTACCAAGCAAAGTCATGTTTAGTTTGCTAATGTTGTTCACAGACGTCTTGCATGTAACTAAACATCTTCTGCACTAATCCAGACCCTTTGCAACACAAATCGCATTCACATAGACTCACTCACGAATAGGCTTTCAACAGAGCTACACCCGAGCAGGCCGCTCAAGTCCCGCTTCTTTTTGTTTGTCTTTGTCCTGACCACACAGCCAGACAAATACCTCCCCCGATCTGAAGCTAGCTTTGATCTGGCCATCTTGTAGTCTTCTGTTGTCCGCCATTTTGTTTTGTAGGCCAAACGGCCCTTCGATCACCACACACGCCTTTGTCTTTCTCTCTCTCTTGCACACACGCACAGACACACACCTACACACATATACACACACACAGGCTTGTATATAGTTAGTTAGGATTTGTGTGTTTTGGTTTTGCTTTGCTTTGCTTTATGAATAAATATATTTTTGGAATTGTACCTGCTGCCTGTTTAATGTTGTACAATAGTGAATGAATAGTCAACCTCTGCTGCGTCAAGAATTCCGAAATCCTTCAGGCTTTATTATTAATTTGGTTATGGTTATTAATTTAATTATTAATCAAATTCCCAAATTAAGAGTTTAGTGAACTTTATGAGACTGATATCATTAACTGGCTATCATTTTTCCCTTTTCGGGAATGGTGCCCCACGAGGTGATTTAATGTTAATTAAGTCATACTATTTAACATAATTAATAATTATTACTAATAATTATTAATTATTTCTGATAGCCAATTTGAGCCTATTAATGTAGATTCCCTACATTAATGGTATCACCATACTAAGCCTATAAGTGTGGATTCCCAACATTTTGGTGCCCCTTGATAAGGCCTAGTATTATAATTTACAACAACTGTAAAATGAAATACAGGCCATGTAGGGGTCTTACCTTGTAAATGAATCCATCTGGGCAGGCATGGTCGTAGGTGAAGGCTTTATAAACCACCAGGAACACGATGCAGGCAAGGAAGGCCAGGGCCAGGATGATCAGAATTGTCACCTGGGGGGAGGACAAACACTGGTCAGTGTGTGTGTGTGTGTGCTCCAGAGTATTAAAGAAGTTTATATAGTGTAGTTTATATATGTGAGGCCAGGTTAGGGATCGACAGTGAAAAAGATGGAGTACTGTATGTGCGCTAGTGGGTGTGTGTGTGTGTGTGTGTGTAGTCCTAATAAATGGTACAGTAAGATGCTGGTGACTGAGGTGAATGGCTCCTCAAGGCAAGGTGTTCCTTTTGACTTACATGATGGATGACTCAGGTTGTGACACTGCACCAAGACCTGTACGTTTTAGCTTAACAGACCTTTTTTCCACAACAAATTTATCATAGTAGGAAAGGTGCAGTTGTTACTAATGGCTCTGCTCTATTCAAGTGTCCCAGTGAGCCGTGACAGTGACCACAAAACCAGGACCCTGAAACTGAAGCAGCTTGGCTGGAATTTAGCCATCTTTAAGTCCACAGTTTAGACCTATGGTTTTCCTACTGTGACATGTTAAAAATAAATGTCTCCCGTGAAAAAGGCCTATTACAAATTTGAACTTCTAATTTGGTTTCTTAAATAAATAATGGTTTAATTAATATGCATAAAATACTTTCCACAAGGTCCCTCCTCATTAAATTACAAATGTTCTTCAAAAGTGAAAGATCAAAGCGCAGTTAAGCTACTGCAGGCTTGTCTCGGCTTACATAAAATCTTCCTGTAATCCTCAAAGATATCACCTCCTGTTATGCAGACGGTGAAGTTTTGTCGTGATGTTAGCTTAATATAGAGGACTTCATTACGACAAGCTGTGTCTTTTTATTAAGACCCATTGAATTAGGACTGGGCCATAATTCATTTGTATATCCAGTTTCAGCGGATCTCAATTTTATGACATGTCTTTCGTCCAGTGAAACGTAATTGTTTTTGCATATACTGTACTCACAATTGGGCATCTTGCTAAAGTGCTTTATAATTATACTGCAGCCCATTCTCATTCCTAGGACATCATATATGACAGATTGTCAGTGGCCGTCAGCATCTGATTCCAACACACAAGGAGCCCTATAGCGTCTGTATAAAATGTACCAGGATTTTCACTGATCCACTGATCATGTTTTGTGAGGTTTGAGCTTTTTTTTAATTAGGTAACAGAGTAAAAATTGTTTGACATACTGTATGTTACATACGGCACACAATATATACTTCCATACCTTAAAACTTCAGTTAAAAGTCTAGTCCCAGTTTAAAGCCCAGTCCCTTTAACCAGCCCTGTATGGCTACACATTTTGATAGATAAAAGCCTGTCTCAATTAGATGCCTGGTCTGGTTGCCAAGCAGTTCTTTTATTTATAGAGGTTCTTTCAATGTATAAAACTGGGTTGCTGGCTAACTCAAATTATGTGTCCATTCCTCAATTACCCTGTAAGTTATTCGTATTTCTTTAGTCCATACAGGTCCTCACATCAGAAGAATCAAGAGTGCTTTTCATAAAAATTAATCAAAGTTGTGAGCATTGTTTTAACAGGATAGAGTGGTGTTTTGTTGGTAAGCTGGGTGCCATAATACTCTAGTGCTGTAACTCTCTCTTTCTCTGATGCATTGTTTGTCAGAGCTAGATCAAATGAATGATGCATAATTGATATACTATCTGAAAGCCTAATTTTTATAGCAGTAATCTTTACACTGGCATGAATAAAAAATATGATTGTTTTTCCCTATCTTTGCTGAGCAACAGTTTTGTGTGAAACAAATTAAAGGTCTGTCCTATATAGACGCCTGTCCCAAATATAAGCCTGTTGATTTCAGTGATTTAAGCAAATAAAAGCCCGGGCTAATAATTTAAAGTTTTATGGTAAGTTAAGACACATAATAACATTTTCCCATATTATCAATGCTGATTCAGCCTAGCCGTCAATGACAATCCACACTGACTTTGGTGTTGATGATCATGAGAGTGCAAATATAATGGATTTCAGTTGTTTGGTATCTTGTTTTTAAAGCACCCTCATGAATCAATGAGCATCCTTCCTGTCCAAACCTGTGCTGATTGTCAGTGCACTCAGGTCACCAAGAAAAATCAGTTAGCTTCCAGCTCTTTAAGAAAGAAAAAAAAAACCCTCTTCCTGTCTTTATTGTAAATACGTCAGTGGCAAGCTGATTTATGAAATGCATTTTTTAAACTGCATCAGCTTTGATGTGCTCAAGTGTGCAAATTAAGCCCTGAAATTCCCGGTTTAAAGAGAATATATTCTCAAAAACTCGAACACATTTGAATGTTCTGGTCAGTGTTCACAACAAGGAACTATGAAATGTTATCAGAATTTGTTTGGACGGAATCAAAATGCATCTGCAGTGTGAATAATGCCTAATAGCAGCCAAAAAAAGCAGAGCTGATCTAAAATGATGGAAATAATTCATTTATTTCTGCATACTGATGCAAATAAGAATGCCTCTGTGTAGTTTGAGGTGTGAAATATTTATTTTCCTGGCAGGCTAGATAATGTTGTAGTAAAGCAGATTAACATATAAAAGGGTTTATTTCCTCCTACTTGACACCCTGATTGGGCGCTTCTGAGAGAGCATTTAATTAGAATTATGCAAATCAAGTGCAAAGGATAGCTGTGTTTAAAAATGCCATCGTCCGCCAAGTCACAAATGCCAGTGTAGGTATGTGTGTGGTGAATGCATATGCTCGTATCTGCATGCGTCCATTATCCCCACACACTCCAAAATAAAATGTCGCCATTAAAAAGTCACATTTATCACAGTGAGCGAGTTGAACAAAATAGAACCTTCCATACAGATGAATGTTTCTAATTTCCTATTTTCATTCTAGACTGGCATTAAAGCCATTCCTGATTTACTGCTCTCTATATGATCATCACTGGGAAATGTCAGAGCAATTACACATGGGTGTGATCATTAGTCTCCATCAGTGTTATGGGGGCGGACAGAGACATGCAAGCTAAGTGACTGTTTACTTGGTGTCAATTGGGGGACATGACTGTCAGCCTTGGTTGATGCTGACACTCTCCATAAATTCCATCTCCCACATCATACACACTGCAGTACTTTAAAAGGATGTGTTTAAAGTTATGGTGACTCGTATTTTGAATGCAACAGATGTAAAATGACTGATTAAGACCCATCTTGACCCCCTTTTTTGATCGTGATGCACATGAAACAGCTTATTAAGGAGAGGGATTACTGTAAAGCTCCTCATATCATGCAGCGAGCAATCAGTGTTTTATGCATGTGGAGACCCAACTTTCTGTAGACACTTTGAAACATGAAACGAAGACTTAAGTCGCTAATGACTGAGGAGATTTGCTCTTTTGCGCAACTAAAATGGAGGACACTTTACCAGCATTTGAAGTGTTTGCCCATGTGGCCCACCCATCTGAAACAGTCATTCAGCCGATTATTCATTGAATTATACCGCTTCCTGCAAAATATATGATCCGACCACTCTTAAATGATGCTTGAAATTAAGGCATGACATGGCACATGCATTAAACAGATTAGTGACATTAACCCTGACATGGCGCGAGTAGCCTATGTTAAGGTTCAGTGACACTTTCATTGTACATTCAATGCAGTCAGAGCAACAGTTCAGGCAGGAACATATCCTGCCCTTTGTGATAGAAATGATTGCCCTGGAATCCCTTCTGATTTAGCTGCAGCCATGTGCTGTATAAATCCATTAAAAATCTATCCTGACCTTTCTCCATTATTCATAATCTGGCTGAGCACCGCAGTAAACCTGAAGGGGTCGCCAGGGTAATGCTACAGCTTGCAGATGAAGACTCCCTCCGTGCATGAAGTGGATTCATACTTTCATCTGCCAGTATCTACTGGACTGATGCAATACTCTTCTTTGATAAGATTATGCTCTTATATCTCTGATAACAGCTGAATCTGTGCCAAGAGTGCAGTCACATTAAGCACCAGCAAATAAACATAACAGAACAAAATACAGTAGAAACCATTATAAAAATAATGCTTTTTTGGTCAATAGGAGGCCATGATATCTCCCAGCATGGCAACTTCTCCCACATTATCCTGTTTTTCTGTTGAACACAGTCAACAGGGCTGCTTTGTCATTAGCACTCCACCAATATCACCACCAACACAACCATCATCCTGTTTGCTGTGCGAGACAGATAACAGACACACGTTTGTTTTTCTTGGCTGCAGGTAGAAGCACAGTACGCTGCTATAAGTTGAACTATTGGCTCCATCAGTAGAGATTGGATTGACTGCACAGCAGGTGACCATGCCTGATGGGCTTTAGTTGGTTCACCTAATACCACCCAGGGCTGGTAGAAACCCCATGTGTCTATTCACATGGATATAAAACATTTAGATTGTGTTTAGGGCTGCACTGAGCAAGGTTTTTATGCAAATGAGCATTTTACCAGCATCGCAGTGCTCCTGTGCATTCACACTGTTTGCCCACATGAAACTGGAACTGACAAATAAAAGCTTGAGAGCAAAATAAAAAAGAGACACGTACAAAACTAAAAAAACACTACAAAAGAAATCGGTCTTATCCCTTGCCTCTTTTATCCCTATGTAGTATTGTGCTGTGTGTGACTACACACAGCTTCACTATTCTTTGTGCAGCAAAGTTTATTTTATTTAATATTTATTCAACGAGGAAAGCCTAACTAGTCATCGTCAAGAGCAATAACAAGTTAAGGACTGACAACATTAAAAAACAAGTCACACGATTTGAAATAAACAATTGAAATGGCACCTTACAAACAACGTAAAATCTGAAAAAAAAAAAAAAAAAAGAAAACAATCCATATTTCCTTGGGCCCAATTGGATGTTGATTTCCTAAAAAATACTTTTGTATATTACTAAACTGCTCTCTTAATTATGCTGTTGTGGAAACATAATTGCTGCCTAGATTATGTTGAGAGACAACATTTCTTTCAGGTAACGAAACACTACATTCATGTACCACATAGGCGTCACCAGGTAGGTGGTTGGGGAGGATATAGGTGTATAAAGTGCAAAACCTTGACACCAGAACTTCAGGTTTGTGTCAGATTCCTTTCTTAAGGTTTGGGTATCAAAAGCACTTTGGTTAATGATTATGATAAGATTGTGATTTTGGTTACCTTTCAATGAAAGCCAAAATAACAACACATTCTCACTTCGACCTTGTCACATATCATTGCTTTGTCATTGACTTTCCATGTAGATGTCACATGCAAGGCAGCCTGGGTGCATTGATTGTTGACGTTCTAGGATGTCGTGTCAACTTCAGTCTGTTGTAAATGCATTGTGTCTCTTCAAAATACACTTCCATTTTCACAGGAAATGTACAGTTTGCATACAGTCTAAATAAACATACCACAATGGTACAACACTGCAAATTGATGTTTTTTTCCTTTCAGGAACAAACGCGTGTGGTCATGTTTAGCCAACACCTGCACATGGTTAGGTTTAGAAAAAAATAACTGGGTTTGGGTTTACATTCATACGAATAGTGGCCTCCTGGGTGACAGTTGGTGATTGTTGGACCCATCCACCACACCTCCCGCCCACCCTACTTGCACTTTTCGCCCCCCTAACTTAAGTTGTTGTCCAGAAAATTGCCCCTGCCACTATCAGGCACTGTTAAACACTGATGACACATGGCTGCATATCATACATACTTGAGAGGGCAGCTCTTTCATCAGAAATCACTGACCAAGCACCAGTATTTGAAGACTTTAGATTGCTACAAATGCACTTTGGTTAAGGTCAGGGAGAGGTTGTGATTTTTGTTGAATGTTAATTTAAAGAAAACAAATAAAAAATTATGCTGTTTGCCTATTTTGGCAAAAAACAACTGAAGTAGCTTTGCGATGGACACCTTGCTGACATGGCTAGTATCAACACTTTTACAACTTGTCAGATATGTTAATTTGCAACATTTCCGTATGTTAATAGAACACGTAATTTGCTCTGCATTACATTTCCCTTTGCAATGTCAAATTAGTTGTATACTAATGTTATTACTACGAGACAGGACTCACAAACAAAAGCCTTAAAAATCTTATGTTTTACAAAAGATAAAGACACTGAATCGCTGGAACTTCCAAGGCATTTAATTTTAAGCCATGAGTGGTCCTGATAGATTTAAACTCGTGGTAAACGTAAACTTGGTATAAATATTGGTAAGGTCGGTAACTAAAGGTGAACTGGCTTTTGCCATCAAGGCCCAGAGGCTCTGGAATTCTCTGTCTGAGGAGATTAGGCTGGCTAGCAGATTACCCTTTTTTAAATCATTGCTTAAATTACATATTTTATGGAAACGCTTTCCCTTTTAATGCATGCTTTGTACTTTCTGAATTATAACTTTTGTGTTTTATTTCCTGTTATTCTATTTTTACCTCTGTACACACTATTTTTCTCAGCTCTTAACATTTTTTAAAAATGCTGTATTGTTATTGTCTTATTTCATGCACTTTGTGAAGCACTTTGTAACCTTGTTTAGATAAGTGCTATACAAATAAAAATAATTATCTTTTGTTATAAAAAAAAATTAACATTTAATTTATTATAATTGTTGCTGACTATTTCTCTGTCAGTCAACTTTATTTTACTGCACACTTTCAAGCACATACTTTTCCTGTCCTGTGTTCTTGCACCATAGAGTCTGCAGCTCTAGACAGTTGTGTATTATTTTGGAAAAAGACAAACAATCAAACCAGATTATAAAAGATCCAGTATGATTGTTCCTCTCTCATCTTTGACTGCAGATTAAGCATCTGCATTCTACCTATGTGTACCCATCTTTCATAACACACCACCTACTTATTTTCCCCAATGGTGCCTCCTGGATAAGTAGAAAACAGTTGACTTATAATTAATATTTTCCACAAAAAAACGTCCCTTTAATTATTAATGGCTGCCCAGTGCATCATAAGTTCAAAGACAGTTTCCTTAATGAATGTGCTTCTTCACAGCCTATTTCACCACCATTAAACATATGATTTCTCTCCTTTTTTTAACACCATGATATGTTAGAATGCAACACACCACCCACACTCTCACTGCTGGAACTTGACAGGCCATATGTGGCGGAGCAGACACCTCCTCTCATTCGCTCGAGGAAAAGAGGAGAATATGTAAGTGTGTGTCTGAGCGAGAGAAAGGGAAGATAACAGGGGATGGGTGCGAGAGAAAAATGATGCTGATAAAAACAGATAACAGAGTGACAGAGAAAGGAACAGAGACAATAAAGCAGCAAGCAAAAGGCAGACAGGGAGTGAATGATGGAGATCCAGGGGCAGATGGTGAAGCTTGTCCCTTCTTTTGGTAGCAGGTGGCAGAGACGGACACACAGAGAGGCAGGGGGCGAGCGATAAACACAATGGGATACCGGTTGATGCATCGATCGATACATCACTGATGGAGGCATAAACAACAATCTTTCATTCATCTTCCTATCACCCTCTGACACCTTCTCTACAGCAGCACAAGAAACAGCTCAATCGGGCAGGTCTTCATGGATTCTTCTCTGCCACTCCACAGTGAATCCTTGTGCTGACATGTCGAGCTACATGCATTAAAAAAAGCTATTAAAATCAAATGAGAAAAATTTCTAATATTAAATAATTTTATCTTGGCTGTAATAACCTAGCCTTTAGGGAAGTTTGCTGATAATGAAATTAATGAACTTACTGACAGGCTGAGTAAGTACGGAAAGAAAGCATCTCCTAAAAAGATGAATTAAAAAAGAAAAGCTTAAAGGTCACTGGTCAGAAGGCAGCAAAAGCCAGTAAATGTTGTGGGAATTAGTAAGGAATCTTTATTGGGGGAAATTCTCTGTATCTTCAGGTGATGACCTTTCATTTGGTAGGGGGAAAGTTTCCTGTTTTGATAAACCTTTTATTGGGGGGGGGGGGGATCTCCTTTACGAGTGTAGCTGGTGGGTGCAATCTGTGATCAGAGCTTCAGTTAAGTATAAAAGTCTGTACATTCTGAAGGTTTTCAGAGAACACTTGGATCTTCTCCCCTTGCTGCATGTATTAAAGAGACTTGATTCCTCACACCGAGCCCATCACTTCTTCAGGGAGGAGAATTTCCCTCACATTTGGTGATGACGATGGGATGAACGTTTCACTGATCGACGCCTGAGAATTGATTGAGGGTTAAACTGCCAACAGGAGTCTCTAGAAGGCTCAGGGAAAGTTCTGCTCTGACAAACGTAGAACAGGATCCTGCGTGAAGTCAGGAATGGGTGGTGGACAGTGGACACTCCATCTATTTTTAAAGAAGTGAGTATGGTGTTATGAATCATTTTCTCGGGTAGATTTTTTGTAGTAAGGTACCTGTTTCCATGTGAATCCTTTGAGTGTGGTGTTGGAAACGAGTTTGCATGGAAATCCAGAAAAGCGGCAGTGAAACTCAACTCATGAGCATGTGTGTAGGCCTATCTCCATGGTATTCCCTTTGTGAGAGTGGAGCTTGTTGGCATATAAATCCTTCATGGTACTGTAGACCAGTTCTATGTAATTCTGGTAAAAAAGGTTTTTAGAACTGACTTAGGGAAAGCAAAAAGAAGAAAAAGAGAAAAAAAAATAGTTTGAAAGAGGGTGGAGGAGTTCTAGATAATCTTCATAGAATTTGTTGCAGAACAAACCCTAAAATAGAATAGAATAATATATTGTTATATTAGTATATACATATACATATATAGATGGCGCCGCACTAGTGGCAGCCTGTTACAGCAGCTCCTGCTCACTATTGAGTTTTTTCTGCTTTATTTCTGTCTTTCTTTCTATTTTTTAATTTATTCTATGTGTCTGTCTTTTTAAACTGACCAGTGAGCCATGGAGCCTAAAGTCGCCGAGTTTGTTCTGGTCTTTCTATTACTTTTATCTCTGTTTTCGACCGTGTCTGGGGACCCCGTACGCAGCCATGGCTCTATTGTTTACAGTAGGGATCAGCTGTTAGCGCTCCGTGACACCGCGGTCCTGTCCCACGAGAGACTACTAAAGAACAGCTCTGCCGCAAGGACACTGAACTGTTAGCCGTTAGCATGAGGCCATATTACCTGCCGCGGGAATTCTCGCATGTTCTCGCGATAGCTGCGTATATTCCCCCTCTGCTAACGCTGATGCAGCCCGTGATGTCCTCCACTCTGTCTCAAGCAGGCTGCAGACAGAGCACCCTCAGGCCCTCCTTCTTATCTCTGGGGACTTAAATCATGCCTCTCCATCCTCTACTCTGCCCACCTTCACCCAGTATGTTTCCTGCCACACCAGAGACCATAAAATATTGGATTTGTGTTATGTCAACACCAAGGAGGCATACACTTCATCCCCCCTCCCCCCCCCGGGAAGATCTGACCACAACCTGGTTCATCTCCTGCCTGTGTACAAACCTCTTGTGGTTCAACTTCTCAACTTCTGTGTGGAAAACATCGTACCCACCAGGACTGTACGGTATTTTCCCAACAATAAACCGTGGATTAACCCCGACATAAAGGCTCTCCTTAAGGAGAAGAAGAGGGCCTTTAAGTCTGGAAACAAGGATGAGCTGAAGGCTGTGCAGAAGAAGCTGAGAAGGAAGATCAGGGAGGGGAAAAGCACCTTCAGGAGGAAGATGGAGGATCAGCTGCAGAAGAAAAATGCCAGTGGAGTCTGGAGAGGCCTGAAAGCCATCTCTGGGCACAGGGAACCTGACTCCCACGCTGCGGGGGACCAAAAGTGGGCAAATGACTTGAACATATTCTTCAATAGATTTGATCGGTCATCTACCCCTTCCCCGGCCCAGTCCTCCATGCTGCAGCCCCCCCTCTCTGCATCCAGTGCACATTGCCCCAACTCCTCCCCCACCTCCTCCTCCCTCCCTACAACACTCAGCTCACAGCCACCCCCCACTGCTCATCCCATCAACCCAACCCCCCCACTCACACCCTCCAGTACACAGCCCCCCTGCCCCAACCTGTCCCTCACAACAACCCAGGTGAGAAACCAGCTCCAGAAGATCAAAGCGAGGAAGGCTGCAGGTCCAGACGGCATCAGCTCCAGGCTCCTCAAGTCCTGCGCAGACCAACTGTGTGGGATTGTTGAGCACATGTTCAACCTGAGCCTGAAGCTGGGGAGAGTGCCACAGCAGTGGAAAACATCCTGCGTGGTACCTGTGCCCAAGACTCCGCACCCCAAGGACTTCAGCAGCTACAGGCCGGTGGCACTAACATCCCACCTGATGAAGACCCTGGAGCGGCTGGTCCTTGTTCATCTCCGCCCCCTGGTGAGCGCATCGTTGGATCCACTTCAGTTTGCCTACCAGCCTGGCATTGGGGTGGACGACGCTGTCATCTTCCTCCAACACCGAGCTCTCTCTCACCTGGAGAAACCTGGGAGTACTGTGAGAATCATGTTTTTTGATTTCTCCAGTGCATTCAACACCATCCAGCCTGCACTGCTGAGGGACAAGCTGAAGCACACTGGCGCGGACCAGCACCTCACACACTGGATTTTGGATTACCTCACCAACCGTCCACAGTATGTAAGGACATGGGACTGTGTGTCCGACATGGTCGTCTGCAGCACGGGCGCCCCACAGGGAATGGTCCTGGCTTCGTTCCTCTTCACCCTCTACACTGCAGACTTCTCATACAACACACCCACCTGTCACCTGCAGAAGTTTTCTGACGACTCTGCAATCGTCGGCCTCATCACAGACGGGGACGACAGAGAGTATAGAGAACTGCCAGCAGAACCGCCTCCAGTAGAACCGCCTCCACATCAACGCGGGGAAAACCAAAGAACTGGTGGTGGATTTCCGCAGGCGAACACTCTCCCCCCTGACACTGGTGAACATCCAAGGAACGGACATCGAGATGGTGACATCTTATAAGTACCTGGGTGTTCACCTGAACAATAAACTGGACTGGACTCATAACACCACCGCACTTTACAAGAAAGGCCAGAGCAGACTCTATCTGCTCAGGAGACTGAGGTCTTTTGGAGTGCAGGGGGCACTCCTGAAGACTTTTTATGACACTGTGGTGGCATCAGCCGTTTTCTTTGGAGTGGTCTGCTGGGGGAGCAGCATCTCGACAGCTGACAGGAAGAGACTTGATAAACTGATCAAGAGGGCCAGCTCTGTCCTGGGATGCCCCCTCGACTCAGTGGAGGTGGTAGGTGAAAAGAGGGTGATGGCTAGGCTGTCATCCATGATGGAGAATGACTCCCACCCCCTGCAGGACACTTTGACAACACTGGAGAGCTCCTTCAGCAACAGACTGCTTCACCCAAAGTGTGTGAAGGAACGCTTTCGTAGGTCCTTCCTTCCTGCAGCTATCAGACTCTACAACCAGCAGTGCTCCCAGTAGACCACACACACACATACATACACACCAACAGACTGCACTATAATGCACGTTTGCTAAGACTGTATATATTGTGTATATATTGTGTATTATTTCTATATTTTATACTCCACTTGTGCCTCTTTTAATTTTTCATACTTTTATATGCTGTTTATACTGCTACTATTTATTGTCTCTTACTGGTGTTCCCTATCTTTGCTGTCCACTTTGCTGCTGTAGCACTGGAAATTTCCCCGCTGTGGGACTAATAAAGGATATCTTATCTTATCTTATTATCTTATCTTACATATATATATATATATATATATATATATATATATATATATATATATATATATATATACAGTACAGGCCAAAAGTTTGGACACACCTTCTCATTCAATGCGTTTTCTTTATTTTCATGACTATTTACATTGTAGATTCTCACTGAAGGCATCAAAACTATGAATGAACACATGTGGAGTTATGTACTTAACAAAAAAAGGTGAAATAACTGAAAACATGTTTTATATTCTAGTTTCTTCAAAATAGCCACCCTTTGCTCTGATTACTGCTTTGCACACTCTTGGCATTCTCTCGATGAGCTTCAAGAGGTAGTCACCTGAAATGGTTTTCCAACAGTCTTGAAGGAGTTCCCAGAGGTGTTTAGCACTTGTTGGCCCCTTTGCCTTCACTCTGCGGTCCATCTCACCCCAAACCATCTCGATTGGGTTCAGGTCCGGTGACTGTGGAGGCCAGGTCATCTGCCGCAGCACTCCATCACTCTCCTTCTTGGTCAAATAGCCCTTACACAGCCTGGAGGTGTGTTTGGGGTCATTGTCCTGTTGAAAAATAAATGATCGTCCAACTAAACGCAAACCGGATGGGATGGCATGTCGCTGTAGGATGCTGTGGTAGCCATGCTGGTTCAGTGTGCCTTCAATTTTGAATAAATCCTCAACAGCGTCACCAGCAAAACACCCCCACACCATCACACTTCCTCGTCCATGCTTCACAGTGGGAACCAGGCATTTGGAATCCATCCGTTCACCTTTTCTGCGTCTCACAAAGACACGGTGGTTGGAACCAAAGATCTCAAATTTGGACTCGTCAGACCAAAGCACAGATTTCCACTGGTCTAATGTCCATTCCTTGTGTTTCTTGGCCCAAACAAATCTCTTCTGCTTGTTGCCTCTCCTTAGCAGTGGTTTCCTAGCAGCTATTTGACCATGAAGGCCTGATTCGTGCAGTCTCCTCTTAACAGTTGTTCTAGAGATGGGTCTGCTGCTAGAACTCTGTGTGGCATTTATCTGGTCTCTGATCTGAGCTGCTGTTAACTTGCAATTTCTGAGGCTGGTGACTCGGATAAACTTATCTTCAGAAGCAGAGGTGACTCTTGGTCTTCCTTTCCTGGGTCGGTCCTCATGTGTGCCAGTTTCGTTGTAGCGCTTGATGGTTTTTGCGACTCCACTTGGGGACACATTTAAAGTTTTTGCAATTTTCCGGACTGACTGACCTTCATTTCTTAAAGTAATGATGGCCACTCATTTTTCTTTAGTTAGCTGATTGGTTCTTGCCATAATATGAATTTTAACAGTTGTCCAATAGGGCTGTCGGCTGTGTATTAACCTGACTTCTGCACAACACAACTGATGGTCCCAACCCCATTGATAAAGCAAGAAATTCCACTAATTAACCCTGATAAGGCACACCTGTGAAGTGAAAACCATTTCAGGTGACTAGCTCTTGAAGCTCATCAAGAGAATGCCAAGAGTGTGCAAAGCAGTAATCAGAGCAAAGGGTGGCTATTTTGAAGAAACTAGAATATAAAACATGTTTTCAGTTATTTCACCTTTTTTTGTTAAGTACATAACTCCACATGTGTTCATTCATAGTTTTGATGCCTTCAGTGAGAATCTACAATGTAAATAGTCATGAAAATAAAAAAAAAGCATTGAATGAGAAGGTGTGTCCAAACTTTTGGCCTGTACTGTATATATATAAGTATATATAGAGTACATTATAGTGCACCATAATAAAATGTATGAATTAATATGAAATAATTACATAAAGAATAAACTTTGTGGTGGCGCATTCAGTGTCTATTACACATACTTGTGTACTATAGGGGCGCGTTGCTTGGAACGAATGTGTTGTACAAACCACCTGGCTGAATAACTTGCTCAAAGGTAGTATGTGCCTGAGAAGATCCGACCATACGTGTATGGGAAGATCAGTGTGAGTGTGAATTTTGTGTGCATGATAAGCCCATTGAAGGTGTAAGCACATCTGTCCCAGTGAGTCAGTTCAAACATGGGGAACAAAGCGGAGACATTAAAACCTTTACCTGACCTACTCTCAGGTCCTGCTAAATTAATGGTAGATAAATGGGGAAAATATGTGGTTGAAGTTATTCCACTTTGGCACTTTGGGTACAGTGAGAACAGATTGTTTAGGAAGCTGCAGAGTATTGTTAGCGGAAAATGAACAGAAAAAGGTAAAGTAGGGAAGAAACAGAAAGTGTATTGGCAAGCTTTCCAAAAGTGGGAAAGGGAAGGTGAAGTGAGGGAAGCTAAATCCTTGGCAGGCTTGATGTTGAAACAAGAATTGAAAGACGAGAGTAAGTATGAAAAGAAGAAAAAACAGAAACGTAGGGCAAGAGATAGGGCTCTACCTCCTCCATATGCTGTCTCCATTGCTGCAGCCCCTCCTTCTCAAGAGGCACATGGCCCTTCAAAAAGACTCTGAAAGGGAGGAGGAAGAGGCATCATTGTACCCTGACCTTTCTGCTCTTCATCTGACCCCCAAGGAAACAGAAACTAACTTTGCTCCCTCCAGACAGTGTGTTTCTCCACTAGCACCATCTTTTGACTATTGGTTGCAGAGCCAAAGGGACAAAGGGGGTGTTCACCAAATGCCCATGATGGTCTTTCCCAACCCCAAGCCATGACTAACCAAGCACACAGCCACTGGGATCCAGAAGTGCTTGTGCACAGACCATGGCAGTCAGATGAGCTGAAGGAGGCTGTAGAGGAGCTGCCTGATCCACAAAAGACTGGAGGTGAGAAATGGGTCGCAGCCATGCAACAATTATTGGCCTTGTATAATCCAACCCTGCAGGAAGTGGAGGCTGTTTGTCGCATGTGTTTGTAGCTCCGATGGGCCAACATTTGACCTGCCAACTGGAAAGGTTGTATGATGCAGTGGGCATCGAGAAAGGTACTGCAGCACTGATGGTCACAAGTTGAAGTGCTACAGATGTGAAGGCTTTGGGCATATTACAAGTGACTGTGCTACTCCTTGGACTGAGGAACATGAAGAAAAAGATCAGGGGGACTCCTGGCCATATGCAACACCTCAGGGGTTCTCTGCTCATTCTCCAAGATTACCGTTGACGCAGCCATAGGAGACAGTGGGCGCAGGTCAGAGCATTGAGCAGCACACAGACATAAACAAAGAAACACAGACACACACATACACACACACGTTAACGCAATTACATTTATGTTATTGACTGATGAAGAGGAGGCATTGATATCAACAGTGCCTGAGATCTTGTGTGCTGGAAGCAAGTTTGATTTTGGGAATATTAAGGATGTAACTCCCGTCATTGCCAAGTCAACTTTTAGAACATGTAAAAGACAATACCCACTCAGGCCAGAGGCTATTCAAAACATTACTCCTGTCATTCAGTCACTAATAGATCAAGGTGCCATTGTGGAATGTCCTAGTTCACCACGGAACACCCCCATCCTACCTGTAAAAGAAACAAAATGGGGGTTGGAGGCCAGTTCAAGGCCTCAGGGCAATAAATGAGGCTGTTCAACACCCGGCCCCCACTGTACCAAATGTCGCAACACTGCTGTCCCAGGTGCTAGCATACTCCTGTTGGTTTTCCGTCATTGATTTGGCAAATGCAATTTTTAATATTCCTGTTCGTCTGACTCACAGTTTTGGTTTGCTTTCACTTTCAAATGGTAAATGTTACACCTGGACCAGAATGCCACAGGGTCTTGCCTGCAGCCCAACTTTGTTTTCTGTGGCTGTGGCAGAAAATCTGTTGCATTGTCAGTCAATGCATGGCGGCACACTTGTGCAGTATGGTGAAGATCTCTTGGTGTGTTCCACCACACAAGAAAATTGTAAAGCTGACACAGTGTCTCTGTTTTGCTTTTTGGCTAAAAATGGTCACAAAGTTTGAAAAGATAGCTGCAGCTAGTGTACCAATCAATGCGTTATCTTGGCCATATCATCACTCTGGAGGTTTGTAAATTGGGTCCGGACCGAATCCAGGCGATCTTGGATGTTCCAAAGCCGTGCACTAAAAACAATTCATGTCCTTTTTGGGCTTAGTAGGCTATTGCCATCAATGGATGTGTGATTTTGTGCAGCTCTCCCAACCTCTGTATGACATCACTCAGGGAGAAAGACATTTGGCCATGACTGACATATTGACTTTGACAGACAAAAACTGCTCACCTGACTCCAGCAAGATTTCTACACTGGCAACTGTATTACTGACCATGTCTACTGTTACCTTGAAGCAGTGTAATTTCTTTAATTAATCAACATTACTCCCCACAGCTGAAGATGGATAACCACATCCCTGTCTGAAACTAGTCGACACGGCATCAAATCCATGTGATGCATTGTTTGACACGCTGCACATAACCATGTTTTGAAGTTCATCTTCTCTAAGGTCAAAGCTGCCTTTCCTGAGCCACAGTGATACAACTCCATAACTTCCAGCCGGAAGACTGGGCGGTGATCAAGGACCTCAGGAGGAAACACTGGCAGCAGCCATGGTGGACCGGGCCATACCAGGTGCTGCTGATGACTCCCCCTGCCATCCAGATAGCTGAGAGGGACATGGATCCCACTGCAAGCCTTTCCCCACCAATGCCTGTGCTGAAAAGAACACAACCCAGCCCCAAGGAAGGTGATGAGGGATTCTGGTGAAAATTTGTGGCTGCAGCCTTTATCACTGGCCTAGTGACCACAGCAGTCACAATCCAATCTGGGTCTGAAGCTGAGCAGCAATATGACAGGCATCATGTCAAAGTTAAAGTGTGGCAAGAACTGGATTAAATACATGTTCACATATTCACATCTGATCCATCATAGATGCTTGGAAACAAGTAAAGATGATATTCACCTACTAAAGATCCTACTGGCAGCAAGTAAAAAGGCTATCGCAAAACACTGGTTCCAGAAAAATGGCCCTACTACTAGCCTCTTTATTAACATTGTTAAACACTTGCACCTTTTGGAGCAGATGACATACTCTATACAACTTCAGAAAGAACTGGGAGAAAAACGGTGGAGAAAATGGTGTGCCTACTTAGCCAATAAGACAGATGCCACATGATCATTGTATGCATCATGTGGGGAACCTTATTTTAAATTAGGATAATTAGTCCTGTCTCTATAAACATCCCACAACCTCATATCTGTATTTTTTTTCTTTACACTGTTCATCCTTTTTCTTTTTCTATGTTCCTAAACGTAAAATGTTCATAAATAAAAAGTATTAAAAAAAAGATGCTTGGAAACGAACTCATATCATCAAGGACGCAAGAAGACAGAGGGGAGACGTGGCACTGGCATGCCACCAACACAGAGTTAAGAGGCCCCAAGAAAAGACATTATCAGAACTTCTATGATAGGACAGATGATCAGAATCACAAGACAATAAAGTGAGCAGAATGACTAGAAATTTTTAGGGTTTGACAGGGGTGATGTAATCATAGACAACTGATACAAATTTGACTTCAAACTGACTGTTTTATATAAAATGTTTTGGTTTTCTGAAGATCTGATGTAGTTCCCATTATGGTGTGTTGGTGTGTAATGTTGTGTTGCTGTGTCAAGAGGAGGGAATGTGGGAATTGGTGAGGAATCTTTATTGGGGGGGCAGTTCTCTGTATCTTGAGGTGATGACCTTTAATTTGGTAGGGGGAAGGTTTCCTGTTTTGATAAACCTTTTATTGGGGGGGGGCAATCTCCTTTACGAGTGTAGCTGGTGGGTGCAACGTGGGATCAGAGCTTCAGTTTAGTATAAAGATCTGTACATTCTGAAGGTTTTCAGAGCACACTTGGATCTACTCTCCATGCTGCATGTATTAAAGAGACTTGATTCCTCACACCGAGCCCGTCACTTCTTCAGAGAGAAGAATTTCCCTCACACTGTGCACCAGATGCGACTTCTGACAGTAAATAATAGAGTGAGTGAGCTCTCCACTAGGGCTGCCCCCAATAGTACAAACCTAATAGAACAAACCTTAGTTGATCAGAAAGGTTGTTAGTCAGCAAGATTTCATTGGTCGTTTCATCACAGAAAAAAAAAAAAAAACTTGACACTATATAAGGAGCTTCGCCTTGTCATAATAAATCAAAACCTGTATGACTGCACCATGTGGGAATTTAATTTGAAAGGACAGACACAGGAAGTGACAACACTTGTCAGACAGGAGTCACACTAATTTAAAGGACTGGTACCTGCGGTTATTACACAGGCTACTTAACATGTCGGGCAGGAAATCCAAAGTGTGGGATTATTCTGAGAAGGTGAAGGATGAACCCAAGGTGATATGTAAACTCTACAAGCTACACTACTACTACAAACATGGCGAATCACCTGAAACATGTAAGTAGCTACATGAACATTAGCCACTTTGCACAATCATTACTGCTTTGCTGACAGTGTAATTAACAGGCAGCTCGCTCAATGTGTGACGTGCACTTGTAGTTAAAATATAGGCCTATATTAATGACGGTTCATTAGTATGGTTTTGCATGTCTCTGTACTGTAGCATAGTGTTAGCAACTACTTATACTGTTATTTCTCAGAGCTTGAACTCAAACCAATGTGTTTCCCTGCCCAAAATTTATAATTTAATAATTACATTAATATAGTAAACATGCCAGCAACAAGTCAACTAATGGCCCTAAATGACAACCGTTGGTTGACAAGGAAATTCTTAGTGGAGGGCAGCCCTACGTTGTTTTGCTGACTTCCGAAATGACTTATATGACCTGCCCCAAGAAAACATATATTACTGTTATAATGATCACAGTTTTGAACATGTCCTTAACGTCATAAAATGGTCACAGTTCCACTCAAAAACTGCCTGGTTAGGTTTATGCAACTACATGGTTAGGTTTAGCAAAAACATTATGGTTTGGCATTAAATTAGGAATTTTTTTACTAACGTTGATGTATGCCACATGACATACACCACATACAGTGGTGGAAAAAAGTTTTCGGACACTCTTAAAATTTTACACAATCTCAAATATTATCATGAAATATTTGTGGAAAAAAAAATTTGTGTTTCAAAAGGTGTGGCTGCATTAGACAGACACAAACAAATACAAATGAGATTTTTTTTGTTTATTGTTTACAAGAAAAACTAACAAAACTACATTCTTGACAGTTTCAATATGTTAGTTCTCAACATTGTCGGTATCAAAGTCAACAAATAACAGAGAATGTGTTCAAAACTGAACAAAAAATAAATAAACCATCACATCATCAAATTAATATTTAGTAGTCCTGCCATTAGCACGCAGTAGAGCTCTAATCCTGGCTGGCGTGTTCCCCACGAGCCTTTCACACTGTTGAGGCGTAATCTTGCCCCTTTTTTCTTGAATTACTACTTTTAATTCTTCTAAATTCTTTGGTTTACACTTTGAAACAGACCTTTTGATAATCCACCACAGATTTTCGATGGGGCTCATGTCCGGGGATTGAGCTGGCCACTCTAAGACCTGGATACTGTGCTCCTGCAGCCAAGTTCTACTAGCCCTGGATGTGTGGCAAGGGGCATTATCTTGTTGAAACATCCAGTTTTGACCTCAACGGAACAGTGCACGTGCTGAAAGGAGCATGTGGGTTTCGAGAATGCATAATACTTGGCAGAGTTCAATGGGCCATCAAAGTGAGATGACCAACACCAGCAGCACTCATGCATCCCTAAACCATGATATTGCCTCCACCATGCTTGACAGTGGGTACTGTACATGCTGGAGATAATGCTTCACCTGGCGACGCCGGGCTAACCTCTGTCTCTCATTGATCAGGGGCTTCTTGACAGCCTTGTAGGACCTTAAGCCACGATCTAAAAGTTGGCCACGTACAGTACGGGTGGAACACTGGAAACCAGTTTGGTTTGACCACTGCTGCTACTGCTACTGTGATGTAATTCGGCGGTTTTCCCTGCACATACAGATCAGGATGCAGTCATTTCTTGCTGAAGAAACTAGACTTGCACCGATTAATCGACAGTGCATGGAATCGGGCGATTTTCATGTGATCAACCATGACCGGTGACCGGCCGGTCAGTCTAAAATATGCCGATTTAAAACACCGGTCAAATTCCCGTCGCGCCGCATGACTGACATAGTGTAACACCAGCAGCACTCACACACGCATATGTGCAACTCACTCCTTGGGTGATGTGAGGAAGAGGACCTCAGGGTCCTTTGGGTAGGACAACTATGGAGTAAATGATTCCAGCCACATAATCAGGTTCGAGAGAATACTTTCATTTTCAATGCAGGAGGTTCACAACAAGTGTGTATGTGTGTGGTTCTGAAATAACCAAAGAATCCAAATCAAACATTGCATTTAAAAGAATAATTAAAACCAGTATGTTAAGGAAGTATAATGAAGCATGTTAGTTATGTTTGATTGTCATACCCATTGTCATGAAAGGTATAAATATTTTTTGTTGTTGTTTGAATGGTATGAACTGAATTGTAACTTGGGAACTAAAAAGGAATGTGACTGTCTGTGTTGGCCAGCAGCTATTTTATTTTATTTTTTTGTTTTTTTTGTTGTTGTTTTTTAAATTACGTTCTTTGTAAATTGATTTCTTGGGATAAAGGAGCAGATTAAATAAGATTATTCTTCTTTCTGCTCCCTTTCATTCTAGATCGGAGAACGTTTGTATTTATATTAAATTGTTCTTTTCTTTATAAATGAATGAAATAAAGAATAAAAATAAATAAAAAATAAAAAATAAAAATAGCTTTACACTCAATTCTTACAAATATGCACAGTGTTTCCCCTATATGCAACCAGCAGCTGCTGAAATATGACCGCCACTGCTGAGTGTTTTTTTTTTTTTTTCGTCTCAGCTCTTTAGAAACTACCGTTATATTATTTGGTGCTACGGACGCTTCATATCCAGGTCAATTCACACAGTTGTGAGTAAAGCAAATAAGAGGAGAGGAGAGGGCTCCGTCTTATCTCTTCATAACTCTTCATAAACTAAAGTTATATTATTTTGCCGATGGACGCTTCATATAATAACATAACAATATACTATTTATCGTGTTATACGGTGAAACGTTTCACCTTATAAAGTGATGACATATTGTTATAATGTGAGACTTATGTTTGAATGAGGAAACGGTGTGCGGAGAACAGATACATTGAGGAATATTGCTCATTTACATGAATGGTTTTAAGTTCTACTTCATGCTTGGGTTGAGACATGGCGAGATTCCGCTGTTAGGAGCACAGTGGATGATATTGTGATAAATATATGTAAGTGACACATGGGTGGCTTCTCACCTTAATCATTCACGCACACACATCAAAAGTCAAGAGGGGGAAGATGTTAATTGTCCGCGTTAAACTTAACTGCGGAGCTCTCACTGCTGCACTGTGTCGCTTCAAACTGACAAGGCGCGTGTCCGTGTGTGGAAGATGCGCGTGTCCGTGCGTCCTGTCCTCAGCGCTAAGGGCTTTTGTTTGTTTGAGATAATTATTGAAAAGCTGGTTGTATCTTGGATAAAAGGTTCTAATAAAGGAAAATATTGTAAAATCTTATGTGCTGTAAAATGGTTTGGAAAAAAAAATGAAATCGGAATCGGCCAAAATCAGTATCGGCATTCCAAACACTCTGCAAATCAGAAATCGGATTCGGCCCAAAAAATTGCAATCGGTCTAGAAGCCTAGAAGAAACCCTTGGACACCCAGATCTTGGTTTGTCTTCCAAGCTGTTGGTTCGTCTGTATTTCTGCAGAGTGTATCCAACTGCTGAAGGACTGCATCTGCACTTCCTGGCTATCTGGTGGCAGCTGTACCCTTCCTGGCTGAGAATCTGTATCTTCAGGCGTGTTTCCTGCGTTAGGTTCCTTGTTTTAGCTATTTTTGTCTCTGAAGAACTTTCAAATGTGCTGGCTTGATATAGACACGAAGCACGGCAACAAAAATTGTGTCTTTTAATAAAAAGCACGACCTTCATTAGTGAATCACTGGTACCAACATGATCCAGTTCTCAAAATTTCTTATGTATTTTTATGGAACCAATCAATTTTAAGTTTTTAATGGCTTTTTTAGGATTTGTTTAGTAATTTGGCTGTGACTGTATTAAAAGAAATTGCACTTGAAGATATATGAGTAATTCTTAATGCATGCATGCAAATGCATGGGGTGTCCGAAAACTTTTTTCCACCACTGTAGATCATGCCACATATGACACTAGCATAGCATGATATACATACTAGAATACTTGGTTCAGTTGTTATTAAAAGAAATCAACGTTGACTTAGGGACACGAACACTGGTGTCCTGGGTAAAAGTCTTGTGTTTCTTTGACCCATTCACCACCACTTCCATCCACCCTATAGGTGCTTCTTTAATATTTGTACATTACCTGGACGGTCATTCTTTATGCACTTCATGCCACGCCCCTCTCTGCTCCTGTCATTATTATCAAAGCCACTAGAGGGCACCACCTTACAATAAACAACCGTATGGGTCATAATTACCTGCTTGCACAGTCAACCTTACCTTTTTCAGTGAGAGCAAGCTGCAATAATGGGATTTGAGTCATCTGATATTCTGAACTGTTGGCTTGTTAACAATCTGTGTGATCGTCTGAAACACTGAGTGTCTTTTTCCCCACATGTCACCAATTAACTCAACAGATGCCAACACTCAATGGCAAAACTACAAAAATTAGAGACAAGGCTGTTTTCACAGATAAAGATGTTTTAATATGTCCTAATAGGAAAAGGACAGGTGTAAATAATAAAACTGGATTCTATTCAGCTGCTTCAGTTTCAGAGGCACAGTACTGTGCATGCTGGCCCGCTGTCACTGCTTACTGGGACACTTTAATGGAACACAGTCATCATTAAATATTTATGAAGTAAAAATTGCAAACATTCTCCGGTTCCTTCGCCTCACATGTCAAGATCTGCAGCTTTTATATCATTATAAGTTGCATATCTGCAGGATTCAGACTCTTGGTTGGATAAAACAACTCATTTTATGACCGTAAACTCCATGTACTTGAGTGGGATTTTTTCTTCTTTAATATTTAAACTACAGATCATACAATCAGTTGTTGCAGCCATAATCTTAACTATGAAATCAGGAAAAAAAACTGATCATACATTCAATTGAAAAAAAGTAAAAGTAAAAAATATTCATCATCCATTCCCTCTTGAACCAAACCAACCAGTCTAGCCTCAAGATCCAACAGTGTCGATGGAAATGTGTCTAATCGAGACACTAAGCCCTCACCTATTCATCACATGTATAAGCGTTTAAGTCAGGGATCAGCAAGCTACATAAAAATGTAAATTAAATATTCTCTTATCCTCTTAAGGCAGTTTTGTAATGATCAAATTAATGAAGCGCGGGATGGTATACCTGCCAGGGCAAGTGGTTGGAAACTGCAACTGATAACCGAAAGTTTACAGGTTTGATTCCTTTTGTGTCCTTGAGCAAAACTGAGAGCCCCTTGCTGTCCTTTCACTGTACATGGAATATAAATGTGCAGGGTGTGGATAAGGACTTGAGGTAACTGGTGCAGTTTGAGACAAAACAACAGAGGCCATTTTGGCTCCAAAAGATATTTTTAAACCTTGTGGTTTTTCAGTAGTGGTAGAGTTATTAAGTTCCTCTATGTAGGGGTACTAATACAGCAGTATAAGAGTGCTGTAAATCTGCACTCAAAATCCTATTGAAGTAAAAGTACAGAAGTATTATGGGCAAAATGTGCTTCAAGTTTTAACAGGAAAAGTACTCGTTCTGCAGAAAAGTGGCCTCTGTCACTGATATTGCAGTAATTTCTCTAACGTGATTCTGCTGAAAAATTTTGTATAATTTGACCGATTAAACAATCATGAGAAGTTTAGAAGAGAAATCATCTTTTGATAGAATTTCTAACAACTCACAGAAGTCTGAAAGGTGACATGGACTCAAAAATAAACCGCTTTTTCTAAAGCCACACAAGTCAAAAGGTTGTAAATCGCCCATGGTGCAGTGTAACTTGCTTGAGCACACCTACAATTCAGTGGCGGCTGCTGGTCTTTCAAACAGGGAAAAGCTCATTTTAAGTTTACATCATAAAATTTGTCATATTGTAGTGAGGCAGTAACTTATGTTGGAACATTTAATTGAAGCTGTTTTTTAACCACACTCATGCCATAGAACCACAGCAAAACACACCTCAAAGATTTTCAGATGGGTTTAAACACCTGAATGGTACTCTGTCAGAAGACTCCACTCACAAATATCCGCATGGGACTGAGCTCGAAATGCGACAATGCTGGTGTGTATTTCAAAAGTGCTGTCAATCACAAAGGGGTTCAGCTTTTTAGACAACTCCTCCAATCATCATGCATACAACGAGCGTCCTCTCCAGCCTATCACTCCATTAGGTTCCACGGAAGCTAAGCCTCTCTGGAAGTGATGATTTTGTCACATTTATCCAATGACCGTCTCACTTTGCTGCATGAAAAAACCTGCTCAGCGCTGTCACATAGGAATGCTTGAAGGCTCCGCATCCACCCTGCTGACACAAGAATGTATGACAGGGAGGTCGTGTTTGAAAACTGGTGACATTTGAACATCATAGTCATGATGTTGAACGCATCTAGTGCATGTTTAATACAATGTAAATTCTTATTTTAATGTAAATTCAATAGTGCATATTTGACCATTTCTTCTATGAAATTTTAGGGGAAGTTCAGCCTCCCTTGTTGTCTCAGAGCAATCGCCACTGCTACAATTTTTAGGTACTTGTACTTAACTTGATTTTATGCTACTTTATGCTTTTACTCTACTACATCTCAGATGCAAATACATTTATTTAAAGCTTTAGTTACTTTGTAAATTTAGATTAATCATTCATTCTACCATTTTCCATAACTGCTTATCCTGTTGGGGGTCACTGGGGCACTCGAGCCTATCCCAGCTGACATTGAGCTCGAGGCGGGGTACACCCTGGACAGGTCGCCAGACTATCACAGGGTTGACACAAGAGACAGACAACCATTCACACCCCTGGCCAATTCAGTGTTTAGCCTGCATGTCTTTGGACTGTACCCTGAGGCATGTTCTCCCCGCTGAGACAGGAAGAACTTGCAAACTCTACAGACAAGGGCTACTGCATCCCAGGGTTCGAGCCCCCCGTCCCGGGTTTGGACAAGGAACCCTCTTGCTATAAGCCGACAGAGCTCTAACCACTGTACCACTGTGACACCATTTAGATTGTTGATACCACATATAAATACACAAATATGTTAAAATATATTATCATAGGTTAAGCTACCCAGCAGTATATAATTAAATATATATATAGTATATAATATATATATATAATAAATATATAGTATATAATTAAATTTAGTCCCACCTTTACCAGCTGCAACATTAAAGTGATGTACACATGAATGCATCAGTAATTGTGATCGGGTAATATATATATATATATATATATACACTGTATATATACACTGAACAAAAATATAAACGCAACACTTTTGTTTTTGCTCCCATTTTTCATGAGCTGAACTCAAAGATCTAAAACATTTTTTTATATACACAAAAGACCATTTCTCTCAAATATTGTTCACAAATCCGTCTAAATCTGTTAGTGAGAACTTCTCCTTTGCCGAGATAATCCATCCCACCTCACAGGTGTGGCATATCAAGATGCTGATTAGACAGCATGATTATTGCACAGGTGTGCCTTAGGCTGGCCTCAATAAAAGGCCACTCTAAAATGTGCAGTTTTGCTTTATTGGGGGGTCTGGGGGGGTCAGAAAACCAGTCAGTATCTGGTGTGACCACCATTTGCCTCACGCAGTGCAACACATCATAGAGTTGATCAGGTTGTTGATTGTGGCCTGTGGAATGTTGGTCCACTGCTCTTCAATGGCTGTGCGAAGTTGCTGGATATTGGCAGGAACTGGAACACGCTGTTGTATAAGTCGATCCAGAGCATCCCAAACATGCTCAATGGGTGACATGTTTGATGAGCATACTGGCCGTGCAAGAACTGGGATGTTTTCAGCTTCCAGGAATTGTGCACAGATCCTTGCAACATGGGGCCGTGCATTATCATGCTGCAACATGAGGTGATGGGCGTGGATGAATGGCACAACAATGGGCCTCAGGATCTCGTCACGGTATCTCTGTGCATTCAAAATGCCATCAATAAAATGCACCTATGTTCGTTGTCCATAACATACGCCTGCCCATACCATAACCCCACCGCCACCATGGGCCACTCAATCCACAACGTTGACATCAGCAAACCGCTCACCCACACGACGCCACACACACTGTCTGCCATCTGCCCTGAACAGTGAAAACCGGGATTCATCCGTGAAGAGAACACCTCTCCAACATGCCAGACGCCATCGAATGTGAGCATTTGCCCACTCAAGTCGGTTACGACGATGAACTACAGTCAGGACGAGACCCCAATGAGGACGACAAGCATGCAGATGAGCTTCCCTGAGACGGTTTCTGACAGTTTTTGCAGAAATTCTTTGGTTATGCAAACCGATTGTTGCAGCAGCTGTCCAGGTGAACATGCTGGATGCGGAGGTCCTGGGCTGGTGTGGTTACACATGGTTTGCGGTTGTGAGGCCGGTTGGATGTACTGCCAACTGCCTGAAATGCCTTTGGAGATGGCTTATGGTAGAGAAATGAACATCGGGGCGCTCAATTCACGGGCAACAGCTCTGGTGGACATTCCTGCAGTCAGCAATTGCACGCTCCCTCAGAACTTGCAACATCTGTGGCATTGTGCTGTGCGATAAAACTGAACATTTTAGAGTGGCCTTTTATTGTGGCCAGCCTAAGGCACACTTGTGCAATATTCATGCTGTCTAATCAGCATCGTGATATGCCACACCTGTGAGGTGGATGGATTATCTCGGCAAAGGAGAAGTGCTCATTAACACAGATTTAGACAGATTTGTGAACAATATTTGAGAGAAATGGTCTTGTCTATATAAAAAAAATGTTTTAGATCTTTGAGTTCAGCTCATGAAAAATGGGAGCAAAAACAAAAGTGTTGCGTTTATATTTTTGTTCAGTGTAAATATATATATATATATATATATATACACACTGGAACAAGACATACATGGACAAGGGTGGAGAATACAGAGTTGATGGAATGCTGCTATACCAGCAATCCCAGAGAGAGGGGATATATGCAGAGAATGTAGGACCTATGGATACTTCGAAACCCACAATCAAGACTAACTAAGAAACATCTGGTAGCACAGTGTTCCAACATCCGTAACCGCCAACTAATATCACAACTAGAGATCAATGAAATACTACAACAATGCTATGGCAAGGTGGAGCCAGGATGTCATCACCCCCCCCCCACAATCCGAGATTGGGTACCAAGCCCCAGTACTTACAAACAGCCTCAGTGAAAGAGCAGCTGACCTGAGAAGGAAGATCGTGAGCAAGCTGGAAACCTGGAGCCTCCAACGAATCCCGAAGCTGAGTTGCAAAGTACTTTCAGATGATCTGCTAGAAAATGTGAATGCTGTCTTAAATACCATACCTTCAAGGACCATCACTGAGACCAACAAGCTGATTCACAGTGCAGCAACAGTAACCCTGGAGATGCTTAGATACAAGATGGACATGGTACATAAGAACCAGTACCCTCCATGGAAGAGACAGTTGGAGGCCAAGATGAAGGCAACATGGAGAGAAGTTAGCCAACTAGCAGAGCTACACAGTGGTAACATAATGAATAAAGGGGTGAATAAAGGGGTACCAAGGAAATACAACAAGCTCTCCATTCCTGAGGCACTCAAAACTGCCAAACAAAGACTGACAGCTCTGGCCACCTGGCTGAAGAGATACACCAAAGAAGTAAAGGCCCAGAGAATAAACAGGATGTTCTCCACTGAACCAGCTAAAGTGTTCTCTCAGCAGCAGGGAAATAACAGCAGGTCAGGCCGACCAAGAGCTGAGATGGAAACTGGAAGGGCCTGTCGCTTTCCACCATAGGAGTGGATCTGCGTCAGCTGGCAGCAGTGGCTCTCTTTCATATGTGTTAATCTCTGTTTGTGCAAACTGCTTTGGCGTTGCTCACAACTTTCTCTCCTACTGACCAGAATTTAAAAAATCACCACACATCACTTTTCAGAGTACCCGGTTTAGTAATAACTCTGTCCGGCGTGGAGTCGTTGGCTTCTTCGGAGTTCCCAGGTTCTTTTTCAGGCTTGCTTGGTTGTTTTTCGGCCATGTTAACGTGTTCTCCTCCTCACTGCTTACTGTGTGTTATGCGGGTGGTTTGTTATGACACGTGACCGCAAGCGCTCAACTACATAGGCCAGTAAAGGACACACACACACACATCCACACCAGGAGACAGTCAGCAGCGTGCCCCATGCTCTGAGCGACAGCCATGCCCACTAATCAAATATTAAATTTCACAACCGAATGTACATTTTTTTCCCATATTCGACAGTTATTCGACTTTCAATTATCATTTTACCAGCCCTAAAGGGCATATGGGAAAGAGAAGCATCACACAACACCGATGCCCAATTAGTGGCGTGTCCAGGACATTTTTACTGGGGTGGCCAAGGTGGGCCATAGAGCTAGTGTGGGATGGCCATGGCATAGTGGACATTGGATTAAGTGCTTAGGCCCAAATTATTCATTCTGTATGTAAATGACTTGTACAAGGTGTCAAATGTGTTTAAACTGGTTTTATTTGCTGATGATACTAACATTTTTTGCTCTGGTAAAGATTTACAACTATTAATGCAGGAGTTCAACATCGGCTCGAGGTTGAGCGGGTCGTCCACCAATCCAAAGATCAGCGGTTCAATCCCCGGCTCCTCCAGTCTGCATGTTGAAGTATCCTTGAGCAAGATACTGAACCCCATATTGCTCCCGATGATGCTTCCATTTACCATTTAGAATTGATGAAATTAAAAATGTGGTTTGATATAAATAAATTAGCATTAAATTTGGAAAAAATTAAAATAATACTGTTTGGGAACTGTAAAACTGATATAAAATTACAGATTCAACTAGATTGCTGAAATCAAATTCCTAGGGGTGATAATAGATGACCTAATCAGCTGGAAACCACATATTAAATATATACAAACCAAATTACTGAGAAGCATAGCTGTATTAAATAAAGGAAAACAGGTCCTGGATTACAAATAGTTCTTCCATATTTAAGTTACTGTGCAGAGATTTAGGGCAATAATTACATCAGTACAATACATACACTACTCATTTTACAAAAGAAAGCAATAAGGGTTATTCACAAGGCAGGTCATAGAGATCACACAAAGTCACTATTTTTACAGTCAAAGTTACTAAAACTCAAAGACATAATTGAATTACAGACAGCAAAAATCCTATTTAAAGCTAAAAACAACTTACTACCAGAAAACATTAAAAAATTATTCACTGATAGGGAGGCGGGTTACAGTTTAAGAGGAAGATTTAATTTTAAAATTTTGAAGAAGAATTCTGCATTAGATTCTGAAGGTGCGCACTAAAAGGAGAAGTTTTTGTATATCTGTTTGTGGTGTGAAACTGTGGAACAGTTTGAAGGTGGAGCACAGGGAATGTTCAAACATAAACAAGTTAAAAAATGGGTATAAAAAGATGATCATCATAAAATATAGGGATGAGGGTTTTTGAATATCACCGGGTGTTCACTGTTGTTTATGCATTTTTTTTTTTCATTTTTTTTTAATTATTTATTTATCTATTTTATTTATTCTTTGCTAGCACTACAAAAATAAAAAGAAATAAGAAAAGAGTTAGGTAAGGAGGAAGATAAAATAATTTTTCATTAATACTTTATGGAGAAGGGGTGGGATCAAATAAGTTTGTACTTCTTTCTTTTCTCAGGTTGTCTTTGTTTGTCCATCTTGTATTTTTTTTGTTTGTTTTTGCTTATTGTATTTACATATATTACTTACATGCACGAAATAAACAACTACTACTACCATTAATGAATGGCAGCGGATCAAAATGTGTAATGCAGATGTTCAACACATTGCATTGCTTTAACCAATGCACAGTTGAATCATAATTAAATTTCAAAACACCCATTGTAATCTTCAGCAATTAATGAACAGTGCCATGCTCACCACAAAACTAAAGCTGATATTACAATCTGAACCGCACTAACATTGCAACTACCATTTTATTCAATTTTATATTTGACTGCCATCCATCACAGTCTCTGGTAAGCTGTGATTATTTTATCATGTCTATTTTAATAATCAGTAATTATGTTCAGGATAGGCTACACATTGTCTCTGAGCCATTTCCTTATAGTGGAATAAAGCCCTCATCTCTTCCCAAGTTAGTATAGCAAAATCCATCTGCTTTCAACATGACATATACTGTATAATTATGAAAAATGATACATGTCAAACTAATGATTCAATTCACCTTTTTATTCAAACAAAAGTGAATTAACATATAATAATTAATATACATACATAAGTTACGAAATCTATAAATAAACAATAACATAAACCAAACAAACGTAAACTCCAAACAAAGTTTGCACTTAAGTAATGCTATGTTAACTTTTAAACTCTCATAAACATAAACAATATGGAATAAAAATAATATGATTATAATAAGAGGGATTTCTAGCTCTTGTTACTTATATCTTAAATTTGACATCTCAGTTCCGCTGCTACAAAGTACTTACATACAGTAGACCTCAAACAAGTGAAATAGAGGTAGCTAGCTCTGGTTTTTATCTTACACTTCACAGTTCAGTTCTCCTGTTACAAACTGCTTTCACATAGACCATAATACAAGACAACTTTTGTGTTCATCCATCTTAAATCAGAACAAGTCTCCTATTTTTGTGATCACTGGCAAAACGTTTCATAAACTTGCCCATGTCAAAATACTTGCATCTCCATCATCACTGTCGTCAGCTATTGACATGGGTGGAGACCTTGTATCCTCCTCTGAAGAATTTGAAGTTGACGTACCTGAAGTCAAAAAATATCCATTAAATCTATAGACTGGGCATGGACACATTGGTGTCACATATTTTCCTCTGTATTTTTTTATTATTTTTTTTTTTTTTTTTTATGAAAAGAATATATAGTGTATGCTAGTGTGGGGTTTGATTTGTATTGACAAGTAAATATCATACATTTAAATGAAATTAAATGTGACAGTACATGGCGACTTCAGGTAACTGTTTATGGAGGACACATCTGGAAGTAAGTGACAGAACTTGACATACCATTGTGAGCAGGTGATGCTGCAGACACTGCTGGATTGGACTCAGCTGGGTGCGGCTGGTCAGCTGAAGATGAAGAATCTGAATACACAAATAAAAACTGTTACTGAGACATCAATAAGCTGGATTCTTTACTCTATATTATTTAATCAATATTATGCTTTTCTGTGTTTTTAATTGGTGGAAACAGGATGATCCTCACTACTGTTGTCCCTAAGCTACTGACTTGACTGGGCTTTACCACTGCTGGTGGAAGCTGTGGTCAGATCTGACTCTTTTCTTTTTTGTGAAAAAGAAACTTTGGATATCTGCACTTCTTTTCATTTGGGCTATACTCTCCCTGGCTGGGGAAAGTGTAATGCAAATCAATCATCTTAATTTACAGGACCCCAAGTCAAAACATTAAGGGCATCAGAATGCAATTTGCTTGGCATATTGGTCTGTCTATACATTAAACGTCCAATAAAGAAAATTGAAATTGAACATGCAGCCCAGCCGACAGAGAAAAAAAAAACATTTGAGGCTTGTTTCTGCTGCAGAAACAAGCTTCAAATGTTTTTTTTTTCTCTGCAGAAATTCTGCAAAACCACGGGTGTTAAAAATCTGTTTCTGAACAAAAATACTGAACAAACTTCACACACTGGTTAGATTAACTAACTGTATAATACATACATACATGCAAAAACCTTTTAGACATCGTCAGTCTTCAACTTAGAAAAAAAAGTTTGCAGTCAGACTAGCAAGCTAGTAACAGTATAGTGTAGTTAACATTTGCCCCATGTACATACAGTGTAACTGCTGTGCTGCTGCATGCTAAATAAAGTTTTCACACATTCAAAAGAAAAGTCAACTTAACTACACATTAACATACCTTTCAATCGATAGACGTCCGTAGTTTAATCCATCTCAACGACCGCTGCAGCATGGCATGTAATATCAGATTACTCTCGGCTTCCGGGCAGTGAAAAACTTTGTGCTGCTCCACAGCTCTCATTGGTCGAAACTATGCTGACCAGAAATCAGTTCTTATGGACTCAGTTTAGCTTTACTGTAGTAGCTGGAAATGGCAAACTGACACTGAATCAGTAGATTAGCGTTTGTCCCCTGTATGGCCGTATGGGTTAATGGACTTGACCAACTACAAATCAGAATAGGGTCTGCTCTAGGGGTGGTCACTGGGGTGGCCAACAAGATTCTGGGGCTGGCCGTGGCCACCCCTCTAGCCACGCCTCTGTGCCCAATGGCTAGTGGACCTAAAAGCTGGCCACAGGAACCTCCCTGAACAAGAACCAGTAACAATCTCAATGGCAGACATCCAGGAAAGAGTTTCAAAGATGAAGAGCTGGACAGCACCGGGCCCTGATATGATCCAACATACTGGCTGAAGAAGCTAACTGCGCTCCATGAATGCCTAGTAGCACAGATGAACCAGCTGCTAAGGGATGGGACCCAGAATGGTTGACACAGGGCAGGAAAGTTCTAATTATGAAAGACCCCCAGAAGGGAACCATCCCATCCAACTACAGACCAATAACCTGTCTCTCCACAACATGGAAGCTCCTGTCAGGCATCATAGCAGCTAAGATAACTAGGCATATGACTACAAGAAAGCCTACGACTCAATGCCACACACATGGATACTGGAATGTCTGGAACTCAATGGGAATGTGGACAACAACCCTAGAGGCCAACTCAAAGCCGACTGCCCAAGTCAACATCAAATGCGGCATATACCAAGGGGATGCACTGTCACCACTGCTGTTCTGCATAGGCCTGAATCCCCTCAGTCAGATCATCAAGAAGACTGGCGATGGATACCGATTCCGAAGTGGAGTAACAATAAGCCACCTGCTCTACATCTACATGGATGACATCAAGCTGTATGCCAAGAACGAGCAAGAAATCGACTCACTGATCCACACCACCAGGATCTACAGCAAGGACATGGGGATGTCATTCGGATTAGACAAATGTGGCCGGATGGTATCAAAGAGAGGTCAGCCAAGACAGACAAGAAGATAGACAAGATGGTGCCAGTGTGTGTGGCCTGCCGTCTGTCACTGTCAGTGCTGTGTGTGTTTGTACTTTTTTTGTCACTTGTTGCTCTGAATGTCAACTCTCTACTTGTGTACGATCTCCAAACTTTCTGCCAAAAATCTAGTAAAGTTGGATCATGGTGGATGTGGAACTTTGCCCCCACTCCTGGCGAGGATCCCAGCTCACCTGTGCCGTGCCCCGGCTCCACCTCTGCGGCGTAAGCGCACCCGCCGCCAGGCTAAACACAGCGGTCGGCTGGTGAGGCTAAGGGCTTGTCTGGCAGGATTTTCTTCAGCTTCTTGGACTGAGTTTGGAGCCATGCCTGCCTCGTTATTTCTCGGCGCTCACTGAACCCTGTCGACGCCTGGCTGATACCTGTCATCAGCCCAGATGAGGTGTTCCAGCCACAAAAACTCAAAATCTTACCAAGAATATTTGTCTTATTTCTAGTCAAAATGTCTCATTCCTAGTCAAACAAATCTCATTACATTTTTTAATTGTTTCAAGCAAATGTTCACTTGAAACAAGTGAAAAAAATCTGCCAGTGGAGCGAGATTTTTTTTCTTACTACAAGCAAAAAAGTCTTGCCCCACTGGCAGATTTTTTCACTTGTTTCAAGTGAAAATTTGCTTGAAACAAGTGAAAATTGTCTAAAAACAAGTTTTTTTTGGTGATGTGTCCTATTTTAAGTGTAATGAGATTTGTGTCCTATTTTAAGTGTAATGAGGAGAGCAGGGCCCTGCTCTCCTCGTCCCCGCTACGCAGGGTGAATTACTGCAACCTGCAGCCTCTGTATCGAGCTCCCCGGACAGCTAATGCCGCAGACCCGCCGGTTCCTGCCAAGATTGGCCTGGTGAATGCTAGATCACTAGCGAACAAGACTTTTATCTTGAATGATTTCTTCACATCCCGAGGATTGGATTTTCTCTGTGTGACTGAGACGTGACTGAGTGTTGGTGTGTCCAGCGCTTTCAGCCAACTCTTACCCCATGATTACTGCTTTTTAACTCCCCGCGGATGTCGGGCCGAGGAGGAGGAATAGCACCTCTCTATAAGAGTCACTATAAATGTAAGCAACTATCGCTTACATCCTCGTTCACAAGCTTTGAATTGAGCTTATCTGACACAGTGTTGTGTGCTGTGGTCTATTGGCCTCCCAAATACGATAAGGACTTTTTAAATGACTTTTCTAATTTCCTGGCTGAAATTATGACCGTGTCCTTATTGTTGGGGATTTTAATGTTCATGTGTGTTGTCCTGAAAAGCCAGTGGTAAAGGACTTTTAATCTTGTGCAGTCTGTGTCTGATCCCACACAAGAACACGGACACACACTTGATCTTGTTTTATCATATGGTTTGCCTGTTCTTAACCTAGAGACTTGTGACGCAGTGCTTTCTAATCATATGCCTGTATTATTTGAGGTTGCTCTTGCCTGTAATACAGTTAAACTTGGCGCTGCTGCTCATCGTTGTCACATTATTAACCCTTCCACTGCTGTTCAGTTCTCGGCCACTTCAATCACAACAGCATCATTCCTGAGTCTGTGTGCAATGCAGGGGAGCTTAGCTCATGGTTTCACTCCACCCGCAAAACTGTTTTAGACACTGTGGCTCCATTAAAAACCAGGCAGCCTAAAGCTAAATCTGAGCCCTGGCTAAATGACACGACTCATGCTGTCAGACGGGAGTGCAGTAGAGCTGAGTGCAAGTGGAAAAAGGACAAACTGTAGGTGTCTTTTCAAATGCTAAGGGACTGCTGGCGTCATTATCAGACAACTGTGAGAGATGCTAAAAGAAAACACTTGTCTTATATTATTCTGTCAAACTGTCACAAGCCTCGTGTTTTGTTTAAGACTACTGACTCGCTTCTTAATGCCCCGCAGACTGTCTGTACGGAGGCCTCCCCTGCTGTTTATGAAAACTTTCTTCACTTTTTTATTGATAAGGGCTCCTCTACTTGGGCTCTTATCTCACCTTCTGCTTATGACCCCTCAACCTCTGTCACCTGCTCTGCTGTCTTTGACCAGTTTGAGCCTGTGACTCTGTCCTTTTTACAGTAGATTGTTGGTCATTTTAAGCCCTCAGGTTCTTCAAATGATGCTGTCCCTCCTCAACTATTTAAAGAGGTTTTTCCCAGTGTAGGGCCATCTGTTATTGCAGTCATGAATAGCAGCCTGTCCTCAGGTGTGGTCCATGAACATTTTAAACATGCAGTAGTGCAACCTGTGATTTAAAAAAACCTGGTCTAGATCCTGCAGTTCTTGCTAATTTCAGGCCTATCTCCAAACTGTCTTTTCTTTCAAAAATCCTCGAGAAGATAGTTCACAGCCAATTAACAGCCTTTCTGGAAGAGCATTATATTCTCGAGGTTTTCCAATCTGGTTTTAAAACCCTGCACAGCACTGAATCAGCTCTTTTAAGAGTTTTTAATGATATCTTTTTAGCTACTGACTCCAGTAAATTTGTTGTTCTTGTGCTTTTAGATTTAATTGCTGCATTTGACACAGTGGACCATGAAATCTTGATCTAAAGTGGACTCTGATCTTAAGCTTGACAGCCAGATCAGGTCGGTCGTTAAATCGAGCTTTTTCCAATTGAGGCAGCTGGCCAAAATAAAGCCAGTTCTCCCAAGGCACCACTTTATTAATCCACACCTTTGTCACCACTCAGCAGGATTACTGTAATGCACTGTATGGGGGGTTAGTGCCTCGTCCATCGCCCGTCTCCAGATGGTAGAGAAAGAGAACACTGCCGCACATCTTTTAACCTGCACACGTAAACATGAGCACATTTCCCACATTTTAGCCTCACCCCACTGGCTGCGCGTACACGCTAGGATCCATTTTAAAATGATTTTATTTGCTTTTAAATCCTTTAATGGTCTTGCCCCGCCCTACCTCTCTGAGCTCCTACACCCTTATACTCCCACCTGCTCTCTCAGGTCTGCTGATCAGCTGCTCCCGAGTGTGCCTAAAACTAAGCAGAAGCTCAGAGGGGACCGTGCCTTCGCTGTTGCAGCTCCAAAAAATGGAATGATCTACCTGTGCACATTAGACAGGCTTCTTCTGTTTTTAAATCTCTTCTTAAAACCAATCTCTTTCCTTGGCCTTTGACACTTTGTGAGATGTCGATTTTTTTAATTAGATTTTCTTTTATTGTTTTTATTGTATGGCTATGTTTTATGCCTCTTAATTTATTATATGTTTATTTTATTTGTATTTTATATGCAATTTTTAATGCCTCATGTGAGCCTTTTATTTATTCTGTACAGCACTGTGGTTGTTTTAAAGTGCTTAACAAATAAAGTTGGATTGGATTGGATTGGAAGATGATCAGAACTGAGGGAGTTGATATCCAGGACAGCTACAAGTACCTTGGGATCCCACAGGCTAATGGAAATCATAAGGAGGCCACAAGGAAATCAACTACAACCAAATACCTCCAGAGAGTAAAGCAAGTCCTGAAGAGGTCAGCTGAATCGTCAGTCAAAACAAGAATAAGGTCCGAGCCATCAACATGTATGCACTGCCAGTCATCAGATACCCAGCTGGGATCAGAAGCTGGCCAAAGGAGGAGATAGAAGCCACAGATATCAAGACAAGAAAGCTCCTCACCATGCATGGAGGGTTCCACCCCAAGTCCAGCACCCTGAGGCGATACACTAAGCGGAAAAAAGGAGGGCAAGGACTACATCAGAGCCACTATCCAGGAGGAAATATCCAAAATCCCGGAATACATCAAGAAGATGGCCCCAAAGGATGAACTGCTAAGTGAATGCCTCAGTCAACAGAAACCGGATGAGGGCAAAGAGGTGGAGGAGCAAACAACATGGAGGGACAAGCCCCTACATGAGATTATAACAACTGTGCACTTGAGGGGGTCCTGCCCTCTTTCCAACAACATGTGGACGTACCGACAAGGAGAGAACATACCCTGGACTTGTGTTATGGTAATATTAGGGACGCTTTTACTGTCCGAGCACACTCTCCGCTTGGAATTTCTGACGACAACACTGTCCTTCTGCTTCCCCATTACAGACCGGAACTGAAATGCTCCAGGCCTCAGACCTTCTGCGCCACCCATTGGTCAGAGGAGACAATTGCACAACTTCAGGGCTCACTGGCATGCACAGACTGGGATGTTTTTCATGGCGATCTGGACGAGTGGGTGCCAGTGGTCACTGAAACGGAAGGCATTCCAACGTAAGGACTGGGTGGCCCTCAAAATAATCAATGGACAAATCAGAAATGAAATTCTTAGGGCCAAACTCAAATACAAAGACAGTTTAGAGAATGAGTTTAAAAATATGAACACAAACCAAGCCTTCCATAAAGTAAAAGTACTGACTGGTTGCGAAACTAGGCAAAATAGTTGTACAACGTCATATCCTACCACTTTTGCAAATACTCTGAATACATTCTACAAAAGGTTTGATAACCATAATTACTCTGCTGACTGTGAGGAACTGTTGAGAGCCCTTCCCTTTCAGGGGCCCACACAGCCCCCCTTCACACAGGAGGACGTTCAACGGCAACTGGCTGGGTGCAAACCTGGCAAGCCACCAGGGCCGGATGCTATCCTGTGCCATGGAGCTCTCCCCCATCTTTCAGTCCATCTTCTGGGACTCCTACAGAACAGCATCAGTGCCCACCCTCTGGAAAATCTCCACCATCATTCTGGTACCCAAGAAACCCCACCCCTCAGAACCGAATCATTATCGACCAGTTGCACTAACGTCAATAATTTTGAAATGCTTGGAAAAACTGATCCTGAGCATCATCCTGCCAGCTGTCAGACCTCAGCTGGATCCCTATCAGTTTGCCTATAGGGCCAAGCAGGGGACAGAGAATGCTGTGGCATGCCTCCTCCATTCCCTCTTTCAACATCTGGATTCATCAATGGACAACTTTGCTACAATTCTTTTTGTTGATTTTAGTTCTGCCTTTAACACTATCCACCGGCATCAGATGATCAAGAAAATCCATAACCTCAACATCCCTTCACTTCCCATCCACTGGGTCACAACTTCCTTAGCAATAGACCTCAGACTGTTAAAGTAGGTACAGTATTATCATCAACTGTTATTACAAACATTGGTGCCCCCAGGGCTGTGTCCTCAGTCCCTTTCTGTACACTCTCTATACAAATGACTGTACTAGTCCTCATACTAACATTACATACTTAAAATATTCAGACGACACTGCCATTCTTGGATTACATCATGCCCATAATTCTGTTACAGGTTACCAAAACACAATCTCTCATTTTACACAGTGGTGCACAGACGACTATCGACAGTTGAATGTGGACACAACAAAAGAACTGGTCATCAACGCTCCCCATTCGCACTTTCCATTCATGGAAAGACGGTAGAACAGGTTGATAATTTTTCATATCTTGGACTCTCTCTGGACAACAGACGTAGTTTTGATCAACATATTACTTTTGTGCATGCACGATCTCAGCAAAGGCTGTATGTCATCCATAAGCTCAGATCATTGTCTGTTGCCCCTCATCTTCTGCTGTTACTCTACAAGAGTATTATGCAGCCTCTCCTTTTGTACTGCTTACTATGCTTTTTCAATCTACTGACCTTAGTTAACAAAAACAAACTCTTAAGTATTACACGTATTGCTTCCAAGGTCATTGGTCTCCCCACACCCCAACTTTCTGATATGAATGACAAAACCAGAATACGCAGTGCACTTACAATAGCAAATGACACTGATCATCCCCTCTGTCGCTATTTTGAACTTTTGCCATCGGGCCGGCGATATAGAACAGAGGGCAGAGGGTTCGCTTCAGTTGGAGTTTTGTCTACTTAACCATTGGGCTACTGAACAAACTGCCTTGCTGATGTAGGGAATCTACATTTTTAGGCCTCATCAAGGGGCAACATAAATGTTGGGGTCAATATTTATAGGCTTCACATGGCAGCACCATAAATGTTGGGGTCAACAATAATGTTGGGGTTTATAATACTAGGTCTCACTAAGGGACACCAAATATGTAGGGGTTCTACAAATAGTATTATAAAAAAAACTGGGATACTACTTGTTGGAAATCTATTAGGTCTCACACGGCAGCACCATAAATGTTGGAAACAATACTTGGCGTCACACGGAGGCACCATAAATGTAGGGAATCTACACTTGTAGGCCTCATCAAGGGCCTGACCTTGTAACAGATCTCCAACCTAAGTATCAAATTGGCTATCAGAAATAATTAATAATTATTAATAATAATTATTAATTATGTCAAATAACATGACTTAATTAACATCAAATCACCTCGTGGGTCACCATTCCCATAAAGGGAAAAATGATAGCCAGTTAATGATATCAGTCTCATAAAGTTCACTAAACTATCAATTTGGGAATTTGATTAATAATTAAATCAATAACCATAACCAAAATTAATAAGAAACGTGTGTGTACACATGTATAGGTGTGTGTGCGAGAGAGAGAGAAAGACAAAAGGCGGGTATGGTAATCGAAGGGCCGTTTGGCCTTCAAAACAAAATGGCTGACAACAGAAATTTACAAGATGGCTGAATCAAAGCTGGCTTCAGATCGGGGGAGGTGTTTGTCTGACCGTGTGGTCAGGACAAAGACAAAGGAAAAGAAGCGGGAACTTTGAGCTGCCTGTTTGGGTGTAGCTCTCTTGTAAGCCTATTAGTAAATGAGTCCATGTGAATGCAATTTGTGTTGCAAAGGGTCTGGATTAGTGCAGAAGATGTTTAGTTGCATGCAAGACGTTGTCTGTGAACAGCATTAGCAAACTAAACATGACTTAGCTTTGGTAAAACCAACTAATCAATAACCTAATTGCAGACAATCACAACAACAACTCAGTGAACAGCATTTAGATCACATACAACAAGTTAAACAGCCTTCCTTAGCCTGTACAACTGTGATAAAGCTATGCCCACTTGTTACATTACCAGTCCTTGAATGGATGGAGCTAAGAGTTGGTTTGAGGCGTGCTGTTCTTGTCAGCCGGCAAAGAAGGCTGGAAAGAGCTGTGGCTCTAGAAGCAGTCTTTGTTGTGTCCTTGTTCCAAAGGTGCAGATCCAAGGAAGCCGGTTGCTCGGGGTCCTTGCAGAGTTAGACGTTGGGTACTCACTCAACTCGGTTCTCCTTGTCGCTGGAAGTTAGTTGCAAGCCTTGTGTTTGCACACTAAAGTCTGTGTGGTCCTGTTGTGAGCGAGGGCACAAGAGTCTTAAGTGAAGAACAGCAAAGTCTGTAGAGCAATTGCTCTCCCTTTTTTGGTTCGGGGCAAGGGCCCCTGAGCTGGTCGGAGCCCAGGAGGATGGACTGGACTGGTCCAGGGCCCAGAAGAAAAGAGGTATAAGCGGCTTGGCCGCCCAAGACCAAGAGAAAGACTGTAGTGAATGGAGAAGAACTTCTACAGTGTGCCTGGTGACATCACAGAGTCACATGACACTGTAAAAGTACTGACCAATCACGTTTTGAGACTTGTCTCTCAAAGAGGTGCGAGGTGGGCATCCTGTTGAGATGGGTGTCAGATAACTGTCTTTGTTGAAGAACGAAGAACCTGAGGTCTCTCCATCTCAGGAGGAAAAGCCTTCACATTTCCAGTTTAGATTTTAACAAATGACAAATCATCTGTGGTCCAGTGAATCCCAACACTCACGTGTTGTTGGTTTTGCGAGGTTTGGTGTGGAGATTTCTGTGTATTGTTTCTTATGTTGTGTTCTTTCTGTATTGTTCCTATGTGTCTTTTTGTTTTGAACAGACTGAAGTCAAATATCCTTCTGGGACAATTAAGTCTAATCTAATCTAATGTACATGGTGCATACCACCATCAGATAGTGGAAGTGGCTGATATCAAGAAGACCTACCAGTGGCTGGAGAATGCTGGACTGACAGATAGCACAGAAGCACTAATCATGGCAGTACAAGAATAGGCCCTAAGCACAAGGGTCTACCACAGCAGACCAGACCCAAGGTGCAGGCTGTGCAAAGATGCCCCTGAGACTGTCCAGCACATAGTGGCAGGCTGTAAGATGCAGGCAGGATTAGCGTATATGGAGAGGCACAACCAAGTGGCTGGGATAGTGTACAGGAACATCTGTACCCAGTATGGATTCAAAGTACCCAAATACCGATGGGACGCACCACCAAAGGTGGTTGAGAACACAACAGGGCTAAGATCCTGTGGGACTTCAGCTTCCAGACTGACAAACAGCTGCTGGCTAACCAACCGGACATAGTGGTGGTTGACAAACACCAGAAGAGGGCAGTGGTGGTAGATGTGGCGATACCAGCCGACAGCAACATCAGACAGAAGGAAAACGAAAATATGGAGAAATATCAAGGGTTGAAAGAACAACTGAATCAGATGTGGAAAGTCAAAGTTGACGTGGTCCCTGTGGTAGTAGGAGCACTCCGGGCAGTGACCCCCAAACTGGGAGAGTGGCTCCGGCAGATTCCAGGAGTAACAACTGAAGCCTCAGTCCAGAAGTGTGCAGTCCTAGCAACAGCTAAGATACTGCGCAGAACCCTCAAACTCCCAGGCCTCTGGTAGAGGACCCCAGCTTGAGGATGACACAGATACCACCCTAAGGTGGTAAGAGGGTGAGAGGGTGATTTTTTATATACATACATACATATACATACATACATACACACACACACACACACACACACACACATATATATATATACACATATATACACACACACACACATATATATACATATATATGTATATATATATGTATATATGTATACTGCATAATAAGTACTTTTACTTTTGGTACTTCAATTATGCCAAAACTTGATGCTGATAGTATTTTTAGGCAGCAATATTGCTATTTTTACTCAAGTTAAAGATCTGGTTACTGGAGACTGCTGGAACAATCTTCAACAATGTACCACATTTTAAAAGCTTATTATATGTTTTGTTAATGTAAAATCTTAATATGAAAAGTAAGCCCTTACCGTAGTTGTTACATAACTGTAGTGAAGTCAAAAGTACAATATTTCCCTCTGAAATGCAGTGAAGCAGCAGCATAACGTAACATGTACAAGTACCTTGTGTTCAGATACCAGCATGATGCCACAGTTCAAGAGAAAACCACCTTTTTTTTTCAAATTTGATATTTCCGGAGGAGTAAATGAGAAAAACTCTGCTCCTAAAACACCTCAGTGCAGAGTTCTCTTTGTTTTTAGTCAGTAAAACAAAAGGCAACTCTAAAAGCAGGGCTCTTTGGGGAGCTACCTACCTCAGAGTGGAGTATCTGAGATGGGGCAGAGGGGTGTCAAGGAGACTGTGTGCGGGGACTGGGGCTCTCGAGGACTGGCTATCCGGTTGAGATGAGCACAGCTACAGTAGTGTGGCAACAGAGTACAAACACTCCACTGTTGCGTCTCCCATGGGAACACAAACTGAAAAAATACAGAGCTGACAAAACACAAGATTATCCTCTGATCTCGGATCAGCTCAGGTTTGCACACAGGAGCATGCGTCCCTCAGAGCTTTGCAGGAAGTTCTGTGAGATTTCCTCTGGTGAGGTCAACAAGCGACATTGTTCAATATTTTCCCAAAACAATGAATAGAACATGGACTTACTTATACAGTGCTGTTGATTTTTATTCTATATTTTAATATGGTATAAAGGTCACTCAGATGCAATAAAGAAAATGACTCCTTAAGTAAAGCTACAGAAAGGTTTGTATGTTGATGACAGCAGTCTTGGATCACTTAAGTAGTCACATTTGCTGATAAAAACTGTTACTCTGTCTGGTAGGAGCAAATATAATCCCCCCCTCTCTCTCTCTCTGTAACTGTGCACACCCAGAGGTGAATGACTTACAAACACTTTGTACAGCCCTCTCTGTAAAAGCACAGTAAGAGTTGCTGAAGTTTTTTTTATACCAAACAAGACTGGCCGCTGCACTGTCTTGCAGGAGCAAACTGCATCCTACAGACTGCGTGTTCAAGCTACAGATGCAGCCACTTCAAATTTCCTAGGCCTTCCGGAAGCCTCCCGGAAGCCTGCCAATGTCCTCCCAATTCCAGCCAAATACCATTCCCTGCACCTTTCTAGGGGTGTGCTTAGATTCAATTACAAGGTGTCACCATGAGATGGCGCTTCCCTCACAGAAACACAAAAACTAACAAAGATTTAGAGGTGCTTGTACTTTACCGAGTAGTATTTCCATTTATGCTACATTATTAATCTACTCCTCTGTGAATATTATACTTTTATTACGCTACGTTTATCTCAAAGATTTAGTTTGGCCTATTAGTTACAGTACTTTTGTACAATAATATAAATTTGTTACTAGGTTATATTATGATAGGTTACAGAAAGCCACCCAGCAGTATTTAAGTTATTAAAATGACCACCTTTATCTGCTGCAGCATCAGTGTTATGAACATATTAGTTATTAAGGAAAACCTAAAATTTTGTTACAATTGGCCCAGGTCTCCCCTATCTGAAAATATTGACTTAGTCTCTCAGAAGAATGAGAAATGTTCTGAAAATAACTTAGTGCCTGAAAATAATTACTTATGTCATTTTGAAAAAGTTCCTCATTAATTTACTTAAATACACCAGCCAGAAACAAACTAGAGCACCTTTAAAATCATAGTGAAAAGTACAAGCTTCACACGTGCCACAACTGATGTGTGCAGATTATGGCCATTTTAGTTCAAACATGAGTTTTTAATCATCTTTAACCACAGTGTCATATTCACATTCATCTGACTTAAAAAAAAATCAAATGTTTCCGATGTTATCATGAAGGAGCCAACTGACTGACTGTCCATGGTGACTTGGCCTATTTTTCAGAGATGAGTGCAGACTCTTTACAATCTCAAAAAGAAAAACAGCTTTCATTGTAAAGTTTGGTTTATAATCAGCCTTCATATCATGTATTGTGTTTCAGTCCTATTCTCAGGAATAATGCTTATTAGAACAATTGAGGGCAAAGTGAGGTTAAATATAATATAAGAGGGTTTACTAAAGGTGTTTTCTGTGTGTGTGTGTGTGTGTGTGTGTGTGTGTGTATATATAAAGATATTATGACTTTTTATGTCCGCTGTTTTGTAGTAAGATGTGTCATTAAAGAACATCAAAAGCCTGTCTCTCACATGCATACAGAATCCACGAGTTCAGTGCCAAGTGAGACAGTGAATGTTTAGCAGGAGATAGATGCAAATTATGCTAATGCATCCCAATTAAGCAAGGTCTCTATGGAGACAAAACTTCAAAGGTCTTGTTGGAGCACGCTGTCATATTGGTTAGAGGAGAATGTGCTCTTGGGGTATAGTATAGACTCCAAATCAAAGCAAGGTGGGCTTAAAACGACAGAAGCGAGAAAAAGGTGAAAGAGATGAAGATGGAAAATATGTAAACAAGAGCACAATGAATAAACATCACATTTCCTTTTTCCAGGGACAAGATGATGCTCGGTTGCTTTTAAAATATGATCTGAAACCCACTGTACCCACACACCCAAGATTGCAAGTCATGTTGACAGATTACTTGATTACTTCTTCTTATTTTAGGATCCCGAGTTTGGTAAATTACAACAAGGATATTTCTTGTGCTATATGGCAAATTTAATTTAACAAGTATACATTTTTTATTTTATTTCATTTTAATTATTTGATTTTATTTTTAATATTCATATGTTTTGTTAGCCCTGTGATAGTCTGGCGTTGTGTCCAGGTTGTACCTCGCCTCTTGCCCAGTGTCAGCTGGGATAGGCTCCAGCCCCCGCAACCCCTAACAGGATAAGCTTTTATTGAAAATGAATGATTGAATAAATATGTTTTTGACCCTTGAAGCACTTAAAACATCTTATGTCTCTAAAGCAATATAAAAATGTTGCAGTAGCAGCAGTTATATTATTATTATAATTATCAAATGCTATACTTGTGATCTTTCTAAATGGCTGCATAGACTTGCATTGCTGCACAATTTTGAATAGTTTTTTCACTTATTAACAGTATTTATGTTGTGGTTTTTCTTGACATTCTTATCCAGAACAACCTACAGTGAGTACAAAACTAAAATTAACTTCAGGCATTGGATTGGCAAACAAACTACGGGGATGTTATAAGAACCACACGAACTTAAAAATCCTGCTGTAACAATCACAGGAGAGCGGTGTTCAGTAAAGACGTATAAGAAATAAAAGTTGAAGAGACAGACAGAAAGAAAGGAATTTTGTACTTAGAGTGAGTAGATGGAGATTGTGGGGAGGGATATGATTCAGTGGGGGGAGAGAGGAGTGTGAGGATTTGTCTTGAAGAGAAGAGCTTTCAGGGTGATACAGATGATGAGGAGAAACTGAGCTGCCTGCTGCCCTAATACACCAGTTTCACCATTTTACAGTTACAGTACATTTTACAGAGGAGAGTCACGTATGTCAGCCAACACAGTATAAGTTAAGTTCAGAACATGTGCCTTAAATTATAGATGTTGAACCAAAGGAACATGATAATAATTATGATAATGGAACAAAAAGACAATTACAGTGATACTGTTAATGTCTGGTCTGTGAGTGTAATATGCATGAGTAAAATAAGTGGCAGAGAAAGGTGGATCAATCTCAAGGACAGATGTTAAAGTGAGAGGAAACAACAAGTGAGAGGTGGAGGGTCAGACTAGTCATCCGCAGTCTGTCTGTCTCATAATTGCTCCCATGGCTCAGTGTGTCAGAACAACAGCAGCAAAGTGAAGAACTCTGGCTGAGGACGGGGAGCACAATGACCGCTCGCTCTCTGTCTCCACTTTATCATTTTTGAAGATGGAAACATCAAAGCTGGGCTTTTTCCTGGGCTCATGGCTGCAATTCTTTTGTGGCAGAATTAAGAGATACTGACTGGCTGTGGACCGAGCATGTTCCATTAAACAGCAGGAATTTGCTCTTGAAGTCTTATCTCCCTAAACTTCATCATATCTGCAAAGAGCTTCAATTACAACATCACATTTTAATCCCACATATCATGGAAGGTAACAACATGTTACCCAAATTAAACGACAAAATACATGATCTGTAAAACTGCTACAAATTTGCCATGTTGCAAATGAAATATTGTTTCTGATCTGACAACACTATGGTTAAGGTTTGGTGAGGTTTAAGCATAAAAACGACTTAGTTAGGGTTAATGAAGATCACTGTTTGGGGATGCACTGATACAATATACCAGATCATTACTGATGCTAATGCTGACCTTGTTGAGCAGCCACAACTGATCCACATTAAGGGTATACTATGCAGGATTTTCCTTAAAAAACAATGGATAGACAAAAGTAATTCCTTTCAATCATGACAAATTACAAGCGTGTAGCAGTGCAATTGCAACTGCAGTGACCAGGTAGCAGATGCAAAGATGAAGGTTCAAAAATCGAAGACACAGCGCTGAAAAATATAGCAAATATAGCGAGATCAAATAGCAAGAGGACAAAGCTCATTCCAAAACAAGAGTGAATCTGGGGTTGTCTTCACTTTCGCTGGTAAGCACTGAAGGAGAGGAAGGTAATGAAGAGCAACCTGTAGCTGGCCTGCTTTCTGTTGGACAGGTAGCTGCCAGCAGTTAGATTGGTTAGCTGTAGGGCTGCACAGTAAATGTAACAGTAATGAATTACTGTCTTCTTTGGTGCTCATATTGTAGTTTCAGTAAAATAAACTGAACAATTGAATTGTGGAGAATGTAACTGGCCTAACAATATGTAGCATCTCCGTATTGTCAAAAGTTTAACTATTTATATTTGTATGTGCAATCAAAGCACCAAACTGATGTTAGCTCAAGTGGATATCCTACAATCGCTTTTTTACATCCGAAGTTCAACTTCTATAAAAAAGAACTGCTTGGCAACCAGACCAGGCGTCTAATTGAAATACGCATTTATTTGTTAAAATGTGTAGCCACACCGGGCTAATAAAAGGGACTGGGCGTTTAACTGGGACTAGGCTTTAATTGAAGTTTTACGGTAAGTGGGAATGGTAAGTTTTGCATAATTTTCACTGAAAATAATATAAAAGTAATGATGAATTGATTGTTGCTAGGGTCTCTACCAAACAAGCATGGTCCCTTTCATCTGGAATATGATTTGTAGATTGGGGCATCTTTGTTGTATCACAATGCTTCATTTGTAGTAGTATGTTGTGAGACATTTTACCTTTATCAAAAGTGAAAGCTCTTGCGATTTGGATATTGCACTTTGCCAAGTTGCAATTCAATAGTAGTTCAGTTACTTTTGCAGCCCTAATTAGCCTGCTAAAGTATCAGCTATTCCATAACAACAACTGTAAGGTCCCTATAGTAGCTTGCAGTGTACATACAAGCAGTGTATGGAGGAAGGGCCAAGTTTGAATGTTGTGTTGACAAACAGTAAATCGCCGTTCCTGTATAGTTTGCCTTTACATACAATTTCTTTGTCATTGTCATCATTAAAAATCAGTTTCCTCTATCAGTTACATTCCCTCGGTCATTTTGGCAAGTTGATATCAGGTTTTAGTGCCATCGCACTGCCTGGCATCGTGTTACATCACATAAAAATGATCCCTGTTCTTGGGAGGACACTCTCAAAGGTAAAGACAATGATACCTGCTTCAAATCCAGTAAACAGTAACAGCTGTATTCCCACACAGCAACAGATAATGAAATGGGGTCTACACCTAAACTTTTGTAAACTAATAAAAACTCATTTGACTGTATAGAATTTTAGTGGTGTTTTGAGAAACTGGAAAGCACTCAACACATCTCAGCTAAGCAACAGCTGGCATTAATAATAGGATACATTTGCCAGATAGTTTTCCATTCAAATAATTGCAATAGTTCATGAGAAATTAGCAAAAATGGTTTTAAAAAATGCCTTATCTTGCAATGTGAAATAATCCTTTGAATATTGCTAGTTCAGCACCAGACATTAATTACTTTTTCCTCAGGCAATGGCCTAATTTTCCACCAAATTTTATTGTTATATGCTCACAAGTTTAGCAGATATCCTGCTAGCTCTCAAAACAAAAGACATAGATGATAATTATGTTCACAGGCAGTTTCCAACCAGCCAATTAAAACCTAAAGAAGTGTGACTTGATCCTCCTCACTAAGAGTCTGGTCAAACAGAATGGATCAGATGGAGTTGTGATGAAGAAAAACACAGGTATTTTCCAAGCATCATGGACTGTTACCATTCCTATCCCAACCTGACTCATAGACAACACTTAAACAAATCAGGCTGCAGATGAATATGTGCCAAGAGATTTAATGCTCTCAGACTGCGTGGACTTGTTGGAAATTGATCAGGCTCAGAAATCATTTTTAGCCTTGGCAACTCCTGACAACTGAGTTATAAGTCCTACAATGGAGTTGGTATGCAGCCACCACCGCGTCCTTGTATAAAAACAAGGCAGGATGGTCAATCTTGGATAGATTTAGAACTCTTTGTCTGTAAGCACATATGAGATTCTCTCTTTGCCCTTTTAGATAAAAAAAAGAGTGTGCAGAAATATAATTTTATTCAAGTGTTCCTCACACATTGAATGGATGAGAGAGATGATTTACATTCTCATCTGCTGATATTGATAGGCAGACGGTGATTGAAGCCTGCTGTCCTTTAAGGTGCTGCTTGATATGGGATCTGAAACAAGAAGTAGGGCTAAACAAAAGCCATCTGGACTTATAAATCATCCCAAATATCACTCGCACAGCAACAATGTCAGTTTTGGTTATTATCTGTCTGTCTGTCTCTCTATCTGGCCCTGAAGATTACAACTTGTCTGTCTAAATGTCTGTCTGCTGACACAGGGGACCTCTTTGCAGTGACAAATGACTCAGACTTGATTCGGCATTGGCACGGCAATCTGACCTAACCCGGACTGTGTTCGTGGCTCAGCAAAGCATGAAGACACATGCACAGCACCATCCAGCTGTACGCTGGTTTTTGTTTTACTATTTTCAGCCTGTTAACAGCATCCTCTTCCTGTCTGTTTTACACTGATAACTGATTTTCTTGCTCACATAAAGCCAATACAACCATCATATTCAGCAGAGGCCTGAACTGAACATCGCCGCCTGAACCAATTCATGATTTAACAATGACAGTCAGCAACTCAAAGTGTGTGTACTTAAAGTGTGGGTGTGCACGCAAGCTAAGACTCTAGGATCTAGGGACCACATCTGGCTGGTTCATTTTATCAGAAGCCAATTTGAACAATAAGATGTCTGTGAATATCTGCCAATAGAAGCTGGCACGGTCGTAACATCAACTGCGAGTGTTTGAAATGCTATTAAAATGCTTCCCAGAACTGAAGAGAGTGTTCTGCAATTGATTGTTGGCTTGTTATGACAAGATGACAGAGAGAGAATGAAAACGACAGAAAGAGGGGGAAAAGGAAAGCAAAGGGGTAAACAAAAATGCAAGCTGGACAGATGATGAGAGGGAGAGAAGGTGAAAGAGGAAAGGCTTGAAAGAAAGAGAGGGAATGAAATGGCTGGAAAGGGAGGAGTGAAAAAGATGAAGATTAGCCAACAATGATGAGTAGCCAGTATGGTTCCCTGGTTAAGAAACCCTCATCTCCATTACCAATTACTTACGTGCTGCCTTTGGGCAGAACCCAAGTGGCTGAGGTGCAGATAATGATAATGCAAGATGATTACTACATTTAAGTCTGCTCAGGACTTGTTTAAAATTAGTTCCAACTACAAATAGCTAGCTCTTGGGCATATGCCTTAGGTGGTCTGCCCATGTTGTCTCTTAATGCATCATAATCTGCAAGAAGTATACAGGATGTCTGTACTTTTTATGGTATCCTATAAGGTTTTTGTTAGCATAGACTGTTTTTTTTTTCTGATGAAGATTCCCTGGCTTATATCTCCGAATTATTTTGAAAGCAGCACATGTCCTCTGTTATATATTGGTATGAATATAAGAAAAGTCCCAAAATTCTATATTTTGTGTATATTTTGCTACTATTGAACTATTGGCTGTCCATTAACTGCATAACTAAAGTAGGATTTGGTCAAAGTACCAAATAGTCTAGTATTTTGTGAGAATGAGGTGGTAGTGTGCCCAAGGACTGTCTTTATCATGTGAAACTCAAGACGGTGCTCTTGAAGAGAAGCAGCACATGGGAGGAAAAATTCATGCACTCATAGATAAAGGGTCAAAATTGGTCGGTGTTCTAATGCACGTAGCCATGTTTTTTGAATAAAGGCTTTTTAACTTAATTCAAGTGCGTTTGTCCCTTCCACCCATGAGTGCTGGAAGTTTATTTTTTTCTCTCAGTCTAGTATATTGGTTTATGACCAAGTGCCTGAAAACTTCCACTCCTACCAGCCTCAGCTGAACTTTGTTATTAAATTATACCATAATAACAGGCTACACTGGAATGGTGAACAGTGTTAAACATTAAACCTGCTATAGAGTGGCTCCTGGTTCCTTAATCAAAAAGCCAAAGGGATTTTTCCATGGGACTGGGGATCATTGCAGAAAATAAGCTCTGTGGCAAATAAAAGGTTATGATACTAAAACATTTTGTGCAGCAAGATAGTCTTCACAAATAAACACCACTTTTATGATATTTAAAGCATAAATGCAATCATCAGAAGTAAAAAGGTAATGTTAGGCTAGAAACGAACTACACTTGGTTAATATATGACCAATGTCGCCACGACAACAAGGCCTTAAAGATGTGTTTGGTGTGATGACGCTCTGTAGTCACATTTAGACACTTGTTAGAAACTACCATTTTTAAGACACACAAGAGCTTAAAAATTCATGAGTGGGGTATTATCTGATGTGATTTTATGTTGTAGGACAAAATGTAAATAAGTCTCTTAAACATGTGTTAACCAGACTTTTAAAAAACCCATTGACTTCAGGTGCAGAAATGCTGACTAATTTCTGCGTTTAAGGAATCCTTCCTGCAGCACATTACTAATTAGCATGTTAGTGTTGTTGTGCAAAAGTTACCATGCTGACGTTAGCGATTAGCTTGAATATAGCCCCACAGTGGCATTAGGCAAATCTGATTTATTTCTCAAATCAGATAATAATAATAATTAAAGCTGCAAGCAGCATTGAACGGGCCCTCGCACCTTCACGCAACTCGAGGGCGCTGGCAGGATGCCGGCTGATGCCGCCGTTCATTCCTGTCAAAGGCAGACCCCTCACGCAGGAGTTACACGTCATATCCCTCAAATCATACAAAGACATGTCATTTTGCCAGTAGGTGGCGCCGTACTAATAACCAAGTATTGGCGTATAGATGTGTTGAGGGCAGGACTGTCATCAATCCTGTGATATTTGAGGAAGATTGGAACATGTATGGTGAAGTTGTGAACCAGTTACAAGCAAATTCAAAATGGCAGACTTCCTGCTGGGTTTGTTCCTACCAAGTTTCATAGATGTAGGTCAAACCACCTTCTGGGACTGCTTCGTAGAATATTTATAGGGGGCGCTGATGAGCCATGTTGGTACATCGAAGATCAAAAATCACATCACACAACACCAATCAGATCCTGTTATATGTTTGCCAAGTTTCATGACTTTACAAGCATCCCTTATCCCTCAAATACAAGCTCGTGGTTTATGGCGAATAAGGCGATGCCACGGTGACAGCATTTGACGAGACATCATGGTTTTCACAATATAGCATTCCGAACATCTTAAGGCCTTTCTGACCAAATATGAGTTGGATAAGGTCAACGTCCTGAGAGCAGCACCTCAAAGACTAAAACATGGCATTTCCTGTCAACAGCAAGGGGCGTTGTGACAATCACAGAACTTTGTCATGTAGATGTGTTCAGGGTAGGACTATTATGAATCATGTGAAGTTTGGTGAAGATTGGACAATGTATCCCAAAATTATAGCAATTCCATGTTTCATAGCGAGACATCAAACTTCGCCGCCACCTGACGGCCAAACCGTTTAACGATCTAGTAATCTTTTGATAAAGTTTGATTACAACGTTGTCTAGATGGCACACAGTGATTTTGAAGTCGTTCTGATTAATCCTATAGGACGAGTTCGTTAAAATACAACACATGCAAAAAGCCAAAAATAGCTGCAAAATTCAAAATGGCCAACTTCCTGTTGGGTTTGGTCTATGGGTGCAAGAGGCTTTTTTGTGCGTCTGGATGTGATACATGTGTGTACTGATTTTCATGCATATCAGTTAACGTCCTAGGGGTGTTACTTTTATGAATGGGCGTGACCAAGTCATTTAGCCACGCCCGTCAACGAAACTCATAGCACATGTTCAGGCCTGGACCGTTAACAAACATATGAAGTTTCAGGCAGATATGACCAAGGATACTGAAGTTAAGGCCACTTTTATGCTTTTTGGCGAAACATCGAATTTGCCGCACTCTGGGCGCAACGCCGTTTGACGATATGTCACAATCTTCATAATGTAGCATTACCAAGGTTTTGAGGCCTCTCTGACCAAATTTGAGTTGGATATGCTGAACGGGCTCAGAGCTGCACCTCAAAGTCTAAAAAATGGCATTTTCTGTTTCCAGCAGGGGGCGCTATGACAAATACAAAATTTCTGAATGTAGACGTGTTCAGGGCGGGACTATTATATATCCAGTGAAGTTTGGTGCAGATCGGACCATTTACCCCAAAGTTATAGCAATTTTGTTTTTCATGGCGAGACGTCAAACTTCGCCGCCAAAAAGCCGATTCTCCCCTCAACGGGTAACTGATCTTTTAATAACTTTTGATCACAAAGTAGTGTAGATGATACACAGCAATTTTGAAGCCGTTCTGATTAATCCTGTAGGAGGAGTTCGTTAAAATACAAAATGTGGAAAACGCCAAAAATGGCCGCTAAATTCAAAATGGCCGACTTCCTGTTGGGTTAGGCCTATGGCTCCAAAAGACTATTTTGTGCGTCTGGGTGGGATACATATGTGTACCGATTTTCATGCATGTCAGTGAAACGTGCCGCAGGGGCTGCCGTTTAAGGGGCGTGGCCACGTCGTGTGACCACGCCCGTCGCCAAAACCCATATCACATGTAAATTTTCACCACGACTGACACGTGTGCCAAATTTGGTGAGTTTTTGAGTATGTTAAAGCTCCCAAAAATGCGATTCATTACAAGGAAGAAGAAAAATAATAATTCCTTCAATTTCAATAGGGTCCTCGCACGGTACGTGCTCGGGCCCTAATGATAATAATAATAATAATACATTTTATTTAAAAGGTGCCTTTCAAGGCACTCAAAGTCACCTTATAGAACAAGTAAAAGACAATTAGATTAAAAAGGGTAAAAGACGCATCAAACATCAACACAGTAAAATAAGAAATCTGCAGCAGAGCAATGGCAATTAAAGAGAGTAGGCCTGTTTAAAAAGGTGGGTTTTCAGGCGGGATTTGAAAATAGGTAATGAATCAGTGTTCCTGACGTTGGGAGGGAGGGAGTTCCAGAGGCGGGGGGCAGAATGGCTGAAGGGCACAATGAGGCTGATGGAAGAGGCCAACCAGAGTGTCCGGGAGGGAGTGTTGATGTGGCGGAGGTCAGAGAGGTATGGGGGGTGAAGTTATGGATGGCCTTGAAAGTGTGGAGCAGAATTTTAAAGCCCATGTGGTATTTGACTGGAAGCCAGTGAAGTTGTTGTAGGATAGGTGTGATGTGATTGATGGATGGAGTTCTGGTGATGATACGGGCGGCAGAGTTCTGAACCAATTGGAGCTTATGGATGGCCTTGTGGGGGAGACCAAAGAGAAGGGAGTTATAGTAATCCAGGCGGGATGTAACCAGAGTGTGGACCAGGATGGCAGCGCTGTTGGGGTGAGGGACGGAGGGAGACGATTAATATTGCGTAGATCTTTAAGACAGGCTGTCCACACAGTTATTTTCAAGTAATTAGGTTGTATTTGTGTGCCCAGACATTATCAGCCTATCTGCATGGGTTGTTGTGGTAACAACGTGGGTGTCAGTAACAACGTAGCTTTGCTGGTGACGCAATTTTCCAACAAGGAGGCATGAGTATGGAGGTTTATCTTTTCGTCTTCCAAGTAATTGCGCTGTCAAGTTGCGGTTATTGATTTCAATTTATTTTGGCATTCGTCCACGGGCTGTTCTCCATGTTTTCCTCCATAGCGCTCTGCTAGTTTCAGCATAGTTTCTGCTCAGCATATCTGTCACTCCAGATTTGATGTCATCTTCGTTGGTCATGTTGCAAATAATACAAAAGACACTTTAAACCAAATCTCAACAGACAGAGCATCCGAACTGAGACACATCTTTAGAAATCCAATTGGAATCGCAATTTAAACCACCTCTAAATGTGGTTTGGATCTTATTTGCTAATCAGTAAGACTTTCCGAAATCTACATGGAAATGACCTGGATATGGCAAACCATAGTTTGGGGCTAGTAGTCTTAAAAGGAATTAGTCTTATTAAAATGGAAAAAAAAATCAGAAAATTTATAATTCTATATTAGATCATTAATAGGTGAAAACCCTTAAAAGTGTAAGAATCAGAGTGAACATCTGGTTTTAAAAATAAGACTGTGTGCTTTAACTAGTTTATTGGTCCTTTCCTTGATTAGAGGGTATTCGGTGTATAATTCATAACTTATTCATGTTTCATGTACAAAACTACCTTGATTTGAGTAAACTCTACTGAAGAATCCCTCTCTATCAGATCATTACTTAATAACTTTTGATTTCTGTCTACTCGATTACACGCCACTCAGCAACAGTTACTATACTAGGTGTTTATCTTATAGTGCTGTAGCAAATTTAGGGAAACGATTCCATCTGCGTTAAATGTAATACCATGTCCCTCTGTAACTGAGGTTTCCCGTACCGACTTTAAACTCTCCTACATTGATTATCTTGTCGATAGTACTGCAGGCTCGCTGCGAACAACACTCAACTCTGTAGTACCTCTTAAAAAGAAGTTAACAAAGCAAAGAAAGTTCGCTCCTTGGTACAACTCCCAAACCCGAAAATTAAAACAAATATCGCGAAAATTTGAAAGGAACTGGCGATAAACCAAACTGGAAGAATCTCATTTAGTCTGGGAAGACAGTCTCTAAACGTATAGGAGGGCCCTCCGCAATGCCAGAGCAAACTATTACTCATCATTAATAGAAGAAAATAAGAACAACCCTAGGTTTCTTTTCAGCACTTTAGCCAGGCTAACTGACAGTCACAGCTCTATTAAGCCTAGTATTCCTTTAGCCCTTAGCATTAATGATTTTATGAGCTTTTTTAATGACAAAATTCTAACTATTAGGGGCAAAATTCATGATCTCCTGCCCTCTAACAGTACTAATCTGCCTTCAAGCACAGCTATAAGACCTGACACATATTTAGATTGCTTCTCCCTGATTTCTCTTCAACAATTGACCTCAATGATTTCTTTATCCAAGACATCAACGTGTCTCTTAGACCCCATCCCAACTAGGCTACTTAAGGAAGTCTCACCTTTAGTTAACACTTACATATTAGACATGATCAATATATCTTTATTAACAGGCTATGTACCACAGTCTTTTAAGGTAGCTGTAATTAAACCTCTTTTAAAAAAGCCCACCCTGGATCCAGAGGTGTTAGCCAACTGTAGACCAATATCTAATCTTCCCTTTCTTTCGAAGATCCTTGAGAAAGTAGTCGCAGACCAACTGTGTGACTTTCTCCATGATAATAATTTATTTGAGGAATTTCAGTCAGGTTTTAGAGTGCATCATAGCACTGAGACAGCACTAGTTAAAATTACAAATGATCTTCTGATTGCTTCAGACAAAGGACTCGTCACTGTACTTGTTTTACTAGATCTTAGTGCTGCATTTGACACAAGTGACCATCAAATTCTGCTACAGAGACTGAAACATTCAATTGGCCTTAAAGGTTCTGCACTAAGCTGGTTTAAATCTTATTTATCCAATCGTTTTCAGTTTGTTCATGTTCATAATGAATCATCTTTACGTACTTAAGTTTGTTTTGGAGTTCCTCAAGGTTCTGTGCTCGGACCAGTTCTATTCACTCTATATATGCTTCCCTTAGGTAACATCATTAAAAATCACTCTGTAAATTTCCATTGTTATGCGGATGATACACAGTTATATTTATCGATAAAACCAGAAGAAACAGATCAATTAACTAAACTTCAAAAATGCCTTAAAGATATAAAAACGTGGATGAGCTCCAATTTCCTGATGTTAAATTCAGACAAAACTGATGTTATTGTTCTTGGCCCCAAACACCTCAGAAACTCTTTATCTGATGATATAGTTTCTCTGGATGGCATTGCTCTGGCCTCTGCTAAGAAACCTCTGAGTAATATTTGATCAAGATTTGTCTTTTAACTCCCATTTAAAACAAACCTCACACACTGCGTTTTTTCATCTGCATAATATTGCAAAAATTAGGCCTATCCTGTCCCAAAAAGATGCTGAAAAATTGGCCCACGCTTTTGTTACCTCTAGGCTGGATTACTGTAATTCTCTATTATCAGGTAGCTCTAATAAGTCCTTAATAAAACTCTCCCTGTAAAATCCAGAATTGAAATTAAAATCTTACTAACTTACAATACTCTAAATGATCAGGCCCCATCATATCTTAAATAGCTCACAGTGCCCTATTATCCCACCAGGACACTGCGCTCTGAGAATGCAGGGTGACTCGTCTCCAAAAGTAGAACAGGAGCCTTCAGCTATCAGGCTCCTCTTTTGTGGAATCACCTTCCTGTTTCGGTCCGGGAGGCAGACACCGTCTCCACATTTAAGACTAGACTTCAGACTTTCCTTTTTGATAAAGCTTATTGTTAGGGCTGCCTCAGGCTTGTCTTGGACCAACCCCTAGTTAGGCTGACATGGGCCTAGTCTGCCGGGGGGCCTCCTATAATACACCAAGCCCCTTCTCTCCTTCTCTCTCTCTCTCCTTTGCTAACATTCATGTCCTGTTACTGTATCTTGCTAACTCGCCTCTACTGCATATCACTAACTCAGCTTCTTCTCCGGAGCCTTTGTGCTCCACTGTCTCGCAGGTTAGCTCATATCGCAGCTGTGCCTGGATGATGTGTCGTGATAGTGCTACTGCCGTGGTCCTGCCTGATGCCTCCCACTGCTGCTGTTACTATTAGTCATACTACATACTAGTCACTACTATTAGACTACAACATGTATAGCACTTTGTGCTGCATTTCTAATGTATGAAAAGTGCTTTATAAATAAAGTTTGATTTGATTTGATTTGATTTGATACTAGTGCAGTGCCCGTAGGAAGTATGTTTTTCTATAGAAAAGTGGAAGCTTAAGTAGATTTTTCATGTATGGCGAAATGAGGCTGTGTTGGATGGTTGGATGTACAAAGAGGTATACATACTCTTACATAGTGTTAATAGACAAATTGTACATTGGGTAGGACATGGACGTACATTGAGATATGGAGAGACACGCAACATCATTAGGTTTCCTAGCTTTCCGTAAACGAACAATCTTGAAATGGTGGCTAGCAAGCACGTAACCCTGCACGCCTGAAAGGAAAAACAAATGTTTCCAACCTAGCCATACTTTGGTATGGGAAGTTTAGGCAATGTTTTAGTCAATCTAACCGTGTTGTAGCCATGTCAGCAAACATGATGAGCAGATGAGAACAGCGTGGTGAAACTTAAGAAATACTACTTACTGTTGAGATTACTGAAACATGTCATGTTAATGCAAACTGCACCACTTCATCTATTCCTATATGGGGGAGGGACGAAAGGGAATGCGATAACCCCGGGTGTACACTGGATCCGTCGCATGCGTGGTCCGGCCGTGGCACGGACTCCTCCGTCCTCTGCCGGGCGTCAATGTCCACTGGAAGCGTATCTATAGCGGCGCGCACGCGAGCAGCTGGAATTGACGGATCGCAAGATCATGATGTCACGCAATACTTTGAGGAAACACTGGAGGTATAACAACATCAACAAACAAAGAAAAGATTTCTCTACCTGCCGGGGGGCACAAACTTTGACGTCATGCTGTTGCAGCGATGTGAAATACGCTCCGGAGTTTTCATGGGTGTTATTATTTTGAAAATTGACCAGATACTCTCGTCTTTTCTGTGGCTGACTTCCTGTTTGACTCATTTGGTCTGTGGAAATTGACGCTTCGTCGCGCGGTGTCCATCAAAAAATAGACCCGGCGCGTATTTTTAGCGGAGCGGAGCGCTGAGCCGCTTCTCGTGGAGCAGTTTGCATTGAGTTGAATGGCCGCAATTAGCTCCAGCACCCCCTCTTGACGGATCCAGTGGACATCCGGGGTAAGCCTGTGCAAAGTTTTGGGTGACACAGAGCGGTATAGCAGTAGGATACTTTGATCTTTTATTCCGTGAGGCGTGGCTACAGCTGCGAGCGAAAGCGCGATAGGCTTACTGGTTACACGGAGGTCTATGGGATTTTAACTTTTAATGATAATTTTGTGAATATTAATCCAAAAAACTTCAAAATCAAGGATGCACACCATCGTGCCATGAGCAAGCCATATCCGAAAGCTCAGGTTGATCTGACAAATAGTCAGAGATATGTGAGCCACAGACACACTGACAGAGATTTCTTGCTTTATAGATAGATAATATTGTTAAATTAATGTTATTGTAAGCTATTATCATTGCTGTTTGCCCTGTATCTCTCTCTGGCTCTGTCTCAACTTCTCTCTCTGTCTCTGTTTATGTCTCATTGTATCACATGGATTACTGTTAATTTATTATGCTGATCTGTTCTGTACGACATTGTTGAGTAAATGGTGTCCAGAATTGGGCCTGCTTGGATCTGGACCTTGTCCCCAACAACTTGCTTAAAATTGTCTTCTTCTCTATTACTGCCTTGTAGTCAAAAGAAAAGTACTCGAAAAAGATCACTGGAAGCAGTTGAACTCAGATGCAATAGAGTTTAATGTGTTCACAAGCAATCAACACATAAAACCCGAGTCAAGCTCCAGAACCAGACTAAAACTTGCTTTCAGTTGCTCCCTCTTTTATACTGTGGAGATTCTGTTGAATCTCCACCTCTTTTCTTTAATTCATCCCTCCTAGCCCAAAACCTAATGGTAGTTGATCCCTGGGCTTCACTCATGACTTTCCTATGTAAGGGTGTAATGCCTCCAAGCATCCAGGCATGTGATTCACCAGTATGTTTAGAGATAATCACTTTCTGACCTTCTCCTTCCAGTATATTCGAGCCTGATCTTATTCTATTTTTTAAAAACATTTAATCATCGTGTTTCACATACACTGTGGCTCCAATACATTGTGATTCTAGTACATTGGTGTATCATATAAACATCACATATGGTATTCAGTGCAAACATTACATACACTGAACAAAAATATGAACGCAACACTTTTCATGAGCTGAACTCAAAGATCTAAAACATTTTTTTTTATATACACAAAAGACAATTTCTCTCAAATATTGTTCACAAATCTGTCTAAATCTGTGTTAGTGAGCACTTCTCCTTTGCCTTTTATTGAGGCTGACCACAATAAAAGGCCACTCTAAAATGTTCAGTTTTATCACACAGCACAATGCCACAGATGTCGCAAGTTTTGAGGGAGCATGCAATTGGCATGCTGACTGCAGGAATGTCCACCAGAGCTGTTGCCCGTGAATTGAATGTTCATTTCTCTACCATAAGCCATCTCCAAAGGCGTTTCAGACAATTTGGCAGTACATCCAACCGGCCTCACAACCGCAGACCACGTGTAACCACACCAGCCCAGGACCTACACATCCATCATGTTCACCTCCAAGATCATCTGAGACCAGCCACCCGGACAGCTGCTGCAACAATCGGTTTGCATAACCAAAGAATTTCTGCAAAAACTGTCAGAAACCGTCTCAGGGAAGCTCATCTGCATGCTCGTCGTCCTCATCGGGGTCTCGACCTGACTGCAGTTTGTCGTCGTAACCTTGACTTGAGTGGGCAAATGCTCACATTCGATGGCATCTGGCATGTTAGAGAGGTGTTCTCTTCACGGATGAATCCCGGTTTTCACTGTTCAGGGCAGATGGCAGACAGCGTGTGTGACGTCGTGTGGGTTAGCGGTTTGCTGATGTCAACGTTGTGGATCGAGTGGCCCATGGTGGCGGTGGGGTTATGGTATGGGCAGGCGTATGTTATGGTATGGGCAGGCGTATGTTATGGACAACGAACACAGGTGCATTTTATTGATGGCATTTTAAATGCACAGAGATAATGTGACTGAGGCCCATTGTTGTGCCATTCATCCATGACCATCACCTCATGTTGCAGCATGATAATGCACGGCCCCATGTTGCAAGGATCTGTACACAATTCCTGGAAGCTGAAAACATCCCAGTTCTTGCATGGCCAGCATACTCACCGGACATGTCACCCATTGAGCATGTTTGGGATGCTCTGGATCGGCGTATACGACAGCGTGTTCCAGTTCCTGCCAATATCCAGCAACTTCGCATAGCCATTGAAGAGGAGTGGACCAACATTCCACAGGCCACAATCAACAACCTGATCAACTCTATGCGAAGGAGATGTGTTGCACTGCGGGAGGCAAATGGTGGTCACACCAGATACTGACTGGTTTTCTGACCCCCCAGACCCTCCCCAATAAAGCAAAACTGCACATTTCAGAGTGGCCTTTTATTGAGGCCAGCCTAAGGCACACCTGTGCAATAATCATGCTGTCTAATCAGCATCTTGATATGCCACACCTGTGAGGCGGGATGGATTATCTCGGCAAAGGAGAAGTGCTCACTAACAGATTTAGACGGATTTGTGAACAATATTTGAGAGAAATGGTCTTTTGTGTATATAAAAAAAAATGTCTTAGATCTTTGAGTTCAGCTCATGAAAAATGGGAGCAAAAACAAAAGTGTTGCGTTTATATTTTTGTTCAGTGTATAATATTCAGTACAAACGTTACATTGAATCATTATGGCCTGGTGAGCTTGGGGCTAATCCTGACACATGATCAAACCTTCCGAGAAGTCACAAGGAGATGATTAAGTTTAATGTGCATATAAGTGCATGTGATTCCAATTTTGTAACACAGTGCTTTCTGAGAAGTCACAAGGGTAATATAATCACACATAATCACACATGAGTAATATAGCCAGTATAGTCCGGTACTTTCCTGTTCTCAGCTGTTCCCCATTCTACTTCGCTTTACACTACAACATCTACCACATGTCTGTCCGTCCTGGAAGAGGGATCCCTCCTCAGTTGCTCTTCCTGAGGTTTCTACCATTTTTTTCCCCATTAAAGGGTTTTTTTGGGGGTAGTTTTTCCTTATCCGCTGTGAGAGTCTGAAAGACAGAGGGATGTCGTATGCTGTAAAGCCCTCTGAAGCAAATTGTGATTTGTGATATTGGGCTTTATAAATAAAATTTGAATAAATAAAAATTGAATAAACTGTGGTAATAAGTGTCTTCATGCAGCAGGAAACACAACTTTTAGACATAATAGATATAATTTAGATCAAAATCTGTTGAAACAAACAAACAAATAGAAGAACATATACAGTCATTTTAAATGTTTACATAAAAACAAAACAGATGACCACCGTGGGAGTTGATGCTTGCATACAAACACATCATCTCAGTTTTCATAACACTTGCAGTACTCCAAGTGTACTCCAGAGTTTAGATACTGTTGCTCCCACACCAGCACAAAAAAAGCAACCACCCTCTTCTTCCCCTCCCTCTAATGTTCTCCCTCCTTCTACCGCACACAAGGTTCAGAGTAAAATACTAATGCTGGAGGTGAATCAATTGTTCCCCCATTGCTCACTTGAATGTCTGTGTGTATGTGTGTGCATCAGTGTGGGTGTTTAACTGAGAGCAGACAACTGCTATGAACACTCCCTGTAATGAGCATACTTTTAGTCATCCATACAAAACAAGGAAGAACAATACGTGGAATAGGAGGCTGTGCGAGGTTTCCAACCACAGCAGTAATTACCTCCAACCTGACAAACAGTGGAGGCCTTCTGTGGAGGCGGCAGATTGCAGCAAAGCTTTTATCAGAAGGCGAAGTGGAGGTAATAATGGGATAATTGTTTTGGACGATGGCTGCCTCTCCCGTCGTTACCTGCACAGGCCTGCTAACTTCTGCTGGCACAATGCAGGCTCAGCTTGGCAGTCACGGCGCTGTCACGTGGTCAGCGTGTGTGTGCATGATGAGGTTTGTGTTGGAGTGCTAGTCGTGGGAGTGGATGTGTGGGTTTGAAGTGTTTGTGTGTGTGGGGCGAGAGCCGGCCAAGTACACCATGTTTTCTGGATGGCAAACGAGCCAGAAACGAAGCAGGACAACACGAATTAAATCTCCCATTCATCAATCTCTACACCTGCATCTCTCAGTCCCTGCCCCTACTGCGCCAGACTAATCCTTCACTCCCTTCCAAGTCTTCATTTTTAGAGATGCTCTTCATGGCATTTTCTTTTCATCAGAAAGTCTGCAGTTGAGCATGGTGGCAAAAATGGTTAGAGAAAAAGAATAGATGTTTTGCAGCAAAGGTCATGAGCTGAATTTAAATCAAAACAGTGCAAATACCACAGCGCAGCATCTTTACTCTATCCTCAATCTTATCCTGCTCATTAGATACCGACCAATATTGAGGTTTTGAGGCTAACATGACTTCAATATTTGAATCTGATGAAAAATACTTTGAATATTTGAACATTTTTTAAAATGAAATCTCTGAAAAAAGGACCTTTACAGATGAAACATGTAATTGCTGCTTGGATTAGTTCAACTTTTTTCAATATTCCAGTCGTCTCCTAGAAATTACGATCGACAAATGCATTTTAAACAAAACATAATTTCACATTAACATAATGAGGAAATGTCATTTGTTTTGGGCCAAAGTATCTGATCTTACAATATAATATCTGCTTGAAGTGATTATAGCATTATTAAAACTTTCTGAAGTTGTCTTTACTAACCATTCCCCAACCTTGATTAAGGTTATCCTTAACAAAGTGCTTTGAGTTCCCCTAAACATAGTCATATTAATGTGACTCATGCTTTATCTGCTGTGAGCTGATATTCTAGGGAGAAGCAAATGAATGATTTTACCAGTGAATGTTTTGTTGTTCAGTTTGAACGTTGACTGTGTAGATATGTTCATTAAAACAGTTCACTTTACAAAAAAAACAAAAACAATCTGGCCAGCATTGGCAAGTTTCTGGTATGTGCAAATTCCCAACTTGAAAGGATATGACTTTCTACCCGAAATAAACTGGATTTCACTCGAATACTTTTTTTTCTCCTTTATTTTCAGAGGGCTCATTTAGCAATTTCACTTTCCATTCCATTTACTTATCTCGGTATTAGGTGAAAAACCTTTAGAGCATAAGAAACAATACAAAAAAAAAAGACTTATGTGCCTAATGCAAACAAGCAACAAATTCACAATATTGCAGGGGAAATACACATTAAGCACCATGGTCTACAAATATATTGATTTTCCCTTGTTAAATTAAATTTACGTTTGCATGCCATTTTAAACAACTTTTTTAGGCTTTTAACTTAACCAGCTGTTAACTGTTTTGTAATTCTTAGAATTTTAACGTATTTATTGTTTTTTAATCAACAAATATCAAACTATTTATACGTTTTTAATCTATCATACCCATAAAGTGCAAGATCCCTAACCCATATATGCTTATTTAATGCTAAACTATGACTTCATCCTATTAACCGCACCACGTGTGACAAACCCAGAATCAATCAATCAATCAATAATTCAAACAAAGGCCGTCACCACGGCGTGCCTCTGTGGCCCCCTTTACACCTTGCATTAGCATGCGTTTTTTGCAATCGGATAGCAATCGGATAGCGTATGACCACATACATTTATACCTGGTATTAACATGCGTCTCTGGTGTCCCATCCAGATCCGTTTGCTATCCGATCACGCTCCGTCCCGCCGACGTTACATCCTAGTGGCACAAAACGTCATATCATGTGCACCACAATAACAACAACAACAAGATGTTAGCCACTCATGAAGTTGCCTTCTTGTATGGACACTTTTGTCAGACCAAATGGAGAGCAGACACTTCGTCTCACTGTGGCTCCGTCCTCGGCGTCTCTTTACCGTGGTGAAGTTTGATGTTGGATATTCAACAGATATTCACATATTCTTTTTGGGTTCAACACTGATTTCCACCTCCATATCATAGGCAGAAGACAATGCGCAACACAGGGTAGGGCTATTAACCCCCCCACCCACACACACACACACACACACACACACACACACACACACACACACTCACAAAAACACACTTTTTATTTTATAAGATTTTTTTAAACAAACTTCAACAAACCATTTTACATTTGTGTGTGGTGTCTGGGTCCAGTTATGTGAAAGCTATTGGGTTAATAGCCCTACCCTGTGTTGCTAATTGTTTTCTGCCTATGACATGGAGGTGGAAATCAGTGCTGAACCCAAAAGGAAAATGTGAGTATCTGTGAATATCCAACGTCAAACTATCTTCACCACGGTGTTTTCTTTTTCTCTGCAGTTGCTACCCGGTGAGTGTTGTTGTTGTTATCTTCTTCCTCCTTCTTCCTGTGTCCAGCTGGTGCACCTCACTTACTTGTTTTCATCCACAGAGTTGTTGCATGTGGATTGGAGACGCATTTGCATTTACACTTGTGTTAGATGTGGTCACGATGTGTCCCTGACCACCTTCAGAAGTGGTTTGGCTGATCGGATAACAATGCGTCCTCAATGCGTTTCGAGTGTATTTACACCTGTACTTTCGTGTGGTCACGAGCAATCAGATTGCTATCCGACTGCAAAAAATGCATGTTGATGCAAGGTGTAAAGGGGGTCTGTGTGACATTGTTCACCATGTGCTGGGGCCTGTTGCACAAAACTAGGATAAGGGATTAAGCCGGGATATCTTGGTTATCCTGGCTCAACTTATCCATGATCCAGTTGCACAAAAGTGGGATAGTGGAATAAAAGTGGGATAGTGGATATGTTATGACATAAGTTACCATGGAGATTTATTCTGTGGAGCCAGCCTGCTCCAGACCAGGCTAAGGTCCAGGATTTGTTTAATCTCATCCCTTATCTCAGTCAGCAGTCACCACAAACGGAAACCAATAGTTATTCCACTGCCCACTACACATTGTTATCACATTCAACTAGACCCACTGTCATTATTTAAACATTTGTGATCATTAATTTCAATCATTGTAGATAAATGATTTTAGATGATGTTGCAATACACATCCCATACAAATACAAATACACATCAAAGAGTAACATGATGTTCTTTTATTGAATAAGGATAAATGAAAGCAGGTAAACCATCAGGTCCTTTCAAAACTGAAGTCACACAGTGATTCTACAAGATAGAAAGCACGGAATCAAAGCATGTTATACAACACAAGAAAAAATACACATTCAAAGGTCTGTATATAATACACCCCGCATGTCTGCACAATGAAACAAATGCAGGACAAATCCATACACAACAAATGAACAGACAAATGAATGGATGTAGTAGCCTCCCTGCAAGCTTGTATACACACAGTATACAGCACAAACAACATAAGAGGCCAAATCAATTTAAATTGAATTAAAAAAAAAAACACAAATTCCTCTGCCACTGCAGGCCATATTTAACTTAAATTTAAAGCATGCATGTTAACTAAAATAATTTAACACATATTGGTCCCTGACCAGCCGACCACCGTCGTCATCAGGGAAGATGGCAGGATTGTCCCAGTCCGTGTGTGACGGCACTCTGGGGGCCCTCTCCTTCCTCAGGCAGGCCACATTGTGGAGGACAGCACAGGCCACAGTGATGTCACAAGCCCTCAAAGGGCTGACCCTTAACTCATGAAGACAGTGAAAGCGTACCTTCGGGAGGCCAAAGGTCATTTCAATCCCGGCCCTTGTCCTGGCATGGGCATGACTGTAGGCCTGCTGTGCTTCCTGTGGGTCTGTATATGGTGTCAGGAGAAAAGGCTGTCAGGCATACCCCCTGTCCCCCAGCAACACACCAGAGAATTCACCTGTCAATACAAAATCTCATCATCACAACCTCATAAATAGAGTGACATCCTTGACACATACATGATGTAAAAAGTGGTTATTAATAAAGGTTGTGTGGCTCACATTGTGATAGGCGCTGATAAATTCCAGAGGTCCGAAAGACTCGGGGGTCATGGACTGAGCCAGGCCACTTTGCCACAACATTGCTGATCAGACAGTCAGCAGTGCAGACCATCTGAAATTATAAGATGAAGACTATTAAACCAATCAACGCACATCACAAGCAATGTACAATGTTCATTAATTGACAATATCAAAAAGTCATGTTCACCTGAACATTAATGCTGTGAAAGGACTTCCTATTCACAAAATCTGCCTCATGGGCACATGAGGGGGATTTTATCCTGATGTGCAGTCCAATGCACCAATGACATTGGGGAAACCTGTAACACAAAGCAATAAGTATCCTACTATGACTGTTAACAGTTGTCCTGTAATTTGTAGTTTCTCTTACCTGCAATCCTATAAAACTCCTCTTTGATGTCGCAGAGTCTTCTGTGGCCAGGGAAGGAGATGAAGACATCTGACATACAGTCAATTTCTTGTTCATTTTAATGCCTGGTACAACTAAAGGTACATTTGTTTGGACAAATATAATGATAACAACAAAAATAGCTCATAAGAGTTTAATTTAAGAGCTGATATCTAGCCATTTTCCATGGTTTTCTTGATAATAACCAAAATCACTTAAGTTCTTACATCAATAGCTATGGCATTGTACTGCCAAAAACAGTACTTTTAGGCATTTCATGTTTTCTTTTCTGTCTGTTAGTCACATGATACACACAGGAGTTAGTACTTGATTGCATAAACATTGTTTTTGATGACTGCAGCCATGCATCTTGGCATACTCTGCACCAGCTTCTGACATTGTTCTGCGGTCACAGCAGCCCATTCCTGTTGCGAAAATTCAAACAAATTTGCTTTGTTTTTGGGCTTGTGGTTCTCCATTTTGAGTTTGATGAAGTTCCACAGGTTTTCAATTGGATTTAAATCTGGTGATTGTGCAGGCCAAGGCATGGTTCGAATGTTCTGGTTCTCCATCCAGGCTTTAACTGACCTTGCTGTGTGGCAAGGGGCATTGTCTTGTTGGAAAATCCAGTCATTCGAAGCAGGAAAGAGTTTATCAGCTGATGGAAGAAGACTGTTTTCAAGAGTAGCCCTGTACGTGACCTGGTTCATTCGCCCTTCACACAACTGCATTTGCCCTGTTCCACCCATACTGAAACAACCCCAGATCATCACCGATCCACCCCCATGTTTTACTGTAACGGCAGACAGTCTGGTTTGTAGGCTTCTCCATGCTTCCTCCTAACCAGTAAGTTGGCTGGAGTGGGCATCAACTCAAAATTGGATTCATCACTTAAGAGAACCTTAGCCCAGTCATCAACAGTCCAATCCTTGTGATCCCTAGCAAAGCGTAAGCGGGCTTTCCTCTGCCTTTCGTTGATGAAGGGCTTCTTCCGTGCCCTGTGTGACTTCAGACCAGCTTCAAGAAGTCGGTTTCGAACTGTCCTTGCTGAACAAGTCACATTTCTCGACAGTGCCCACTCTTTTTTAAGGTCCCTGGAGGTCTGACGACGATTCTTGACACAGGAACGGATGAGTGCACGGTCCTCTCGTGGGGTAGAAAGACGTTTCCTGCCTCAACCAGCTAGCAGTTTGGTAGTACCATGTTCGGCTTGCTTTTTCTTGGTGTAATGAACGGCTGTCTTGGAGATCTTCAGTTTGTTGGCTACCTGTCTCTCACTCATGCCAATTTCCAGCAGTGCCAAGATGGCTGCCTTTGTAGCTTCACATAATTCTTTTGTTTTAGGCATTATGTGAGAGCTGACAACTTCTGAGTTGTGTTACGGCTTGAATGTAAGCAGGAAACCACTCTAGGCCTTTGCATGTAAATTGAAGGCATGAAATGGCCTCTTCTATACCCTGGGAATACAATTAATCATAAACATGTCAAATAGGACATAAAGTATTATGGAAGCTGGATTTTTTGTCGTGTTCATTGTATTCTTCAGGTAATATACCTTTAGTGGTACCAGGCATTAAAATGAACAAGAAGTTGAAGAAAACAAGGGTGGTCTAATAATTTTTTTCCATGACTGTATATACATACATATACACACACACACAAATATACATATATATATATATATATATATACAGTACAGGCCAAAAGTTTGGACACACCTTCTTATTCAATGCGTTTTCTTTATTTTCATGACTATTTACATTGTAGATTCTCACTGAAGGCATCAAAACTTTGAATGAACACATGTGGAGTTATGTACTTAACAAAAAAAGGTGAAATAACTGAAAACATGTTTTATATTCTAGTTTCTTCAAAATAGCCACCCTTTGCTCTGATTACTGCTTTGCACACTCTTGGCATTCTCTCGATGAGCTTCAAGAGGTAGTCACCTGAAATGGTTTTCCAACAGTCTTGAAGGAGTTCCCAGAGGTGTTTAGCACTTGTTGGCCCCTTTGCCTTCACTCTGCGGTCCAGCTCACCCCAAACCATCTCGATTGGGTTCAGGTCCGGTGACTGTGGAGGCCAGGTCATCTGCCACAGCACTCCATCACGCTCCTTCTTGGTCAAATAGCCCTTACACAGCCTGGAGGTGTGTTTGGGGCCATTGTCCTGTTGAAAATAAATGATCGTCCAACTAAGCGCAAACCGGATGGGATGGCATCGCTGCAGGATGCTGTGGTAGCCATGCTGGTTCAGTGTGCCTTCAATTTTGAATAAATCCCCAACAGTGTCACCAGCAAAACACCCCCACACCATCACACCTCCTCCTCCATGCTTCACAGTGGGAACCAGGCATGTGGAATCCATCCGTTCACCTTTTCTGCGTCTCACAAAGACACGGCGGTTGGAACCAAAGATCTCAAATTTGGACTCATCAGACCAAAGCACAGATTTCCACTGGTCTAATGTCCATTCCTTGTGTTTCTTGGCCCAAACAAATCTCTTCTGCTTGTTGCCTCTCCTTAGCCGTGGTTTCCTAGCAGCTATTTGACCATGAAGGCCTGATTCGCGCAGTCTCCTCTTAACAGTTGTTCTAGAGATGGGTCTGCTGCTAGAACTCTGTGTGGCATTCATCTGGTCTCTGATCTGAGCTGCTGTTAACTTGCGATTTCTGAGGCTGGTGACTCGGATGAACTTATCCTCAGAAGCAGAGGTGACTCTTGGTCTTCCTTTCCTGGGTCGGTCCTCGTGTGCCAGTTTCGTTGTAGCGCTTGATGGTTTTTGCGACTCCACTTGGGGACACATTTAAAGTTTTTGCAATTTTCCGGACTGACTGACCTTCATTTCTTAAAGTAATGATGGCCACTTGTTTTTCTTTAGTTAGCTGATTGGTTCTTGCCATAATATGAATTTTAACAGTTGTCCAATAGGGCTGTCGGCTGTGTATTAACCTGACTTCTGCACAACACAACTGATGGTCCCAACCCCATTGATAAAGCAAGAAATTCCACTAATTAACCCTGAGAAGGCACACCTGTGAAGTGAAAACCATTTCAGGTGACTAGCTCTTGAATCTCATCGAGAGAATGCCAAGAGTGTGCAAAGCAGTAATCAGAGCAAAGGGTGGCTATTTTGAAGAAACTAGAATATAAAACATGTTTTCAGTTATTTCACCTTTTTTTGTTAAGTACATAACTCCACGTGTTCATTCAGAGTTTTGATGCCTTCAGTGAGAATCTACAATGTAAATAGTCATGAAAATAAAGAAAACGCATTGAATGAGAAGGTGTGTCCAAACTTTTGGCCTCTACTGTATATATATATATATATATATATATATATACACACATATATATATACACATACATACACATATATATATATATATAAAAAGACAAAAGATAAGATAAGAGTAACTTTATTAATCCCAAAGGGAAATTCAATTTGTCAGTGAGCTCATGTATTTATCAGAGTTATACAGTCTGATGGAGTTACATTTACACAATTTCACTCACATCTGCAGTCAATTTCACCTACAATTTCAACAGATTCATAATCAGAGTACGACTACGTTTTCGGAGATGTTGATTAACTATTAAGATTGTAATTGTGATGGTATCAGCGGAGCAGTGAGTGTGTATTTGTGCACTACTTACGCATTCAGGCGGTCTGCAATACTTTGCCACGCTTTCTCTCTTTGTTTTATGACTGTGGCGGTGTTGCCTTTCTTTTTTATCTGCTCTTTTACCTCCTCATAAGCCTCCATGAGGATTTCCGCCTCCGACGGGGAAAAGTACGCCGCTCTCGTTGCCAAGGTGAATCGGTGAATCTGTGATCTGTGGTCTATTTAAGGACGCCGCGTGCACGCACTGATCCAGGATTGGTTTCACCTGGCTTGATGAATCCGTGTCTGCTCATCCTGGCTTGGTCTTTGTGCAACCAATTAAGCCTGGACGCTCTTGTTTTGGATTGGTTGAACTCAGCTCAGTCATTTATCCTGGATGTCTGAATCCTAGTTTTGTGCAATGGGCCCCTGGTATATCATGAATTCAAATTTTGATTCAAGTTAAACAGAGAATGCGCTACATATGAGTCCAAACATAAAGTTTGCGCGTGCCCATGCCGGCACCGCAGCAGCAAAGCCGCACCGGTAAATTGTCTCTTTTAAAAAATGAATGTCAGCTTCTTACCGGCTGCCTCTTCGGGTTTGTAGAAACACATTTGCACAGCGTCGATGTCTTTCCTCGTACATACACTGCTCCTCCCGTGCACAGCAGGTTTACCTGCTGCCCATGCCATCAGCGTCCCTGCCAGGTGTCTTTACGCACCGGAGATTGGCTTCCTTCCTGCTTGGAAACTAGATGTATTTGCTTATTTCTAACTACTAATATCCTATTTATGATTTAATAATCTATTTAAGTAAATAATTACGTTTTTAATTGCTAAATCATGTTATTTATCTATTTATTTAATGTGCGCATCTGTGCTCTTTTGACTGTGGTCTAAATGGCAAAAAAGGACCATTTCAACAGACTTTTACCCGGGGGGTATTCCATCAAAGTCGCTAATGATAGCGGCGCCTAAGTGATTAAGCCTCGTTTGAATTAGCGTCAGCTTCCACCTCAGGCTGAAGCCGTTCCACTAACACATTTCAGCCGCGCCTCATCATCGTTAACTTCAGCCAGGCTTATCAAGTCTTGCATTAGGCGTGCGCACGGGGTGCATGAGAAGCCCAGAATATGCGATTGTCGAAAACGCGATCATGTAGGAAAAAGACAAGAAAACTAGGGCTGATTTCTTCAACAGTGCGGAGCAAAAGCTCCTTGTGGAGCTTTACTAAAAGTATAGAAACGCAGTTACCAGAAAAGGAAATACTGTTGCTACTGTCAAGGCAAGAGATATGGCGTGGCAGAAGATTGCCGACCGCTTAAATGCATAAATTAACTTTTACATCAGTGTTTAATGTCTTATGTTTAGACTGTGTTGATCAAACACATTATGTCCTCTCAGTAGCGAAGAGGAATTGCCACCGTCATTAACGTGGGAGACCTGGGTTTGAGGCTCAATAGCTGCACCATATTATTTAATGGAAATTAAATTCTGCAAGGAAATTTTATTTGGTTTACAATTTTTTTAAATGTGTTGTGTACTTTGCACCAACTAATATGCCAAATTGTGTTATCTCTGCACAGGAGTGGTGTCAACAATGTTAAACGCACAGCTGTGCAGGTGTTACTCCAATCATATGGACAAGTGTTAATGTTAGGCCTAGCTGATGTTAAAAGTTCTGTAGGCTACAAAGTTATGATGAATAATTGTCGGCTAAATGGCATTACATTTTACATACGTGTAATGTGTGACAAATGTAAGCTATAGGCTGTTGGTGAAAACATCAAAATAATCACTGCAACATAATTTGATGTAGTGAATGATGCCACAATCTGGGTTTGAATCCCAGATGCCCGCATGCCATGTCGGGGATGACACCACTCTGCTACTACTGGCAATTTTGCTCACTGAGGAGAAGAATTTTAGTATTTCAAGATATCATCACGACAACGATACTTTTTTATTTTTTTATTTTAATCCTTGGGAATTCTACGAAACTAACCAAAAATGTGCAGTGAATTCATTTTTGCTGAAGTTGTTAACTTCGTTTTCGGACAACACGGATAACCAAGCGAAAAGTGTGAGGAACTGTTTGTCTGAGACTCTGTTTACTACAGGTACATATTCTTTGTAACACCGATTCATTAAGCCTGATAGTTAACCTGCCACGGAGCAGGTTAGTTCAGGAGCATATGTTACCCCAGTAACTCAGCTGAGGTTCCTGTTAGCGAGAGTCATGGAACCGAACTCTCTCTAAAACTAGCGGAGCTTATCGAAGTTAGCCGGGATTTGCGGTTAGCTGGTTTGATGGAATACCCCCCAGTCTTTTATATTATTTATGTATTTACTGCTTATTTATGTTTATTAGTATTTATATATTTCTTTATCTGCAGATTTTAAATCTTCTAGAATACTTTAATGTTACTCTGATAACATATTTTAACACTAGGCTCATTTGTTGCAAATTTGTTGCATTGGTGGGGATAACATTAGGGGACTGTAAACAGCTGGCCAGCAACAACAGAGAGAGAGCAAAGGGACTACAGAGAAAAATTTTGGCTTTGCACACTTTTTTTGTTTGTTTGTTTTTGCACAGGTTATTTAATCTGTCATCCAAGTTTTATTGTTCCTTTTTTTGTGAAAATTTGTACTGCGGGACAAAATGAAAAGATACATTTCCTCCTTTGCCTCTCTCCACCAGTGTAACCTATCACTGCATGTACCGCAGCTGCATGAAAGGGTGGAGCTATCCTCCCTCTCTGTCCACCACACTCTTTGGATGGTCTACATCCTCCTCTTCATCATCATCCACCTGAATATTACAATCTGACCTGCTGAAAGTGAGCTATTTGAGTTATGAAATGAGTCTGTGCATCCTGTTCCTCTGTCTTGTTGCAGCTGTGTCCCTCCGCCACATTTTCTTCACTGATTCTTGGTCAAATATCTCTAAAAGCTTCTGACAGATGTGAAAAATACAGAAAGTTGACAACGTTCCAAAAATTTCAATGACGGAAAAAGTTTCAGAAGGCCTTAACTCTGTGAATTCAGGGTTTATTATAACCAAACCAGACTTAGTGATTGCCGTAACAGTGGACTAACTAAATAGATGATTTACAAGATTGTTTTAGTGTTTAAAATTAGTTTCTGTCAAGCTTGAATGAAGTGCATATTATGATGAGTTATCAAGGCAATTAGCTAGTCTTGGGTGGCGCCACACACAAATACAGCCATATCCTGTATACTCAGGAGAATTTTCAGGCAGGTATGAAAGTATGAAAAAATTGACATCATTCTAATGTTTACATTTGGATAAGAATTGTTTCCAAAATATTCCACTGAAAAATAAACACAACATTAAGAGACAAAATAATAATAACAGTAAATTTAATTTTTTCTCTCTATGTGCCACAGGAAAGGTGCAGTGAACATAATTTGTTTCAACAGACTGAACTCCTTCTAAGTGAGACCTCTCCAGGTTCAGTTTACTTGACTAATGAGGAGGGGGAAACGTGCCCTTCTCAATTCATTTACGGAACAAAACAACTACAGGGAATACGCTGTATCTCAGGTCTGCTGGGAGTAATCAGACAGACAAAAAGAGAGGGAGGGAGGAGGGTAAAAGGCAGGCGGCGAGGGACAGAATGAGTGTAGGAGGGAGGGAAGAGGGAGGAGACTGGGACACCGTGAGCGATGACACATGAACTTGGTCTTAAAGGAGGAATCTTCAGAAAATACAGGGGGATAAGGGAGGAGGAAATACATGAGAGAGGCAAGAGAGACAGCAGGAAGTAGGAAGCTCTTGTGAGAATTCATCATTGTATATATGCTCCCATATGCCCTACTTCCACCAACTTATAACTGTATTTTATATTCTTGATGGTTTGTTTTTTAAGCAATACTCATTTTGGATAATAACATGTCTGTCTTTTTCCCATTTTTTCATATTTAGGGCCCGAGCACCACGCGGTGCGAGGACCCTATTGAAATGCAAGGAATTATTAGGGCCCGAGCACCAAGCGGTGCGAGGACCCTATTGAATTCCAAGGAATTATTATTATTATTATTATTATTATTATTATTATTATTAGGGCCCAAGCACGTACCGTGCGAGGACCCTATTGTTTTCCTTAGGATTATTATTATTAGGGCCCGAGCACGTACCGTGCGAGGACCCTATTGTTTTCCTTAGGATTATTATTATTATTATTATTATGATTATTAGGGCCCGAGCACGTACCGTGCGAGGACCCTATTGTTTTCCTTAGGATTATTAGGGCCCGAGCACCTAGCGGTGCGAGGACCCTATTGAAATGCAAGGAATTATTAGGGCCCGAGCACCTAGCGGTGCGAGGACCCTATTGAAACTGAAGGAGTTATTATTATTATTTTTCTGCCTAATGAATTGGCTTTTTGAGGGCTTTATCATATTCAAAAACTCACCAAACTTCACAGACTCATCAGAAGTGGTGAAAAATTTGATATTTTTGGGGTTTCGAGATAATGTGCAAAAAAATGGCTCAACAGCGCCCCCTACTCATTTTCAACAAAGCAGCCCCGCAAGCTGGTTTAACCTACGTGTATGAAACTTGGCAGGCATATGTAACACACCAAGACGTACAAAAAAGCCTCTTGGGCCCATGCCCTAAACTCAACAGGAAGTCGGCCATTTTGAATTGAATGTGCAATTTTCATGCATTTTTGGCCATTTGCAGGGGTCGTAAGTGGACGAACTCCTCCTAGAGATTTTGTCCGATCGACTTCAAACTTGGTCTGTCCCACCTACATAGGTTGAAGACAAAAAGTTATCAAAAGCTTGTGTTTTCGTCACACCGTGTGACCGTGCCGGGACCTCAAACATTGTTACAAACAGGAAGTAGTATTATAACACAGGAAGTAGTTTATTACTCCAACATACATGCTCCAATCTTCCCCAAACTTTACAGGATTGATGACAGTCCCGCTCTGAAGAGATCTATATGTCAATACTTTGTGATTTATATAGCGCCCCCTACTGGTAGTAGAAAATGTCATGTTTTACACTTTGAAGCACATCTCCTCCAAAGTCGAACACATCAACCTCATATATGGTGGGATTATCCAAAAATCCTTGATGATGCTTTCTATGGAAAACTGTGAATTTTCGTTAAAGGGCGTGACCTTGGCGTGGCGGCCAACTTTGATGTTTCGCCATGATGACAGAAGTAGCTGTAACGTGACTCTATGTGGACATATCTTTCCAAAACTTCACACATATGATAACTGTCCAGCCCTGAAAACATCTATACAGAAATTTTTAATCAGCGTCATAGCGCCGCCTACTGGCGGCAGAAAGTTACTTTTTTCATTCTTTCATTTCCCTCTTCTACCAGGTTCCCCCGAACCACCTCAATTTTGCGGATACATACTCCCAAGACCTTGATGATGATCAAAGCAGAAGCCTTTGAGGTTTCGTACAACGCTGTCACTGTGGCGCCACCTTATTCGCCATAAAACACGAGGTTGTTTTTGAGGGGCAAGGGACACTCGAAAACTCACGCAACTTGGCACACACATCAGACGGCCGAAATTGTGTTGTCTGATGTGATTTTGTGTTTTCATGTGCCAAGATGGCTCAACAGCGCCCCCTACTCATTTTCAACGTGTTTTGGGCTATAACTCCCAGACCATATGTCGCACTTTCAAAAACCTCATATCTCCAGATTCCCTGAATAGCGCTGAATCACCTGGGCTGGGCCACGCCCATTTCTGCCTATACATTTTTTTCGCAAAATTGAGAAAACTGGAAAACCTACTTTTTTGAACTCCTCCTTAGGGTTTTGTCCGTTCAGCGTGAAACTTGGCACGTACAGTCTTCGGCTGGACCTGATCTAAAGTTATCAAAGGAATTTTGATTGGTCAAAATATGCGCAAATTATTAACGAATACATTTTTCTAGCTAGCTATAAAAAGGTGAACGGTGGCATTTTTCGGTCAAAATAAAGGCTAACAACACCAAATCTGAGATCCTTCCTTGACATGTGCCTGTGAGGGTGTGAGCCAAATTTGGCTAATGTTGGCCACTAGGGGGCGCTGCAAATATGGGAAATTTATATCTCGTAAATTGCTGCACCGATTTTTACGAAATTTGGTGAGTATGATGCTGGCCCCCTCCTGAGGCCATTTTGTGAAGTTAGTCACGACTGGTCAAAGTGGGCGTGGCTTATTACAAGATAAAAAACAAACATTTATTTCAGCTCAAGTATTATGCTGAGGGCTGTGAAATTCATAGGGTATACATAGAATAGCATACAGACCACCCTTAGCAAAAATTATGTGTCTACTCCACTAGGTGGCGCTATAACGGATGCAAACGCATTTTGGCCTGTAACTTCCACATTTTACATCACATCTTCATAAACTTTATATCCACATGTTCCCTAAATAGAGTCGCATCTTCTGACATAGGCCAGGCCCACTCCCACTGCATATTTCTCTTTGTACGTCACTATACATCAAAAACTTACTTTTTCGAACTCCTCCTAGTGTTTAAGCTCCATCTACACGAAACTTTGCACATACAATCTCCAGACTTGCCTGACCAAAAGTGATCAAAAGAATTTTGCTACTCCAAAAAATGCGCTAGCTAAAAATAAACATTTTTTTTTCTGCTAGCTAAAAAACACATACCGTTGCATATTTTTGTCAAACTAAAAGCTATCAATGTCAAACTCAATTCATTTGTTTCAGATGTCAACCAGTGGCTCTGTGCCAAATTTGGTGGAAATTGGCCAATAGGGGGCGCTATAAACAGAGAAAAATCACGTGGCATGAAAATTCATTGATTCGCGCAAAATTAGGAGAGCGTGATGTGGAGTCACTCCCGAGGCCAGCTGTAAAGCTTAGTGATGTTTGGTCACCGTGGAAATGCCTTATTCGCCATAAAAGACGAAGTTGTTTTTGAGGGGTAAGGGATGCTTGTAAAGTCATGAAACTTGGCACACATATGACAGGATCTGATTTGTGTTGTTTGATGTGATTTTTCTGCTCTGATGTGCCAACATGGCTCAACAGCGCCCCCGACAAATTTTCTACGAAGCAGCCCCTGATGCTGGTTCGACCTACATCGATGAAACTTGGTATGCATGTGCATCACTGAAAGACGTACCAAAAACCCTCTTGCAGCCATGTGCCAAACATACCAGGAAGTCCGCCATTTTGAATTTGCTTGTAACTGGTTCGCAACTTCACCATACATGTTCCAATCTTTCCCAAACTTCACAGGATTGATGACAGTCCTGCCCTGAACACATCTATAGGCCAATACTTGGTCATTAGTACGGCGCCACCTACTGGCAAAATTACATGTCTTCGTATGCTTTGAGGGATATGCCGTGTAACTCCTGCGTGAGGGGTCTGCCTTCGACAGGAATGAACGTCGGCATTAGCCGGCGTCCTGCCAGCGCCCTCGAATTGTGTGAAGGTGCGAGGGCCCGTTCAACGCTGCTTGCAGCTTTAATTATTAGGGCCCGAGCACGTCCGTGCGAGGACCCTATTGAAATTGCAGGAATTATTATTATTATTACGACAAAAGTAAATCGCTTATTTGGAGGCCTGAACATATTCCAAAACACGCCAATTTTGGCATGCGCATCAGTCGCGGTGTAAATTTAGGTATTTTAGGGTTCGTGGAGGTGGGCGGGTCAAAATGGCTAGGCCACGCCCCTTAAAGAGCACCCTACTCGGCAGGTTTCACGGATCTGCACGAAAATCGGTACGCATGTAGATCATGCTGAGACGCACAAAAAAGGTCATAGGGACACATAGGCTAAACCCAACAGGAAGTGAGATATTTGGCGTTGAACGGCCATTTTTGGCGTTTTCCACGTGTTGTATTTTAACGAACTCCTCCTACAGGAATAATCAGAACGGCTTCAAAATTGCTGTGCACCAACTAGACTAGTTTGTGATCAAAAGTTATTAACGGATTACGTAAACTCCAAACAACCTGACCTGGGCGTGGCGGCGAAGTTTGATGTCTCGCCATGAAAAATGAGATTGCTATAACTTTGGCATTAATAGTCCGAACGGTACCAAACTCCCCAGGATTCATAATAGTCCCGCCCTGAAGACGTCTACATGCAGAAATATTGAAATTTGCATAGCGCCCCCTGCTGGTGACAGAAAAAGCGATGTTTTAGACTTTGAGGTCCAGCTCTGAGCACGTTCAGCAAATCCAGCTCAAATTTGGTCAGAAAGGCCTCAACATGTTGGTAATGCTCCATGATGAAGAATTTTGACTGTCGTCAAACGGCGTTCCATCCGGAGGGCGGCGAAGTCGACCCTTCGCTAAAATGCATAAAAATGGCCTTAACTTTGGTGTTTTTGATGATATCCACCTGAAACTTCATATGTGTGTCAACAGTCCAGCCCTGAATATGTGATATGAATTTCGTCAATGGGCGTGGCCATATGACTTGGCCACGCCCATTCATATGAATTACTTCCATAGGACGTCTCACCGATATGCACAAAAATTGGTACACATCTCCATCACCCCCAGACAAACAAAAAAGTCTCTTGGACCTCTAGGCTAAATTCAACAGGAAGTCGGCCATTTTGAATGTCATGGTCATTTTTGGTGTCGCGCACGCATCGTATTTTAACGAACTCCTCCTACAGAATTCATCAGAACGGCTTCAAAATTACCGATTACCATCTAGAACACTTCCTGATCAAAAGTTATTAAAAGGTCTCGCAGAATCTAAAGGGCATGCCAGTTGTGGGAGGTTGAATTTTGACGTCTCGCCATGAAACAGGAAGTGGCAATAACTTCACTGTACTTGGTCAGATCTGTGTGAAACTTCACAGGTATATTGACAGTCCAACCCAGAACATATGTTATGAATTTCGTTAATAGGCGTGGCTAAATGGATTGGCCACGCCCATTCACACAAATAACCACCATAGGACGTCTCACTGATATGCACGAAACTTGGTAGACACATGTATAACATCCACACGCACAAAAAAGCCTCTTGTACGGATAGGCCACACCCAACAGGAAGTCCTCCGTTTTGAATGTAATGGTCATTTTTGGCGTTTTCCACGTGTTGTATTTTAATGAACTCCACCTACAGGATGCATCAGAACAACTTCAAAATCATTGTGTGCCATCTAGACAAAGGTGTAATCAAAACTTATAAGCAGATTTTTGCATCGTGAAACGGTTTGGCCGTCAGGTGGCGGCGAAGTTTGATGTCTCGCCATAAAACACGAAATTAGTATAACTTTGGCATACATTGTCCATTCTTCACCAAACTTCACATGTTTGTTAACTGTCCAGACCTGAATGTATAGTATGAGTTTCATCAATAAGCGTGGCCGTATGGCTTGACCACGCCCCTTAAAGTGCAGCGTCCCCCATAACAACTTTCACCGACGTGCACGAAAATCAGTATGCACATGTATCATGTCCAGACGCACAAAAAAGCCTCTTGCACATATAGGCCACACCCGACAGGAAGTCGGCCATTGAAATTTACAGTCATTTTTGGCGTTTTCCACGTGTTGTATTTTAATGATCTCCTCCTCCAGAAATGAATCAATTAACTCCAAAACTGGTGTGTACCATCTACACAAGTGTGTGATCAAAACATATTAAGAGAATTGCTCAGCATGGAACGGTGTGGCTGTGACATGGCGTCGACACTTGAGGTCTCACCATGAAACACGATATTGCTATAACATGGGATCTAATGGTCGAATCTGCTCCAAACTTCACATGTATGATAATAGTCCTGGCATGAACACACCCACATGACGCTCAGGAGTCAGAGTCATAGCGCCACCCAGTGGAGACGGGAAGTCGCAACGCATTGGTTCCTACACTGTCCGAAGGAGGCGAACATTCAGCGCCTCGTCTGCCAGTCGACCTCTGGCGACACGGTGGCGGCCGCGCCAGGCCCCGAGTTGCGTGGGGTGCGAGGGCCCATTCAACGCTGCTTGCAGCTTTAATTATTATTATTCTTCTTAACTAAAATGAATTGCCTTTTTGGGGACCTTAACATTCTCAAAAACTCATGAAACTTCATAGACTCATCAGAAGTGCGAAAACTGGGCAAGTTTTGGGGTTTCATGATAATCTGCAAAGGAATGGCTCAGTAGCGCCCCCTAAAAATTTTCTACGGAACAGCCCCTGAAGGTAGTTTAACCTACGTGTCTGAAACTTGGTAGGCATATGTAACACACCAAGACGTACAAAAAAGCCTCTTGGGCCCATGCCCTAAACCCAACAGGAAGTCGGCCATTTTGAATTGAATGTGCAATTTTCATGCATTTTTGGCCATTTGCAGGGGTCGTAAATGGACGATCTCCTCCTAGAGATTTTGTCCGATCGACTTCAAACTTGGTCTGTCCCACCTACATAAATTGAAGACCAAAAGTTATCAAAAAAATTGACTTTTCGTCACACCGTGTGACCGTGCCGGGATCTCAAAATTCGCTACAAACAGGAAGTAGTATTATAACGCAGGAAGTAGTTTATAACTCCAGCATACATTGTCCAATCTTCCCCAAACTTCACAGGATTGATGACAGTCCCGCTCCAAAGAGATCTACATGTCAATAATTTGTGATTAATATAGCGCCCCCTACTGGTAACAGAAAATGTCATGTTTTACACTTTGAAGCACATCTCCTCCAAAGTTGACCACATCAACGTCAAACTTGGGGAAATTATCCAAAAGGCATTGATGATGCTTTCTATTGAATACTGTGAGTTTTCGTCAAAGGGCGTGACCATGGCGTGGCGGGGAACTTTGATGTTTCGCCATGATGACAAAAGTTGCTGTAACTTGACTCTACGTGGACATATCTTTCCAAAACTTCACACATATGATAACAGTCCAGCCCTGAAAACATCTACAGAGGAAATTTGAATCAGCATCATAGCGCCACCTACTGGCGGCAGAAAGTTACTTTTTTCATTCTTTCATGTCCCTCTTCTACCAGGTTCACCCGACCCACCTCAATTTTGCGGATACATAGTCCCAAGACCTTGGTGATGATCAAACCAGAACCTTTTGAGGTTTCGTACAATGCTGTCACCGTGGCGCCACCTCATTCGCCATAAAACACGAGGTTCTTTTTGAGGGGCAAGGGATACTTGAAAACTCACGAAACTTGGCACACCCATCACAAGGCCCAAATTGTGTTGTCTGATATGCTTTTTGTGTTTTGATGTGCCAAGATGCCTCAACAGCGCCCCCTACAATTTTTCGATGAAGCAGCCCCCGAAGCTGGTTTCACCTACATGTATGAAACTTGGTAGGCATATGTAACACTCCAAGACGTACAAAAAAGCCTCTTGGAGTTATGCTCCAAACCCAACCGGAAGTCCGCCATTTTGAATTTACTTGTGCCACTTTTGTGCATTTTGGGCGATTTCCACTAGACGTAAATGAACGAACTTGTCCTACAGTTTTTATCCAATCCACTTCAAACTCGGTCTGTCCCACCCCAAGACCGTGAAGACGAAAAGGTATCAAACGTTTCAGGTTTTCGTCAAACGCTGTCTCCGTGGCCCCGCCTTCTTCGCCATAAATCACGAAATTGGAACTACTCCTACAGATTTTATCCCATCAACTTCTTACTTGGTGTGTCCCACCTCCAGACATTGATGAAGAAAAGTTATCAAAAACTGGACTTGTTGTCACACCATGTGACCGTGGCAGGGCCTCAAACTTTGGGGACTCGCCACAAAACAGGAAGTTGTGTATGACTCCATCATCCATGGTCCAATCTTCCCCAAACTTCACAGGATTGATGACAGTCCTGCTCTGAAGAGATCTCCATGTGAATAATTTGTGATAAATATAGCGCCCCCTACTGGTAAGAGAAAATTTCAAGTTTTATATTTTGAAGTATAACTCCCAAGACTTGGCCAGATCCACCTCAATCTTGGTCAGTCTATCCGTCACATGTAGTAGATGTTTTATTGTGAACACTGTAAGTTTGCATCAAAGGGCGTGGTCATGACGTAGCGGCAAACTTTGATGTTTCGCCATGATAACAAAAGTTGTGTAGCTTGACTCTACGTGGACATATCTTTCCAAAACTTCACACATATGATAAAAGTCCAGCCCTGAAAACATCTACCGAGAAATTTTTAATCAGCCTCATAGCGCCACCTAGTGGCATCTGTAAGTTACTGCTTTCATTCTTTCATGTCTCTCTTCTACCAAGTTAACCACAACCACCTCAATTTTGCGTAGACATAGTCCCAAGACTTTGATGATGATCACACCAGAAGCTTTTGAGGTTTCAGCAAACACTGTCAATGTGGCAACGCCTTATTCGCCATAAAACACGAAGTTGTTTTTGAGGGGTAAGGGATGCTTGTAATGTCATGAAACTTGGTACACATACAAGAAGTTCCGATGTGTGTTGTGTGATGTGATTTATCTGCTCTGATGTGCCAACATGGCTCAACAGCGCCCCCTACAATTTTTCAAAAAAGCAGCCCCCGACGCTGGTTTGACCTACATCTATGAAACTTGGTACATACATGCATCACTGAAAGACGTACAAAAAAGGCTCTTGCAACCAGGTGCCAAACCCAACAGGAAGTCCGCCATTTTGAATTTGCTCGTAAGTGGTTCACAAAATCACCATACATGTTCCAATCTTCCCCAAACTTCACAGGATTGATGACAGTCCTGCCCTGAACACATCTATACGCCAATACTTGGTTATTAGTACGGCGCCACCTACTGGCAAAATAACATGTCCTCGTATGATTTGAGGGATATGACGTGTAACTCCAACGTGAGAGGTCTGCCTTCGACAGGAATGAACGGCCGCATCGGCCGGCGTCCTGCCAGCACCCTCGAGTTGCGTGAAGGTGCGAGGGCCCGTTCATCGCTGCTTGCAGCTTTAATTATTATTATTTTTTTTTCGCTTGATCGCATTTTTGGGGGCTTTAACATATTCAAAAACTCACCAAATTTGACGTGCACATTCGTCTAGGGGACATTTATGTGTACGCAAAATTTAAACGATGCCCATTGAAAAATGGCGAAATGGCGCCCCCTAGAAAATTTCAATCGGCTCCCACCGGCAGCCCGTTTGACCAAATTCCACGAAATTCGGGGAGGTCGTGTATCATCCCAAGACGCACGAAAATGCGCAGTTGGACTTTTTTCTAAAACCAACAGGAAGCCGGCTATTTTGATTTGAATATTCCATTTTTTACCGATTTTGGCGATTTGCTAGTGTGCTCTCAGAGCTATCTCCTCCTAGACGGTTCATTGGATCGGCTTCAAATTTGCCGTGCTGCAACTAGACCACATGATGATCAAAAGTTATTAAAAGATCTTTCCCTCGTTAAACGGTTTGGCCGTCAGGTGGCGGCGAAGTTTGATGTCTCAAAAAAAAAAACCCAAAAACCCAGAATTGCTATTACTTGGGCGTGAAAGGTCCAATCGGCACAAAACTTGCTGGGTATGATCGTAGTCCCGCCCTGAACACGTCTACATCAAAAAATTCCCCTGTTCTCAAAGCGCCCCCTGCTGGCGACAGGAAAAGTGATTTTTTACACTTTGAGGTGCAGCTCTGAGCACGTTCAGCATATCCAACTCAAATTTGGTCAGAAAGGCCTCAACACGTTGTTAATGCTACATGATGAAGATTGTGACGTATCGTCAAACGGCGTTGCGCCCAGAGGGCGGCGAAGTCGATGCTTCGCCAAAACGTAGGAAAGTGGCCTTAACTTCAGTGTCCTTGGGCATATCTGCCTGAAACTTCACGTGTTTTAAGAGTCCAGCCCTGACAATGTCATGTGAATTTCGTTGATGGGCGTGGCCAAATGGCTTGGCCACACCCTTTAAACATCAGCCCCTGCGGCACGTTTCACCGACATGCATGAAAATTGGTACACATATGTATCACATCCAGACGCACAAAAAACCCTCTTGGACCCATTGGCTACACCCAACAGGAAGTCAGCCATTTTGAATTTGACGCCAGATTGGGCGATTTGCACTCCTCATACTTTTTCTATCTCCTCCTACATGATTCATCGGATCGGCTTCAAATTTGGCGTGCATCAACTAGACCACTTGATGATCAAAAGTTATCATACGATTTTCCCTATGTTAAACGGTTTGGCCGTCAGGTGGCGGCGAAGTTTGATGTCTCGCCATAAAACACGAAATTAGTATAACTTTGGCATACATTGTCCATTCTTCACCAAACTTCACATGTTTGTTAACTGTCCAGACCTGAATGTATAGTATGAGTTTCATCAATAAGCGTGGCCGTATGGCTTGACCACGCCCCTTAAAGTGCAGCATCCCCCATAACAACTTTCATCGACGTGCACGAAAATCAGTATGCACATGTATCGTGTCCAGACGCACAAAAAAGCCTCTCGCACATATAGGCCACACCCGACAGGAAGTCGGCCATTTTGAAATTTACAGTCATTTTTGGCGTTTTCCACGTGTTGTATTTTAATGATCTCCTCCTCCAGAAATGAATCAATTAACTCCAAAACTGGTGTGTACCATCTACACAAGTGTGTGATCAAAACATATTAAGAGAATTGCTCAGTATGGAACGGTGTGGCTGTGACATGGCGTCGACACTTGATGTCTCACCATGAAACACGATATTGCTATAACATGGGATCTAATGGTCGAATCTGCTCCAAACTTCACATGTATGATAATAGTCCTGGCATGAACACACCCACATGACGCTCAGGAGTCAGAGTCATAGCGCCACCCAGTGGAGACGGGAAGTCGCAACGCATTGGTTCCTACACTGTCCGAAGGAGGCGAACATTCAGCGCCTCGTCTGCCGGTCGACCTCTGGCGACACGGTGGCGGCCGCGCCAGGCCCCGAGTTGCGTGGGGTGCGAGGGCCCGTTCAACGCTGCTTGCAGCTTTAATTAGGGCCCGAGCACCAAGCGGTGCGAGGACCCTATTGAAATTGCAGGAATTATTATTATTATTACGACAAAAGTAAATCGCTTATTTGGAGGCCTGAACATATTCCAAAACACGCCAATTTTGGCATGTGCATCAGTCGCGGTGTAAATTTAGGTATTTTAGGGTTCGTGGAGGTGGGCGGGTCAAAATGGCTAGGCCACGCCCCTTAAAGAGCACCCTACTCGGCAGGTTTCACGGATCTGCACGAAAATCGGTACGCATGTAGATCATGCTGAGACGCACAAAAAAGGTCATAGGGACACATAGGCTAAACCCAACAGGAAGTGAGATATTTGGCGTTGAACGGCCATTTTTGGCGTTTTCCACGTGTTGTATTTTAACGAACTCCTCCTACAGGAATAATCAGAACGGCTTCAAAATTGCTGTGCACCAACTAGACTAGTTTGTGATCAAAAGTTATTAACGGATTACGTAAACTCCAAACAACCTGACCTGGGCGTGGCGGCGAAGTTTGATGTCTCGCCATGAAAAACGAGATTGCTATAACTTTGGCATCAATAGTCCGAACGGTACCAAACTCCCCAGGATTCATAATAGTCCCGCCCTGAAGACGTCTACATGCAGAAATATTGAAATTTGCATAGCGCCCCCTGCTGGTGACAGAAAAAGCGATGTTTTAGACTTTGAGGTCCAGCTCTGAGCACGTTCAGCAAATCCAGCTCAAATTTGGTCAGAAAGGCCTCAACATGTTGGTAATGCTCCATGATGAAGAATTTTGACTGTCGTCAAACGGCGTTCCATCCGGAGGGCGGCGAAGTCGACCCTTCGCCAAAATGCATAAAAATGGCCTTAACTTTGGTGTTTTTGATGATATCCACCTGAAACTTCATATGTGTGTCAACAGTCCAGCCCTGAATATGTGATATGAATTTCGTCAATGGGCGTGGCCATATGGCTTGGCCACGCCCATTCATATGAATTACTTCCATAGGACGTCTCACCGATATGCACAAAAATTGGTACACATCTCCATCACCCCCAGACAAACAAAAAAGTCTCTTGGACCTCTAGGCTAAATTCAACAGGAAGTCGGCCATTTTGAATGTCATGGTCATTTTTGGTGTCGCGCACGCATCGTATTTTAACGAACTCCTCCTACAGAATTCATCAGAACAGCTTCAAAATTACCGATTACCATCTAGAACACTTCCTGATCAAAAGTTATTAAAAGGTCTCGCAGAATCTAAAGGGCACGCCAGTTGTGGGAGGTTGAATTTTGACGTCTCGCCATGAAACAGGAAGTGGCAATAACTTCACTGTACTTGGTCAGATCTGTGTGAAACTTCACAGGTATATTGACAGTCCAACCCAGAACATATGTTATGAATTTCGTTAATAGGCGTGGCTAAATGGATTGGCCACGCCCATTCACACAAATAACCACCATAGGACGTCTCACTCATATGCACGAAACTTGGTAGACACATGTATAACATCCACACGCACAAAAAAGCCTCCTGTACGGATAGGCCACACCCAACAGGAAGTCGGCCATTTTGAAATTTACAGTCATTTTTGGCGTTTTCCACATGTTGTATTTTAATGATCTCCTCCTCCAGAAATGAATCAATTAACTCCAAAACTGGTGTGTACCATCTACACAAGTGTGTGATCAAAACATATTAAGAGAATTGCTCAGCATGGAACGGTGTGGCTGTGACATGGCGTCGACACTTGATGTCTCACCATGAAACACGATATTGCTATAACATGGGATCTAATGGTCGAATCTGCTCCAAACTTCACATGTATGATAATAGTCCTGGCATGAACACACCCACATGACGCTCAGGAGTCAGAGTCATAGCGCCACCCAGTGGAGACGGGAAGTCGCAACGCATTGGTTCCTACACTGTCCGAAGGAGGCGAACATTCAGCGCCTCGTCTGCCGGTCGACCTCTGGCGACACGGTGGCGGCCGCGCCAGGCCCCGAGTTGCGTGGGGTGCGAGGGCCCGTTCAACGCTGCTTGCAGATTTAATTAGGGCCCGAGCACCAAGCGGTGCGAGGACCCTATTGAAATTGCAGGAATTATTATTAGGGCCCGAGCACCAAGCGGTGCGAGGACCCTATTGAAATTGTAGGAATTATTAGGGCCCGAGCACCAAGCGGTGCGAGGACCCTATTGAAATTGCAGGAATTATTATTATTACGACAAAAGTAAATCGCTTATTTGGAGGCCTGAACATATTCCAAAACACGCCAATTTTGGCATGCGCATCAGTCGCGGTGTAAATTTAGGTATTTTAGGGTTCGTGGAGGTGGGCGGGTCAAAATGGCTAGGCCACGCCCCTTAAAGAGCACCCTACTGGGCAGGTTTCACGGATCTGCACGAAAATCGGTACGCATGTAGATCATGCTGAGACGCACAAAAAAGGTCACAGGGACACATAGGCTAAACCCAACAGGAAGTGAGATATTTGGCGTTGAAAGGCCATTTTTGGCATTTTCCACGTGTTGTATTTTAACGAACTCCTCCTACAGGAATAATCAGAATGGCTTCAAAATTGCTGTGCACCAACTAGACTAGTTTGTGATCAAAAGTTATTAACGGATTACGTAAACTCCAAACAACCTGACCTGGGCGTGGCGGCGAAGTTTGATGTCTCGCCATGAAAAACAAGATTGCTATAACTTTGGCATTAATAGTCCGAACGGTACCAAACTTCCCAGGATTCATAATAGTCCCGCCCTGAAGACGTCTACATGCAGAAATATTGAAATTTGCATAGCGCCCCCTGCTGGTGACAGAAAAAGCGATGTTTTAGACTTTGAGGTCCAGCTCTGAGCACGTTCAGCAAATCCAGCTCAAATTTGGTCAGAAAGGCCTCAACATGTTGGTAATGCTCCATGATGAAGAATTTTGACTGTCGTCAAACGGCGTTCCATCCGGAGGGCGGCGAAGTCGACCCTTCGCCAAAATGCATAAAAATGGCCTTAACTTTGGTGTTTTTGATGATATCCACCTGAAACTTCATATGTGTGTCAACAGTCCAGCCCTGAATATGTGATATGAATTTCGTCAATGGGCGTAGCCATATGGCTTGGCCACGCCCATTCATATGAATTACTTCCATAGGACGTCTCACCGATATGCACAAAAATTGGTACACATCTCCATCACCCCCAGACAAACAAAAAAGTCTCTTGGACCTCTAGGATAAATTCAACAGGAAGTCGGCCATTTTGAATGTCATGGTCATTTTTGGCGTCGCGCACGCATCGTATTTTAACGAACTCCTCCTACAGAATTCATCAGAACGGCTTCAAAATTACCGATTACCATCTAGAACACTTCCTGATCAAAAGTTATTAAAAGGTCTCGCAGAATCTAAAGGGCACGCCAGTTGTGGGAGGTTGAATTTTGACGTCTCGCCATGAAACAGGAAGTGGCAATAACTTCACTGTACTTGGTCAGATCTGTGTGAAACTTCACAGGTATATTGACAGTCCAACCCAGAACATATGTTATGAATTTCGTTAATAGGCGTGGCTAAATGGATTGGCCACGCCCATTCACACAAATAACCACCATAGGACGTCTCACTGATATGCACGAAACTTGGTAGACACATGTATAACATCCACACGCACAAAAAAGCCTCTTGCGCGGATAGGCCACACCCAACAGGAAGTCCTCCATTTTGAATTTAATGGTCATTTTTGGCGTTTTCCACGTGTTGTATTTTAATGAACTCCACCTACAGGATGCATCAAAACAACTTCAAAATCATTGTGTGCCATCTAGACAAAGGTGTAATCAAAACTTATAAGCAGATTTTTGCATCGTGAAACGGTTTGGCCGTCAGGTGGCGGCGAAGTTTGATGTCTCGCCATAAAACACGAAATTAGTATAACTTTGGCATACATTGTCCATTCTTCACCAAACTTCACATGTTTGTTAACAGTCCAGACCTGAATGTATAGTATGAGTTTCATCAATAAGCGTGGCCGTATGGCTTGACCACGCCCCTTAAAGTGCAGCGTCCCCCATAACAACTTTCATCGACGTGCACGAAAATCAGTATGCACATGTATCGTGTCCAGACGCACAAAAAAGCCTCTTGCACATATAGGCCACACCCGACAGGAAGTCGGCCATTTTGAAATTTACAGTCATTTTTGGCGTTTTCCACGTGTTGTATTTTAATGATCTCCTCCTCCAGAAATGAATCAATTAACTCCAAAACTGGTGTGTACCATCTACACAAGTGTGTGATCAAAACATATTAAGAGAATTGCTCAGCATGGAACGGTGTGGCTGTGACATGGCGTCGACACTTGATGTCTCACCATGAAACACGATATTGCTATAACATGGGATCTAATGGTCGAATCTGCTCCAAACTTCACATGTATGATAATAGTCCTGGCATGAACACACCCACATGACGCTCAGGAGTCAGAGTCATAGCGCCACCCAGTGGAGACGGGAAGTCGCAACGCATTGGTTCCTACACTGTCCAAAGGAGGCGAACATTCAGCGCCTCGTCTGCCGGTCGACCTCTGGCGACACGGTGGCGGCCGCGCCAGGCCCCGAGTTGCGTGGGGTGCGAGGGCCCGTTCAACGCTGCTTGCAGCTTTAATTAGGGCCCGAGCAGCGGCGACAGCGTCGCCTGCGAAGGCCCTATTGTTTTCTTGCTGTTTATTATTGTTCGTTATTATTCTTTCCGCTTTTCGTGCCCCAATTTCGCCCATTTCCCCAATTGGAAAAGTTGTCAATTTTTGCACATCCCTGCGGCCGGATCCGAAATTCGATATTTTGGGGGCGCCGCACATGGACACGGCCAAATTGCGAAATAGCGCCCCCTAGAAACTTTCAAACCCCCCCTGGCCATTGGGGTTAGTTTGTCGTAGCCACACGAAATTTGGTACACCCATTCATCATGCCCCGACGCACAAAAAAATGAATTGCAGTCATGGTCAAATCCCAACAGGAAGGCGGCCATTTTGATTTGAACTTTGGCTAAAAGGGCGATTTTGGCCATTTCCACACCTCGTATTTGAACGAACTCATCCTAGGGGATTCAACCAATCGGCTTCAAATTTTTCACAGCTCATCAAGACAACATGGTGATCTAAAGTTGTGCTCTGCAGGTGTGTAGGTCATAGGTCGTGGCTGATAGGGCTCGATGAACTTCGGCGACTATTTTTTCGCTCGCCGTCTAACTTTGACCGACTGTCACGCCCACATACTTGATCCTATCAGCTTCAAACTTGCTGGGCATGACAATGTCTCCGCCCTGAACGTCCCGATATATTAACTTCCCACTTTAGTCATGGCGCCCCCCGGTGGTAACAGGAAGTGATTTGTTTTTACTTTAACATGTACTGATGACACATGGTTGACTCCATCAACTTCATTCCACTTCTAAAACATACCTAACAAGTTGGTGAAACTAGTCTATCAACGCTGTGAGGTTACAACCAATGGCGTCCATCTGGCGATGCGGCGACTATCGATCACTCGCCAAGAAAATACGTTTGGCTTTTTGATGGCTTTAATGACCTCATATCATCATGAAAATTGGTGCACAGGTCAAGGGTGGCAAGCTCTTTGATCTGATAGGGGCGACGCCCATTTGCGGGGCTAAATGTCTCTATAGCGCCCCCTTGAAATTTTCAAAATACCCTCCCCATAGGGGTTAGTTTGTCGTCGGCACAAGAAATTTGGTACACACATTCATCATGCCCAGACGCACAAAAAAGTCTCTAAATGTCATGGTAAAATCCCAACAGGAAGTCGGCCATTTTGATTTGAACTTTCGAGAAAAGTGTGATTTTGGCCATTTCCACACCTCGTATTTGAACGAACTCGTCCTAGGGGATTCAACCAATCGGCTTGAAATTTTTCACAGCTCATCAAGACAACATGGTGATCTAAAGTTGTGCTCTGCAGGTATGTAGGTCATAGGGCGTGGCTGATAGGGCTCCATGAACTTTGCCAACTGTGTTGGAGCTCGCCGTCTAACTTTGACCGACTGTCACGCCCACATACTTGATCCTATCAGCTTCAAACTTGCTGGGCATGACGATGGCTGCGCCCTGAACGCGCCGATATATTAACTTCCCACTTGACTCATGGCGCCCCCCGGTGGTAACAGGAAGTGATTTGTTTTTACTTTAACATGTACTGATGACACATGGTTGACTCCATCAACTTCATTCCACTTCTACAACATGCCTAACAAGTTGGTGAAGATATATTATGAATGCTGTGAGGTTACAACAAATGGCGTCCGTCTGGCGACGCGGCGACTATCCATCACTCGCCAAAATAGGTTTGGTTCTTTGATGGCTTTAATGACCTCATATCTTCATGAAAATTGATACACAGGTCAAGGGTGGCAAGCTCTTTGATCTGATAGGGGCGCCGCCCATGGGCGGGGCTAAATGCACCGCCATGCACATTCGAGCAGCTCTCTCTCACACGTTATTCATCCAAACTGCTTCAAAATGTCTATAGATGATAAGAGCCCTGCTCTCAGCGCTGCCATATGCTTGAAGACAGTCTGGCTCACGGCGTCCCCTTGTGGAAACAGGAAGTGCCATACTTTACATTGACAAACACCAACTCCAGACTCCTGACCTAATCGGTTCTATTTTGGAGCCATGTGACAATCAAGTTGATGAATCTCCACAGTGACACATATGTCATGTCATGTTGCGGACTGTCCGTGGCGGCGGCGGCGACTTTCGATGTTTCGCCGTTTAACATCAAGTCATGATAACTCCATCACACATTATTTGATTTGCATGAAACTTGAATAGTGTGATATGGCTCAACCCTTGCATGTATCAGCCCACGTCTGGTTACACTTTGAGCACCCCCTGGTGGGCGAACCATCAACTTGTCATAAATCCTCGGTGCGTTGTCCGATTTTCTCCAAACTTCACGTGTGTGATGACACTTCGCCCCTGATCGCATGCTTATTGAGTCAGAAGCACAGCGCCACCTACTGACAACAGGAAGTCAGCCTTATGTGACAAATTTCATCCGATTGACATGAAATTTACACGGTGTGGTCTACACATGATATACAGCCGTATTATGCGTAACTACTGGGTATTCTCTAGTGCCACATAGTGGACACAGGAAGTGGTCCCTATCTCCTAAATGCAAAGTTCAATATTCATGAAAATGTACATATTAACATGAAATTTACAGTGTGTGGTCTGCGTTTGGTTTAGAGGTTAGTGGTCAAGGGGCATGGCTGCTACGCGCTGTCATATTGGATGCACCACCATGCACATTCCAGCAGCTCTCTCTCGCATGTTATTCATCCAAACTGGTTCAAAATGTCTGTAGATGATAAGAGCCCTGCCCTCAGCGCTGCCATATTCTTGACGACAGTCTCGCTCATGGCGTCCCCTTGTGGAAACAGGAAGTGCCATACTTTACATTGACAAACACCAACTCCAGACTCCTGACCTAATCAGTTCTATTTTGGAGCCATGTGACCATCAAGTTGATGAATCTCTACAGTGACACACATGCCATGTCATGTTGCAGACTGTCCGTGGCGGCAGTGGCGACTTTCGATGTCTCGCCATTGAACATCAAGTCATGATAACTCCTTCATGCTTTATCCGATTTGCATGAAACTTCAATAGTGTGATAAGGGTCCGACCCTGAATGTATCAGCCCACGTCTGGTTACACTTTGAGGGCCCCCTGGTGGGCGAACCGTCAACTTGTCATAACTCCTCGGTGCATTGCCCAGTTTTCTCCAAACTTCACGTGTGTGATGACACTCCGCCCCTGATCGCCATGCATATTGAATCAGAAGCACAGCGCCACCGACTGACAACAGGAAGTCAGCCTTATGTGACAAATTTCATCCCATTGACATGAAATTTACACGGTGTGTTCCACACGTGATATACAGCCATATTATGTATAACTGCTGGGTATTCTCTAGCGCCACATAGAGGACACAGAAAGCGGTCCCTATCTCCTACATGCAACGTCCATTGTTCATGAAAACCACATATTGACATAAAATTTACAGCGTGCGGTCTGCGTTCAGGTCAGAGGTCAGCTGCGCTGCGGCCGCCCGTACCTCCGACGCGCAAGGGGGGCGAGGGCCCGTTCATCGCTGCTTGCAGCTTTAATTAGGGCCCGAGCACGTACCGTGCGAGAGCCCTATTGAAACCGAAGGAATTCTTATTCTTATTATTATTATTTTTTTTATCCTATGATCGCATTTTTGAGGGCCTGAACGTACTCAAAAAGTCCCAGAATTTTGCACACTCGTCACGTCTGGTGAAAAATTCGATATTTTATGGTCATTACAAAGGGGCGTGACAAAATGGCTCAACGGCGCCCCCTAACAGTTTTCAAAATCAAAGCCCCCTGCTTTAACTTTGTCCGAAGCGTACGAATTTTGGTACACATATGTAGCACGCCGAGACGGACAAAAAAGCCTCTTGGGCCCATGCCCTAAACTCAACAGGAAGTCGGCCATTTTGAATTGAATGTGGAAGTTTCATGTATTTTTGGCCATTTGCAGGGGTCATAAATGAACGAACTCCTCCTAGAGATTTTGTCCGATCGCCTTCAAACTCGGTCTGTCCCACCAACATAAACTGAAGACGAAAAGTTATCAAAAGCTTGTGTTTTCGTCACACCGTCTGACCGTGCCGGGACCTCAAACTTCGTTACAAACAGGAAGTAGTATTATAACGCAGGAAGTAGTTTATTACTCCAACATACATGCTCCAATCTTCCCCAAACTTCACAGGATTGATGACAGTCCTGCTCTGAAGAGATCTACATGTCAATAATTTGTGATTAATATAGCGCCCCCTACTGGCAGTAGAAAATGTCATGTTTTACACTTTGAAGCACATCTCCTCCAAAGTTGAACACATCAACCTCATACTTGGTGAAATTATCCATAAGGCCTTGATGATGCTTTCTATGGAAAACTGTGAATTTTCGTCAAAGGGCGTGACCTTGGCGTGGCGGCCAACTTTGATGTTTCGCCATGATGACCAAAGTAGCTGTAACTTGACTCTACGTGGACATATCTTTCCAAAACTTCACACATATGATAACTGTCCAGCCCTGAAAACATCTATACAGAAATTTTGAATCAGCATCATAGCGCCACCTACTGGCGGCAGAAGGTTACTTTTTTCATTCTTTCATGTCCCTCTTCTACCAGGTTCCCCCGAACCACCTCAATTTTGCAAATACATACTCCCAAGACCTTGTTGATGGTCAAAGCAGAAGCCTTTGAGGTTTCGTCCAACGCTGTCACTGTGGCGCCACCTTATTCGCCATAAAACACGAGGTTGTTTTTGAGGGGCAAGGGACACTCGAAAACTCACGCAACTTGGCACACACATCAGACATCCCAAATTGTGTTGTCTGATGTGATTTTTGTGTTTTCATGTGCCAAGATGGCTCAACAGCGCCCCCTACTCATTTTCAACGTGTTTTGGGCTATAACTCCCAGACCATATGTCACACATTCAAAAACCTCATATCCACAGATTCCCTGAATAGTGCTGAATCACCTGGGCAGGGCCACTCCCATTTCTGCCTATCATGTTTTTCACAACATCGCAAAAACTGGACAACCTACTTTTTCGAACTCCTCCTTAGGGTTTTGTCTGTTCAGCGTGAAACTTGGCAAGTACAGTCTTCGGCTGGACCTGATCTAAAGTTATCAAAGGAATTTTGATTGGTCATAATATGCTCAAATTATTAATGAATAAATTTTTCTAGCTAGCTATAAAAAGGCGAACAGTGGCATATTTCGGTCAAAATAAATGCTAACAACACCAAATCTGAGATCCTTGCTTGATATGTGCCTGTGAGAGAATGAACCAAATTTAGCTAATTTTGGCCACTAGGGGGCGCTGCAAATATGGGAAATTTATATCTGGTAAATGGCTGCACCGATATTTATGAAATTTGGTGAGTATTATGCTGGGCCTGTCCTGACGCCATATCTTGAAGGTAGTCACGACTGGTAAAAGTGGGCGTGGCTTATTACAAGATAAAAAACAAACATTTATTTCAGCCCAAGTATTATGCTGAGGGCTGTGAAATTCACAGGGTATATAGAGAATAGCACACAGACCAACCGTAAAAAAATTATGTGTGTACTCCACCAGGTGGCGCTATAACAGATGCAAATGCATTTTGGCCTGTAACTTCCACATTTTAAATCACATCTTCATCAATTTTATATCCACGTGTTCCCTAAATAGACTTGCATCTTCTGACAGAGGCCACGCCCACTCCCACTGCAAATTTCTCTTTGTAATTTACTATACATCAAAAACCTACTTTTTCGAACTCCTCCTAGCGTTTAATCTCCATCTTCACAAAACTTTGCACATGCAATCTCCAGACTGGCCTGACCAAAAGTTATCAAAAGAATTTTGCTACTCCAAAAATTAGGCTAGCTAAAAATAAACAGTTTTTTTCTGCTAGCTAAAAAACACATACCTTTGCATATTTTTGTCAAAGTAAAAGATATCAATGTCAAACTCAATTCACTTCTTTCAGACGTCATCCAGACGATCCTAGCCCAATTTGGCAGAAATTAGCCAATAGGGGGCGCTATAATCAGAGAAAAATCAAGTGACATAAAATTCATCGATTCGCATGAAATTTGGCGAGCATGATGTGGAGTCACTCCTGAGGCCAGCTGTAAAGCTTGGTGATGTTTGGTCACCGTGGCAACGCCTTATTCGCCATAAAACACGAAGTTGTTTTTGACGGGTAAGGGATGCTTGTAATGTCATGAAACTTGACACACATATGACAGGATCCAATATGCATTTTCTGATGTGATTTTTCGGCTCTGATATGCCAACATGGCTCAACAGCGCCCCCTACAAATTTTCTACGAAACAGCCCCCGAAGCTGGTTTGACCTACATCTATGAAACTTGGTACGCACATGCATCACTGAAAGACGTATAAAGAAGCCTCTTGCAGCCATGTGCCAAACCCAACAGGAAGTCGGCCAATTTGAATTTGCTTGTAACTGGTTTGCAACTTCACCATACATGTTCCAATCTTCCGCAAACTTCACAGGATTGATGACAATCCTGCCCTGAATACATCTATATGCCAATACTTGGTTATTAGTACAGCGCCACCTACTGGCAAAATTACATGTCTTCATATGATTTGAGGGATATGACGTCCTGCGTAAGGGATCTGCCGTGGACAGGAATGAAGGGCGGCATGAGCCGGCGTCCTGCCAGCACCCTCGAGTTGCGTGAAGGTGCGAGGGCCCGCTCAATGCTGCTTGCAGCTTTAATTAGGGCCCGAGCACGTACCGTGCGAGGACCCTATTGTTTTCCTTAGGATTATTATTATTATTATTATTATTATTATTATTATTTTTTTTTTTTTTTTTTTTTTTTTCCGCGACTTTAAACGCATTTTTGGGGGCTTTAACATATTCGAAAACTCACCAAATTTGGCATGCACATTCGTCTTGGTGAAAATTTATGTGTACGCAAAATTTAAACGATGCGCGTTGCAAAATGGCGAAATGGCGCCCCCTAGAAAATTTCAATCGGCTCCCACCGGCAGCCCGTTTGACCAAATTCCACGAAATTCGGGGAGCTCGTGTATCATCCCAAGACGCACGAAAATGCGCACTTGGACTTTTTTCTAAAACCAACAGGAAGCCGGCTATTTTGATTTGAATATTCATTTTTTTACCGATTTTGGCGATTTCCAAGAATTCTCTCAGAGCTATCTCCTCCTACACGATTCATTGGATCGGCTTCAAATTTGGCGTGCTGGAACTAGACCACTTGATGATCAAAAGTTATCATACGATTTTCCCTACGTTAAACGGTTTGGCCGTCAGGTGGCGGCGAAGTTTGACGTCTCGCCAAAAAAACCCCCAAAAAACAAAAGTGCTATTACTTGGGCATGATAAGTCCGATCGGCACAAAACTTGCTGGGTATGATCGTAGTCCGGCCTTCATCACGCCAACATCAAAAAATTCCCCCGTTCTCAAAGCGCCCCCTGCTGGCGACAGGAAAAGCAATGTTTTAGACTTTGAGGTGCTACTCTCAGCACGTTCAGTATATCCAACTCAAAATTGGTCAGAAAGGCCTTAACACGTTGGTAATTGTACATGATGAAGATTTGTGACGTATCGCCGAACGGAGTTCCGCCCACAGGGCGGCGAAGTCAACGGTTCGCCAAAACGCAGTTACGTGGCCTTAACTTCAGTGTCCTTGGTCATATCTGCCTGAAGCTTCACATGTGTGTTAACAGTCCAGCCCTGAACATGTGATATGAATTTCGTTGACGGGCGTGGCCAAATGGCTTGGCCACACCCTTTAAACATCAGCCCCTACGGCACGTTTCACCGACATGCATGAAAATTGGTACACATATGTATCACATCCAGACGCACAAAAAAGCCTCTTGGACCCATTGGCTACACCCAACAGGAAGTCAGCCATTTTGAATTTGACGCCAGATTGGACGATTCGCACTCCTCGTACTTTTTCTATCTCCTCCTACATGATTCATCGGATCGGCTTCAAATTTGGCGTGCATCAACTAGACCACTTGATGATCAAAAGTTATCATACGATTTTCCCTATGTTAAACGGTTTGGCTGTCAGGTGGCGGCGAAGATTGACGTCACGCCAAAAAAAAAACAAAAAACACAAGTGCTATTACTTGGGCATGATAAGTCCGATCGGCACAAAACTTGTTGGGTATGATCGTAGTCCGGCCTTCATCACGCCAACATCAAAAAATTCCCCCGTTCTCAAAGCGCCCCCTGCTGGCGACAGGAAAAGCCATGTTTTAGACTTTGAGGTGCTACTCTCAGCACGTTCAGTATATCCAACTCAAAATTGGTCAGAAAGGCCTCAACACGTTGGTAATGCTACATGATGAAGATTTGTGACGTATCGCAGAACGGCATTCCGCCCACAGGGCAGCGAAGTCAACGGTTCGCCAAAACGCAGTTAAGTGGCCTTAACTTCAGTGTCCTTGGTCATATCTGCCTGAAACTTTACATGTGTGTTAACAGTCCAGCCCTGAACATGTGATATGAATTTCGTTGATGGGCGTGGCCAAATGGCTTGGCCACACCCTTTAAACATCAGCCCCTGCGGCACGTTTCACTGACATGCATGAAAATTGGTACACATATGTATCACATCCAGACGCACAAAAAAGTCTCTTGGACCCACAGGCCAAACCCAACAGGAAGTCGGCCATTTTGAATTTAATGGTCATTTTTGGCGTTTTCCACGTGTTGTATTTTAATGAACTCCACCTACAGGATGCATCAGAACAACTTCAAAATCATTGTGTGCCATCTAGACAAAGGTGTAATCAAAACTTATAAGCATATTTTTGCATCGTGAAACGGTTTGGCCGTCAGGTGGCGGCGAAGTTTGATGTCTCGCCATAAAACACGAAATTAGTATAACTTTGGCATACATTGTCCATTCTTCACCAAACTTCACATGTTTGTTAACAGTCCAGACCTGAATGTATAGTATGAGGTTCATCAATAAGCGTGGCCGTATGGCTTGGCCACGCCCCTTAAAGCGCAGCTTACCCCATAACAACTTTCACAGACGTACACGAAAATCAGTATGCACATGTATCGTGTCCAGACGCACAAAAAAGCCTCTTGCACATATAGGCCACACCCGACAGGAAGTCGGCCATTTTGAAATTTACAGTCATTTTTGGCGTTTTCCACGTGTTGTATTTTAATGATCTCCTCCTCCAGAAATGAATCAATTAACTCCAAAACTGGTGTGTACCATCTACACAAGTGTGTGATCAAAACATATTAAGAGAATTGCTCAGCATGGAACGGTGTGGCTGTGACATGGCGTCGACACTTGATGTCTCACCATGAAACACGATATTGCTATAACATGGGATCTAATGGTCGAATCTGCTCCAAACTTCACATGTATGATAATAGTCCTGGCATAAACACACCCACATGACGCTCAGGAGTCAGAGTCATAGCGCCACCCAGTGGAGACGGGAAGTCGCAACGCATTGGTTCCTACACTGTCCGAAGGAGGCGAACATTCAGCGCCTCGTCTGCCGGTCGACCTCTGGCAAGACGGTGGCGGCCGCGCCAGGCCCCGAGTTGCGTGGGGTGCGAGGGCCCGTTCAACGCTGCTTGCAGCTTTAATTATTATTATTTTTTTTTTTTTTTTTTCGCTTGATCGCATTTTTGGGGGCTTTAACATATTCAAAAACTCACCAAATTTGACGTGCACATTCGTCTAGGGGACATTTATGTGTACGCAAAATTTAAACGATGCCCATTGCAAAATGGCGAAATGGCGCCCCCTAGAAAACTTCAATCGGCTCCCACCGGCAGCCCGTTTGACCAAATTCCACGAAATTCGGGGAGGTCGTGTATCATCCCAAGACGCACGAAAATGCGCACTTGGACTTTTTTCTAAAACCAACAGGAAGCCGGCTATTTTGATTTGAATATTCCATTTTTTACCGATTTTGGCGATTTGCTAGTGTGCTCTCAGAGCTATCTCCTCCTAGACGGTTCATTGGATCGGCTTCAAATTTGCCGTGCTGCAACTAGACCACATGATGATCAAAAGTTATTAAAAGATCTTTCCCTCGTTAAACGGTTTGGCCGTCAGGTGGCGGCGAAGTTTGATGTCTCAAAAAAAAAAAACCCAAAAACCCAGAATTGCTATTACTTGGGCGTGAAAGGTCCAATCGGCACAAAACTTGCTGGGTATGATCGTAGTCCCGCCCTGAACACGTCTACATCAAAAAATTCCCCTGTTCTCAAAGCGCCCCCTGCTGGCGACAGGAAAAGTGATTTTTTACACTTTGAGGTGCAGCTCTGAGCACGTTCAGCATATCCAACTCAAATTTGGTCAGAAAGGCCTCAACACGTTGTTAATGCTACATGATGAAGATTGTGACGTATCGTCAAACGGCGTTGCGCCCAGAGGGCGGCGAAGTCGATGCTTCGCCAAAACGTAGGAAAGTGGCCTTAACTTCAGTGTCCTTGGGCATATCTGCCTGAAACGTCACATGTGTTTTAAGAGTCCAGCCCTGACAATGTCATGTGAATTTCGTTGATGGGCGTGGCCAAATGGCTTGGCCACACCCTTTAAACATCAGCCCCTGCGGCACGTTTCACCGACATGCATGAAAATTGGTACACATATGTATCACATCCAGAGGCACAAAAAACCCTCTTGGACCCATTGGCTACACCCAACAGGAAGTCAGCCATTTTGAATTTGACGCCAGATTGGGCGATTTGCACTCCTCATACTTTTTCTATCTCCTCCTACATGATTCATCGGATCGGCTTCAAATTTGGCGTGCATCAACTAGACCACTTGATGATCAAAAGTTATCATACGATTTTCCCTATGTTAAACGCTTTGGCTGTCAGGTGGCGGCGAAGTTTGATGTCTCGCCATAAAACACGAAATTAGTATAACTTTGGCATACATTGTCCATTCTTCACCAAACTTCACATGTTTGTTAATAGTCCAGACCTGAATGTATAGTATGACTTTCATCAATAAGCGTGGCCGTATGGCTTGGCCACGCCCCTTAAAGTGCAGCGTCCCCCATAACAACTTTCACCGACGTGCACGAAAATCAGTATGCACATGTATCGTGTCCAGACGCACAAAAAAGCCTCTTGCACATATAGGCCACACCCGACAGGAAGTCGGCCATTTTGAAATTTACAGTCATTTTTGGAGTTTTCCACGTGTTGTATTTTAATGATCTCCTCCTCCAGAAATGAATCAATTAACTCCAAAACTGGTGTGTACCATCTACACAAGTGTGTGATCAAAACATATTAAGAGAATTGCTCAGCATGGAACGGTGTGGCTGTGACATGGCGTCGACACTTGATGTCTCACCATGAAACACGATATTGCTATAACATGGGATCTAATGGTCGAATCTGCTCCAAACTTCACATGTATGATAATAGTCCTGGCATGAACACACCCACATGACGCTCAGGAGTCAGAGTCATAGCGCCACCCAGTGGAGACGGGAAGTCGCAACGCATTGGTTCCTACACTGTCCGAAGGAGGCGAACATTCAGCGACTCGTCTGCCGGTCGACCTCTGGCGACACGGTGGCGGCCGCGCCAGGCCCCGAGTTGCGTGGGGTGCGAGGGCCCGTTCAACGCTGCTTGCAGCTTTAATTAGGGCCCGAGCACGTACCGTGCGAGAGCCCTATTGAAACCGAAGGAATTCTTATTCTTATTAGGGCCCGAGCACGAACCGTGCGAGGACCCTATTGTTTTCCTTAGGATTATTATTATTATTTATTTATTTTTTTTTTTTCGCTTGATCGCATTTTTGGGGGCTTTAACATATTCAAAAACTCACCAAATTTGACGTGCACATTCGTCTAGGGGACATTTATGTGTACGCAAAATTTAAACGATGCCCATTGCAAAATGGCGAAATGGCGCCCCCTAGAAAATTTCAATCGGCTCCCACCGGCAGCCCGTTTGACCAAATTCCACGAAATTCGGGGAGGTCGTGTATCATCCCAAGACGCACGAAAATGCGCAGTTGGACTTTTTTCTAAAACCAACAGGAAGCCGGCTATTTTGATTTGAATATTCATTTTTTTACCGATTTTGGCGATTTCCAAGAATTCTCTCAGAGCTATCTCCTCCTAGACGGTTCATTGGATCGGCTTCAAATTTGCCGTGCTGCAACTAGACCACATGATGATCAAAAGTTATTAAAAGATCTTTCCCTCGTTAAACGGTTTGGCCGTCAGGTGGCGGCGAAGTTTGATGTCTCAAAAAAAAAACCCCAAAAACCCAGAATTGCTATTACTTGGGCGTGAAAGGTCCAATCGGCACAAAACTTGCTGGGTATGATCGTAGTCCCGCCCTGAACACGTCTACATCAAAAAATTCCCCTGTTCTCAAAGCGCCCCCTGCTGGCGACAGGAAAAGTGATTTTTTACACTTTGAGGTGCAGCTCTGAGCACGTTCAGCATATCCAACTCAAATTTGGTCAGAAAGGCCTCAACACGTTGTTAATGCTACATGATGAAGATTGTGACGTATCGTCAAACGGCGTTGCGCCCAGAGGGCGGCGAAGTCGATGCTTCGCCAAAACGTAGGAAAGTGGCCTTAACTTCAGTGTCCTTGGGCATATCTGCCTGAAACTTCACATGTGTTTTAAGAGTCCAGCCCTGACAATGTCATGTGAATTTCGTTGATGGGCGTGGCCAAATGGCTTGGCCACACCCTTTAAACATCAGCCCCTGCGGCACGTTTCACCGACATGCATGAAAATTGGTACACATATGTATCACATCCAGACGCACAAAAAATCCTCTTGGACCCATTGGCTACACCCAACAGGAAGTCAGCCATTTTGAATTTGACGCCAGATTGGGCGATTTGCACTCCTCATACTTTTTCTATCTCCTCCTACATGATTCATCGGATCGGCTTCAAATTTGGCGTGCATCAACTAGACCACTTGATGATCAAAAGTTATCATACGATTTTCCCTATGTTAAACGCTTTGGCTGTCAGGTGGCGGCGAAGTTTGATGTCTCGCCATAAAACACGAAATTAGTATAACTTTGGCATACATTGTCCATTCTTCACCAAACTTCACATGTTTGTTAACAGTCCAGACCTGAATGTATAGTATGACTTTCATCAATAAGCGTGGCCGTATGGCTTGGCCACGCCCCTTAAAGTGCAGCGTCCCCCATAACAACTTTCACCGACATGCACGAAAATCAGTATGCACATGTATCGTGTCCAGACGCACAAAAAAGCCTCTTGCACATATAGGCCACACCCGACAGGAAGTCGGCCATTTTGAAATTTACAGTCATTTTTGGCGTTTTCCACGTGTTGTATTTTAATGATCTCCTCCTCCAGAAATGAATCAATTAACTCCAAAACTGGTGTGTACCATCTACACAAGTGTGTGATCAAAACATATTAAGAGAATTGCTCAGCATGGAACGGTGTGGCTGTGACATGGCGTCGACACTTGATGTCTCACCATGAAACACGATATTGCTATAACATGGGATCTAATGGTCGAATCTGCTCCAAACTTCACATGTATGATAATAGTCCTGGCATGAACACACCCACATGACGCTCAGGAGTCAGAGTCATAGCGCCACCCAGTGGAGACGGGAAGTCGCAACGCATTGGTTCTTACACTGTCCGAAGGAGGCGAACATTCAGCGACTCGTCTGCCGGTCGACCTCTGGCGACACGGTGGCGGCCGCGCCAGGCCCCGAGTTGCGTGGGGTGCGAGGGCCCGTTCAACGCTGCTTGCAGCTTTAATTAGGGGGCCAAGCCCGCGGGGCCTGGGGAACGCGAATGCAAAGCATACGCGTTTCCCAGGACCAGCGGTGCTGGGAACCCTATTGTTTTTGTTCGGATTTTTATTATTATTATTATTATTATTATTATTATTATTATTATTACTATTATTATTCTCTATTTTTATTCTTCTCCCGGTAAAAGTAGTGCTGCAGGCTAAACCGTGCAAGGGAGGGTGGTGCAATTTGGAGGGTTGGTCCAGACCCCTGCACGTACCTCAGGCGCAAAAAATGACATATGTCAGCCAGCAGGGGGCGCTATAACCAAGGTCAATGCGTTTTGGGCTATAACTCCCACACCGGATGTCGCACATTCAAAAACCTCATATCCCCAGATTCCCTGAAAAGAACTGAATCACATGGCCTGGGCCTCGCCCATTTCCACCCTAATTTTTTTTGGCAAAATCGCGAAAACTGGAAAACCAACTTTTTCGAACTCCTCCTTGGGGTTTTGCCCGATCAGCGTGAAACTTGGCACGTAAAGTCTTCCTCTGGACCTGATCTAAAGTTATCAAAAGAATTTTGTTTGGTTGAAATATGCACAAGTTATTAACGAATAAAATTTTCTAGCTAGCTATAAAAAGGCGAACTGCTGCATATCTCTGTCAAAATAAATGCTAACAACACCAAATCTGAGATCCTTGATTGACATGTGACTGTGAGGGCGTGAGCCAAATTTGGCTAATGTTGGCCACTAGGGGGCGCTGCAAAGCTGAGACATTTATATCTCTTCAATGGCTGCACCTATTTTTACGAAATTTGGTGGGTATGATGCTGCGTCACTCCTGAGGCCATATCTTGAAGTTAATCACGACAGGTGAAAGTGGGCGTGGCTTATTACGAGATAAACAGCAAACATTTATTTCAGCTCAAGTATTATGCTGAGGGCTGTGAAATTCACAGGGTATATATATAACAGCATACCGGCCACCCATAGCAAAAATTGTGTGTCTGCTCCACTAGGTGGCGCTCTAACGGACGCAAACGCATTTTGGCCTGTAACTTCCACATTTTAAATCACATCTTCATAAAGTTTATATCCACGTGTTCCCTAAATAGTTTCGCATCTTCTGACATAGGCCACGCCCACTCCCACAGCATATTTCTTTTTGTAAGTCACTACACATCAAAAACCTACTTTTTCGAACTCCTCTTAGCGTTTAAGCTCCATCTGCACGAAGCTCTGTACATACAATCTCCAGGCTTGCCTGATGATAAGTTATCAAAAGAATTTTGCTGCTCCAAAAAATGCGGTAGTTACAAATAAACAATTTTTTTTGGCTAGGTAAAAAACACATACCTTTGAATATTTTTGTCAAAGTAAAAGCTATCAACGTCAAACTCAAGTCACTAGTTTCCGAGGTCAGCCAGAGGGTCTGTGCCAAATTTGGTGGAAATTGGCCAATAGGGGGCGCTACAAACACAGAAACATGAAGTGACATGAAAATTGATCAGATTCGCCTGAAATTTGGTGAGGTTGTTGTGGTGTCACTCCTGAGGCCAGAGTCAAATTTTTGTGATGTTGGGTCAAAGTGGGCGTTACTTGTCACAACACAAAAATTCAGCCTTTCGCACTTCCAGTGCTGATCCCATTACAATTATCATACTGCGAGTGAAACGTCGGCCTGCGTCCCGACGCTCGACCCGAACCCTTCTTTCGGTGTCAAGTTCCGTGGGCTCCGCGAGACCCGGGGGCCGAGTCGCGCGGGGAGGCTTGGCCCCCTATTATAACTGCTTGCAGTTCTAGTTATTATTATTATTTTTTTTTTTATCCTATGATCGCATTTTTGAGGGCCTGAACGTACTCAAAAAGTCCCAGAATTTTGCACACTCGTCACGTCTGGTGAAAAATTCGATATTTTATGGTCATTACAAAGGGGCGTGACAAAATGGCTCAACGGCGCCCCCTAACAGTTTTCAAAATCAAAGCCCCCTGCTTTAATTTTGTCCGAAGCGTACGAATTTTGGTACACATATGTAGCACGCCGAGACGGACAAAAAAGCCTCTTGGGCCCATGCCCTAAACTCAACAGGAAGTCGGCCATTTTGAATTGAATGTGGAAGTTTCATGTATTTTTGGCCATTTGCAGGGGTCATAAATGAACGAACTCCTCCTAGAGATTTTGTCCGATCGCCTTCAAACTCGGTCTGTCCCACCAACATAAACTGAAGACGAAAAGTTATCAAAAGCTTGTGTTTTCGTCACACCGTCTGACCGTGCCGGGACCTCAAACTTCGTTACAAACAGGAAGTAGTATTATAACGCAGGAAGTAGTTTATTACTCCAACATACATGCTCCAATCTTCCCCAAACTTCACAGGATTGATGACAGTCCTGCTCTGAAGAGATCTACATGTCAATAATTTGTGATTAATATAGCGCCCCCTACTGGCAGTAGAAAATGTCATGTTTTACACTTTGAAGCACATCTCCTCCAAAGTTGAACACATCAACCTCATACTTGGTGAAATTATCCATAAGGCCTTGATGATGCTTTCTATGGAAAACTGTGAATTTTCGTCAAAGGGCGTGACCTTGGCGTGGCGGCCAACTTTGATGTTTCGCCATGATGACCAAAGTAGCTGTAACTTGACTCTACGTGGACATATCTTTCCAAAACTTCACACATATGATAACTGTCCAGCCCTGAAAACATCTATACAGAAATTTTGAATCAGCATCATAGCGCCACCTACTGGCGGCAGAAGGTTACTTTTTTCATTCTTTCATGTCCCTCTTCTACCAGGTTCCCCCGAACCACCTCAATTTTGCAAATACATACTCCCAAGACCTTGTTGATGGTCAAAGCAGAAGCCTTTGAGGTTTCGTCCAACGCTGTCACTGTGGCGCCACCTTATTCGCCATAAAACACGAGGTTGTTTTTGAGGGGCAAGGGACACTCGAAAACTCACGCAACTTGGCACACACATCAGACATCCCAAATTGTGTTGTCTGATGTGATTTTTGTGTTTTCATGTGCCAAGATGGCTCAACAGCGCCCCCTACTCATTTTCAACGTGTTTTGGGCTATAACTCCCAGACCATATGTCACACATTCAAAAACCTCATATCCACAGATTCCCTGAATAGTGCTGAATCACCTGGGCAGGGCCACTCCCATTTCTGCCTATCATGTTTTTCACAACATCGCAAAAACTGGACAACCTACTTTTTCGAACTCCTCCTTAGGGTTTTGTCCGTTCAGCGTGAAACTTGGCAAGTACAGTCTTCGGCTGGACCTGATCTAAAGTTATCAAAGGAATTTTGATTGGTCATAATATGCTCAAATTATTAATGAATACATTTTTCTAGCTAGCTATAAAAAGGCGAACGGTGGCATATTTCGGTCAAAATAAATGCTAACAACACCAAATCTGAGATCCTTGCTTGATATGTGCCTGTGAGAGAATGAACCAAATTTAGCTAATTTTGGCCACTAGGGGGCGTTGCAAATATGGGAAATTTATATCTGGTAAATGGCTGCACCGATATTTATGAAATTTGGTGAGTATTATGCTGGGCCTGTCCTGACGCCATATCTTGAAGGTAGTCACGACTGGTAAAAGTGGGCGTGGCTTATTACAAGATAAAAAACAAACATTTATTTCAGCCCAAGTATTATGCTGAGGGCTGTGAAATTCACAGGGTATATAGAGAATAGCATACAGACCAACCATAGCAAAAATTGTGCGTCTACTGCACTAGGTGGCGCTATAAGAGATGCAAACGCATTTTGGCCTGTAACTTCCACATTTTAAATCACATCTTCATAAATTTTATATCCACGTGTTCCCTAAATAGTGTCGCATCTTCTGACATAGGCCACGCCCACTCCCACTGCAAATTTCTCTTTGTAATTTACTATACATCAAAAACCTACTTTTTCGAACTCCTCCTAGCGTTTAATCTCCATCTTCACAAAACTTTGCACATGCAATCTCCAGACTGGCCTGACCAAAAGTTATCAAAAGAATTTTGCTACTCCAAAAATTAGGCTAGCTAAAAATAAACAGTTTTTTTCTGCTAGCTAAAAAACACATACCTTTGCATATTTTTGTCAAAGTACAAGATATCAATGTCAAACTCAATTCACTTCTTTCAGACGTCATCCAGACGATCCTAGCCCAATTTGGCAGAAATTAGCCAATAGGGGGCGCTATAATCAGAGAAAAATCAAGTGACATAAAATTCATCGATTCGCATGAAATTTGGCGAGCATGATGTGGAGTCACTCCTGAGGCCAGCTGTAAAGCTTGGTGATGTTTGGTCACCGTGGCAACGCCTTATTCGCCATAAAACACGAAGTTGTTTTTGACGGGTAAGGGATGCTTGTAATGTCATGAAACTTGACACACATATGACAGGATCCAATATGCATTTTCTGATGTGATTTTTCGGCTCTGATATGCCAACATGGCTCAACAGCGCCCCCTACAAATTTTCTACGAAACAGCCCCCGAAGCTGGTTTGACCTACATCTATGAAACTTGGGACGCACATGCATCACTGAAAGACGTATAAAAAAGCCTCTTGCAGCCATGTGCCAAACCCAACAGGAAGTCGGCCAATTTGAATTTGCTTGTAACTGGTTTGCAACTTCACCATATATGTTCCAATCTTCCGCAAACTTCACAGGATTGATGACAATCCTGCCCTGAATACATCTATATGCCAATACTTGGTTATTAGTACAGCGCCACCTACTGGCAAAATTACATGTCTTCATATGATTTGAGGGATATGACGTCCTGCGTAAGGGATCTGCCGTGGACAGGAATGAAGGGCGGCATGAGCCGGCGTCCTGCCAGCACCCTCGAGTTGCGTGAAGGTGCGAGGGCCCGTTCAATGCTGCTTGCAGCTTTAATTAGGGCCCGAGCACGTACCGTGCGAGGACCCTATTGAAATTGAAGGAATTATTATTATTATTACGACAAAAGTAAATCGCTCATTTGGAGGTTTTAACATGCTCAAAAACTCCTGAAATTTGGCGGTCGCATCAGTCGCGGTGTAAATTTATGTATTTTAGGGTTCGCGGCAATGGACGGGTCAAAATGGCTAGGCCACGCCCATTAAAGAGCAATCTCCTTATAAACAGCGCCCTCCTCATCAATTTTCACGGATCTGCACGAAAATCGGTACACATGTAGATCATGCCGAGCCGCACAAAAAAGTCTCTTGGAGCCATAGGCCACGCCCAACAGGAAGTTGGCTATTTTGAATTTAGCGGCCATTTTTGGCGTTTTACCACGTGTCATATTTTGACAAACTCCTCCTACACGATTAATCAAAACGGCTTCAAAATCGCCGTGTACCAACTAGATAAGTTTGTGATCAAAAGCTATTCAAAGATCCGCTACCCGTCGAACACGGAATCGGCTTTTTGGCGGCGAAGTTTGAAGTTTGAAGTTTGTCTCGCCATGAAAAATGAAATTGCTATAACTTTGGCATTAATCGTCCGATCTGCACCAAACTTCACATGATTCATAATATTCCCGCCCTGAACACGTCTACATGCAGAAATTTTGTAATTACCCTAGCGCCCCCTGCTGGCGACAGGAAAAGCGATGTTTTTAGACTTTGACGTGCAGCTCTGACCACGTTCACCATATGCAACTCAAATTTGGTCAGACAGACCTCAAGACGTTGGTAATGCGACATTATGAAGATTGTGACTAGGCGTCAAACGGTGTTCCGCCCAGAGGGCGGTGAAGTCGAAAATTCGCCAAAACGCGTTGAAAATGGCTTTAATGACATTAACTTCTGTGTCCTTGGTCATATCTGCCTGACACTTCACATGTGTGTTAACAGTCCAGGCTTGAACATGTGATATGAGTTTCGTTAACGGGCGTGGCCAAATGACTTGACCACGCCCTTTAAACATCAGCCCCTGCCGCACGTGTCACCGACATGCACGAAAATTGGTACATGCATGTATCACACCGAGACGCACAAAAAAGTCTCTTGGACCCACTGGCCATACCCAACAGGAAGTCGGCCATTTTGAATTTTGATGCTATTTTTGGCGTTTTCCACATGTTGTATTTTAACGAACTCCTCCTACAGGATTAATCAGAATGACTTCAAAATCACTGTGTGTGATCTAGACAAGGTTGTGATCAAAAGTTATTAAAAGATTTTACCACAGTTAAACGGTTTGGCCGTCAGGTGGCGGCGAAGTTTGATGTCTCGCCATAAAACACGAAATTAGTATAACTTTGGCATACATTGTCCATTCTTCACCAAACTTCACATGTTTGTTAACAGTCCAGACCTGAATGTATGGTATGAGTTTCATCAATAAGCGTGGCCGTATGGCTTGACCACGCCCCTTAAAGTGCAGCGTCCCCCATAACAACTTTCACCGATGTCCACGAAAATCAGTATGCACATGTATCGTGTCCAGACGCACAAAAAAGCCTCTTGCACATATAGGCCACACCCGACAGGAAGTCGGCCATTTTGAAATGTACAGTCATTTTTGGCGTTTTCCACGTGTTGTATTTTAATGATCTCCTCCTCCAGAAATGAATCAATTAACTCCAAAACTGGTGTGTACCATCTACACAAGTGTGTGATCAAAACATATTAAGAGAATTGCTCAGCGTGGAACGGTGTGGCTGTGACATGGCGTCGACACTTGATGTCTCACCATGAAACACGATATTGCTATAACATGGGATCTAATGGTCGAATCTGCTCCAAACTTCACATGTATGATAATAGTCCTGGCATGAACACACCCACATGACGCTCAGGAGTCAGAGTCATAGCGCCACCCAGTGGAGACGGGAAGTCGCAACGCATTGGTTCCTACACGGTCCGAAGGAGGCGAACATTCAGCGCCTCGTCTGCCGGTCGACCTCTGGCGACACGGTGGCGGCCGCGCCAGACTCCGAGTTGCGTGGGGTGCGAGGGCCCGTTCAACGCTGCTTGCAGCTTTAATTATTATTATTCTTCTTCTTAACTAAAATGAATTGCCTTTTTGGGGACCTTAACATTCTCAAAAACTCATGAAACTTCACAGACTCATCAGAAGTGCGAAAACTGGGCAAGTTTTGGGGTTTCATGATAATCTGCAAAGGAATGGCTCAGTAGCGCCCCCTAAAAATTTTCTACGGAACAGCCCCTGAAGGTAGTTTAACCTACGTGTCTGAAACTTGGTAGGCATATGTAACACACCAAGACGTACAAAAAAGCCTCTTGGGCCCATGCCCTAAACCCAACAGGAAGTCGGCCATTTTGAATTGAATGTGCAATTTTCATGCATTTTTGGCCATTTGCAGGGGTCGTAAATGAACGATCTCCTCCTAGAGATTTTGTCCGATCGACTTCAAACTTGGTCTGTCCCACCTACATAAGTTGAAGACAAAAAGTTATCAAAAGCTTGAGTTTTCGTCACACCGTGTGGCCGTTGTGGGACCTCAAACTTCGCTACAAACAGGAAGTAGTATTATAACGCAGGAAGTAGTTTATAACTCCAGCATACATTGTCCAATCTTCCCCAAACTTCACAGGATTGATGACAGTCCCGCTCTGAAGACATCTACATGTCAATAATTTGTGATTGATATAGCGCCCCCTACTGGTAGTATAAAATGTCATGTTTTACACTGTGAAGCACATCTCGTCCAAAGTTGAACACATCAACGTCAAACTTGGGGAAATTATCCAAAAGGCATTGATGATGCTTTCTATTGAATACTGTGAGTTTTCGTCAAAGGGCATGACCTTGGCGTGGCAGGGAACTTTGATGTTTCGCCATGATGACAAAAGTTGCTGTAACTTGACTCTACGTGGACATATCTTTCCAAAACTTCACACATATGATAACAGTCCAGCCCTGAAAACATCTACAGAGGAAATTTGAATCAGCCTCATAGCTCCACCTACTGGCGGCAGAAAGTTACTTTTTTCATTCTTTCATGTCCCTCTTCTACCAGGTTCACCCGACCCACCTTAATTTTGCGGATACATAGTCCCAAGACCTTGGTGATAATCAAACCAGAACCTTTTGAGGTTTCGTACAACGCTGTCACCGTGGCGCCACCTCATTCGCCATAAAACACGAGGTTCTTTTTGAGGGGCAAGGGATACTTGAAAACTCACGAAACTTGGCACACCCATCACAAGGCCCAAATTGTGTTGTCTGATATGCTTTTTGTGTTTTGATGTGCCAAGATGCCTCAACAGCGCCCCCGAAGCTTGTTTCACTTACATGTATGAAACTTGGTAGGCATATGTAACACTCCAAGACGTACAAAAAAGCCTCTTGGAGTTATGCTCCAAACCCAACCGGAAGTCCGCCATTTTGAATTTACTTGTGCCACTTTTGTGCATTTTGGGCGATTTCCAGTAGACGTAAATGAATGAACTTGTCCTAGAGTTTTTATCCAATCCACTTCAAACTCGGTCTGTCCCACCCCAAGACCGTGAAGACGAAAAGTTATCAAACGTTTCAGGTTTTCGTCAAACGCTGTCTCTGTGGCCCCGCCTTCTTCGCCATAAACCACGAAATTGTAACTACTCCTACAGATTTTATCCCATCAACTTCTTACTTGGTCTGTCCCACCTCCAGACATTGATGAAGAAAAGTTATCAAAAACTGGACTTGTTGTCACACCATGTGACCGTGGCAGGGCCTCAATCTTTGGGGACTCGCCACAAAACAGGAAGTTGTGTATGACTCCATCATCCATGGTCCAATCTTCCCCAAACTTCACAGGATTGATGACAGTCCTGCTCTGAAGAGATCTCCATGTGAATAATTTGTGATAAATACAGCGCCCCCTAATGGTAAGAGAAAATTTCATGTTTTATATTTTGAAGTATAACTCCCAAGACTTGGCCAGATCCACCTCAATCTTGGTCAGTCTATCCGTCACATGTAGAAGATGTTTTATTGTGAACACTGTAAGTTTGCATCAAAGGGCGTGGCCATGACGTAGCGGCAAACTTTGATGTTTCTCCATGATAACAAAAGTTGTGTAGCTTGACTCTACGTGGACATATCTTTCCAAAACTTCACACATATGATAAAAGTCCAGCCCTGAAAACATCTACTGAGAAATTTTTAATCAGCCTCATAGCGCCACCTAGTGGCATCTGTAAGTTACTGCTTTCATTCTTTCATGTCTCTCTTCTACCAAGTTAACCACAACCACCTCAATTTTGCGTAGACATAGTCCCAAGACTTTGATGATGATCACACCAGAAGCTTTTGAGGTTTCAGCAAACACTGTCAATGTGGCAACGCCTTATTCGCCATAAAACACGAAGTTGTTTTTGAGGGGTAAGGGATGCTTGTAATGTCATGAAACTTGGTACACATACAAGAAGTTCCGATGTGTGTTGTGTGATGTGATTTATCTGCTCTGATGTGCCAACATGGCTCAACAGCGCCCCCTACAATTTTTCAAAAAAGCAGCCCCCGACGCTGGTTTGACCTACATCTATGAAACTTGGTACATACATGCATCACTGAAAGACGTACAAAAAAGGCTCTTGCAACCATGTGCCAAACCCAACAGGAAGTCCGCCATTTTGAATTTGCTCGTAAGTGGTTCACAAAATCACCATACATGTTCCAATCTTCCCCATACTTCACAGGATTGATGACAGTCCTGCCCTGAACACATCTATACGCCAATACTTGGTTATTAGTACGGCGCCACCTACTGGCAAAATAACATGTCCTCATATGATTTGAGGGATATGACGTGTAACTCCAACGTGAGGGGTCTGCCTTCGACAGGAATGAATGGCCGCATCGGCCGGCGTCCTGCCAGCATCCTCGAGTTGCGTGAAGGTGCGAGGGCCCGTTCATCGCTGCTTGCAGCTTTAATTAGGGCCCGAGCACGTCCCTGCGAGGACCCTATTGAAATTGCAGGAATTATTATTATTATTACGACAAAAGTAAATCGCTTATTTGGAGGCCTGAACATATTCCAAAACACGCCAATTTTGGCATGCGCATCAGTCGTGGTGTAAATTTAGGTATTTTAGGGTTCGTGGAGGTGGGCGGGTCAAAATGGCTAGGCCACGCCCCTTAAAGAGCACCCTACTCGGCAGGTTTCACGGATCTGCACGAAAATCGGTACGCATGTAGATCATGCTGAGACGCACAAAAAAGGTCACAGGGACACATAGGCTAAACCCAACAGGAAGTGAGATATTTGGCGTTGAACGGCCATTTTTGGCGTTTTCCACGTGTTGTATTTTAACGAACTCCTCCTACAGGAATAATCAGAATGGCTTCAAAATTGCTGTGCACCAACTAGACTAGTTTGTGATCAAAAGTTATTAACGGATTACGTAAACTCCAAACAACCTGACCTGGGCGTGGCGGCGAAGTTTGATGTCTCGCCATGAAAAATGAGATTGCTATAACTTTGGCATTAATAGTCCGAACGGTACCAAACTCCCCAGGATTCATAATAGTCCCGCCCTGAAGACGTCTACATGCAGAAATATTGAAATTTGCATAGAGCCCCCTGCTGGTGACAGAAAAAGCGATGTTTTAGACTTTGAGGTCCAGCTCTGAGCACGTTCAGCAAATCCAGCTCAAATTTGGTCAGAAAGGCCTCAACATGTTGGTAATGCTCCATGATGAAGAATTTTGACTGTCGTCAAACGGCGTTCCATCCGGAGGGCGGCGAAGTCGACCCTTCGCCAAAATGTATAAAAATGGCCTTAACTTTGGTGTTTTTGATGATATCCACCTGAAACTTCATATGTGTGTCAACAGTCCAGCCCTGAATATGTGATATGAATTTCGTCAATGGGCGTGGCCATATGGCTTGGCCACGCCCATTCATATGAATTACTTCCATAGGACGTCTCACCGATATGCACAAAAATTGGTACACATCTCCATCACCCCCAGACAAACAAAAAAGTCTCTTGGACCTCTAGGCTAAATTCAACAGGAAGTCGGCCATTTTGAATGTCATGGTCATTTTTGGTGTCGCGCACGCATCGTATTTTAACGAACTCCTCCTACAGAATTCATCAGAACGGCTTCAAAATTACCGATTACCATCTAGAACACTTCCTGATCAAAAGTTATTAAAAGGTCTCGCAGAATCTAAAGGGCACGCCAGTTGTGGGAGGTTGAATTTTGACGTCTCGCCATGAAACAGGAAGTGGCAATAACTTCACTGTACTTGGTCAGATCTGTGTGAAACTTCACAGGTATATTGACAGTCCAACCCAGAACATATGTTATGAATTTCGTTAATAGGCGTGGCTAAATGGATTGGCCACGCCCATTCACACAAATAACCACCATAGGACGTCTCACTGATATGCACGAAACTTGGTAGACACATGTATAACATCCACACGCACAAAAAAGCCTCTTGCACGGATAGGCCACACCCAACAGGAAGTCGGCCATTTTGAAATTTACAGTCATTTTTGGCGTTTTCCACGTGTTGTATTTTAATGATCTCCTCCTCCAGAAATGAATCAATTAACTCCAAAACTGGTGTGTACCATCTACACAAGTGTGTGATCAAAACATATTAAGAGAATTGCTTAGCATGGAACGGTGTGGCTGTGACATGGCGTCGACACTTGATGTCTCACCATGAAACACGATATTGCTATAACATGGGATCTAATGGTCGAATCTGCTCCAAACTTCACATGTATGATAATAGTCCTGGCATGAACACACCCACATGACGCTCAGGAGTCAGAGTCATAGCGCCACCCACTGGAGACGGGAATTCGCAACGCATTGGTTCCTACACTGTCCGAAGGAGGCAAACATTCAGCGCCTCGTCTGCCGGTCGACCTCTGGCGAGACGGTGGCGGCCGCGCCAGGCCCCGAGTTGCATGGGGTGCGAGGGCCCGTTCAACGCTGCTTGCAGCTTTAATTATTCTTGTCGTTCTTAACTAAACTAAATTGCCTTTTTGGGGGCCTTAACATATTCGAAAACTCATGAAATTTTGCAGAGTCATCAGAAGTGCTGAAACGGGTCAAGTTTTTGTGTTTCATGATAATGTGCCAAGTAATGGCTCGGTAGCGCCCCCTAAACACATTCTACGGAACAGCCCCTGAAGGTAGTTCAACCTACGTCCATGAAACTTGGGAGGCATATGTAACACACCAAGACGTATAAAAAAGCCTCTTGGGCCCATGCCCTAAACCCAACAGGAAGTCGGCCATTTTGAATTGAATGTGCAATTTTCATGCATTTTTGGCCATTTGCAGGGGTCGTAAATGAACGATCTCCTCCTAGAGATTTTGTCCGATCGACTTCAAACTTGGTCTGTCCCACCTACATAAGTTGAAGACAAAAAGTTATCAAAAGCTTGAGTTTTCGTCACACCGTGTGGCCGTTGTGGGACCTCAAACTTTGCTACAAACAGGAAGTAGTATTATTACGCAGGAAGTAGTTTATAACTCCAGCATACATGGTCCAATCTTCCCCAAACTTCACAGGATTGATGACAGTCCCGCTCTGAAGAGATCTACATGTCAATAATTTGTGATTAATATAGCGCCCCCTAATGGTAGTAGAAAATGTCATGTTTTACACTTTGAAGCATAACTCCTCCAAAGTTGACCACATCAACCTCAAACTTGGGGAAATTATCCATGAGGCCTGGATGATGCTTTCTATCGAAAACTGTGAGTTTTCGTCAAAGGGCGTGACCATGCCGTGGCGGCGAACTTTGATGTTTCGCCATGATGACAAAAGTTGCTGTAACTTGACTCTACGTGGACATATCTTTCCAAAACTTCACACATATGATAAAAGTCCAGCACTGAAAACATGTACAGAGACATTTTGAATCAGCATCATAGCGCCACCTACTGGCGGCAGAAAGTTACTTTTTTCATTCTTTCATGTCCCTCTTCTACCAGATTCACCCGAACCACCTCAATTTTGTGGATACATAGTCCCAAGACCGTAGTAATGATCAAACCAGAACCTTTTGAGGTTTCGTACAACGCTGTCACCGTGGCGCCGCCTCATTCGCCATAAAACACGAGGTTGTTTTTGAGGGGCAAGGGATACTTGAAAACTCACGAAACTTGGCACACCCATCACAAGGCCCAAATTGTGTTGTCTGATATGCTTTTTGTGTTTTGATGTGCCAAGATGCCTCAACAGCGCCCCCTACAATTTTTCAATGAAGCAGCCCCCGAAGCTGGTTTGACCTACATGTATGAAACTTGGTATGCATATGTAACACTCCAAGACGTACAAAAAAGCCTCTTGGAGTTATGCTCCAAACCCAACCGGAAGTCCGCCATTTTGAATTTATTTGTGCCACTTTTGCGCATTTTGGGCAATTTCCAGTTGACGCAAATGAACGAACTTGTCCGAGAGTTTTTATCCAATCCACTTCAAACTCAGTCTGTCCCACCCCAAGACCGTGAAGACGAAAAGTTATCAAACGTTTCAGGTTTTCGTCAAACGCTGTCTCCGTGGCCCCGCCTTCTTCGCCATAAATCACGAAATTGGAACTACTCCTACAGATTTTATCCCATCAACTTCTTACTTGGTCTGTCCCACCTCCAGACATTGATGAAGAAAAGTTATCAAAAACTGGACTTGTTGTCACACCATGTGACCGTGGCAGGGCCTCAAACTTTGGGGACTTGCCACAAAACAGGAAGTTGTGTATGACTCCATCATCCATGGTCCAATCTTCCCCAAACTTCACAGGATTGATGACAGTCCTGCTCTGAAGAGATCTCCATGTGAATAATTTGTGATAAATATAGCACCCCCTACTGGTAAGAGAAAATTTCATGTTTTATATTTTGAAGTATAACTCCCAAGACTTGGCCAGATCCACCTCAATCTTGGTCAGTCTATCCGTCACATGTAGAAGATGTTTTATTGTGAACACTGTAAGTTTGCATCAAAGGGCGTGGCCATGACGTAGCGGCAAACTTTGATGTTTCGCCATGATAACAAAAGTTGTGTAGCTTGACTCTACGTGGACATATCTTTCCAAAACTTCACACATATGATAAAAGTCCAGCCCTGAAAACATCTACAGAGAAATTTTTAATCAGCCTCATAGCGCCACCTAGTGGCGTCTGTAAGTTACTGCTTTCATTCTTTCATGTCTCTCTTCTACCAAGTTAACCACAACCACCTCTATTTTGCTGAGACATAGTCCCAGACCTTGATGATGATCACACCAGAAGCTTTTGAGTTTTTGTCAAACACTGTCACTGTGGCAACGCCTTATTCGCCATAAAACACAAAGTTGTTTTTGAGGGGTAAGGGATGCTTGTAATGTCATGAAACTTGGTACACATGTAAGAAGTTCCGATGTGTGTTGTGTGATGTGATTTATCTGCTTTGATGTGCCAACATGGCTCAACAGCGCCCCCTACAATTTTTCAAAAAAGCAGCCCCCGACGCTGGTTTGACCTACATCTATGAAACTTGGTACGTACATGCATCACTGAAAGACGTACAAAAAAGGCTCTTGCAACCATGTGCCAAAACCAACAGGAAGTCCGCCATTTTGAATTTGCTTGTAAGTGGTTCACAACTTCACCATACATGTTCCAATCTTCCCCAAACTTCACAGGATTGATGACAGTCCTGCCCTGAACACATCTATATGCCAATACTTGGTTATTAGTACGGCGCCACCTTCTGGCAAAATAACATGTCCTCATATGATTTGAGGGATATGACGTGTAACTCCAACGTGAGGGGTCTGCCTTCGACAGCAATGAACGGCCGCATCGGCCGGCGTCCTGCCAGCACCCTCGAGTTGCGTCAAGGTGCGAGGTCCCGTTCATCGCTGCTTGCAGCTTTAATTAGGGCCCGAGCAGCGGCGACAGCGTCGCCTGCGAAGGCCCTATTGTTTTCTTGCTGTTTATTATTGTTCGTTATTATTCTTTCCGCTTTTCGTGCCCCAATTTCGCCCATTTCCCCAATTGGAAAAGTTGTCAATTTTTGCACATCCCTGCGGCCGGATCCGAAATTCGATATTTTGGGGGCGCCGCACATGGACACGGCCAAATTGCGAAATAGCGCCCCCTAGAAACTTTCAAACCCCCCCTGGCCATTGGGGTTAGTTTGTCGTAGCCACACGAAATTTGGTACACCCATTCATCATGCCCAGACGCACAAAAAAATGAATTGCAGTCATGGTCAAATCCCAACAGGAAGGCGGCCATTTTGATTTGAACTTTGGCTAAAAGGGCGATTTTGGCCATTTCCACACCTCGTATTTGAACGAACTCGTCCTAGGGGATTCAACCAATCGGCTTCAAATTTTTCACAGCTCATCAAGACAACATGGTGATCTAAAGTTGTGCTCTGCAGGTGTGTAGGTCATAGGTCGTGGCTGATAGGGCTCGATGAACTTCGGCGACTATTTTTTCGCTCGCCGTCTAACTTTGACCGACTGTCACGCCCACATACTTGATCCTATCAGCTTCAAACTTGCTGGGCATGACAATGTCTCCGCCCTGAACGTCCCGCTATATTAACTTCCCACTTTAGTCATGGCGCCCCCCGGTGGTAACAGGAAGTGATTTGTTTTTACTTTAACATGTACTGATGACACATGGTTGACTCCATCAACTTCATTCCACTTCTAAAACATACCTAACAAGTTGGTGAAACTAGTCTATCAACGCTGTGAGGTTACAACCAATGGCGTCCATCTGGCGATGCGGCGACTATCGATCACTCGCCAAGAAAATACGTTTGGCTTTTTGATGGCTTTAATGACCTCATATCATCATGAAAATTGGTGCACAGGTCAAGGGTGGCAAGCTCTTTGATCTGATAGGGGCGACGCCCATTTGCGGGGCTAAATGTCTCTATAGCGCCCCCTTGAAATTTTCAAAATACCCTCCCCATAGGGGTTAGTTTGTCGTCGGCACAAGAAATTTGGTACACACATTCATCATGCCCAGACGCACAAAAAAGTCTCTAAATGTCATGGTAAAATCCCAACAGGAAGTCGGCCATTTTGATTTGAACTTTCGAGAAAAGTGTGATTTTGGCCATTTCCACACCTCGTATTTGAACGAACTCGTCCTAGGGGATTCAACCAATCGGCTTGAAATTTTTCACAGCTCATCAAGACAACATGGTGATCTAAAGTTGTGCTCTGCAGGTATGTAGGTCATAGGGCGTGGCTGATAGGGCTCCATGAACTTTGCCAACTGTGTTGGAGCTCGCCGTCTAACTTTGACCGACTGTCACGCCCACATACTTGATCCTATCAGCTTCAAACTTGCTGGGCATGACGATGGCTGCGCCCTGAACGCGCCGATATATTAACTTCCCACTTGACTCATGGCGCCCCCCGGTGGTAACAGGAAGTGATTTGTTTTTACTTTAACATGTACTGATGACACATGGTTGACTCCATCAACTTCATTCCACTTCTACAACATGCCTAACAAGTTGGTGAAGATATATTATGAATGCTGTGAGGTTACAACAAATGGCGTCCGTCTGGCGACGCGGCGACTATCCATCACTCGCCAAAATAGGTTTGGTTCTTTGATGGCTTTAATGACCTCATATCTTCATGAAAATTGATACACAGGTCAAGGGTGGCAAGCTCTTTGATCTGATAGGGGCGCCGCCCATGGGCGGGGCTAAATGCACCGCCATGCACATTCGAGCAGCTCTCTCTCACACGTTATTCATCCAAACTGCTTCAAAATGTCTATAGATGATAAGAGCCCTGCTCTCAGCGCTGCCATATGCTTGAAGACAGTCTGGCTCACGGCGTCCCCTTGTGGAAACAGGAAGTGCCATACTTTACATTGACAAACACCAACTCCAGACTCCTGACCTAATCGGTTCTATTTTGGAGCCATGTGACAATCAAGTTGATGAATCTCCACAGTGACACATATGTCATGTCATGTTGCGGACTGTCCGTGGCGGCGGCGGCGACTTTCGATGTTTCGCCGTTTAACATCAAGTCATGATAACTCCATCACGCATTATTTGATTTGCATGAAACTTGAATAGTGTGATATGGCTCAACCCTTGCATGTATCAGCCCACGTCTGGTTACACTTTGAGCACCCCCTGGTGGGCGAACCATCAACTTGTCATAAATCCTCGGTGCGTTGTCCGATTTTCTCCAAACTTCACGTGTGTGATGACACTTCGCCCCGATCGCATGCTTATTGAGTCAGAAGCACAGCGCCACCTACTGACAACAGGAAGTCAGCCTTATGTGACAAATTTCATCCGATTGACATGAAATTTACACGGTGTGGTCTACACATGATATACAGCCGTATTATGCGTAACTACTGGGTATTCTCTAGTGCCACATAGTGGACACAGGAAGTGGTCCCTATCTCCTAAATGCAAAGTTCAATATTCATGAAAATGTACATATTAACATGAAATTTACAGTGTGTGGTCTGCGTTTGGTTTAGAGGTTAGTGGTCAAGGGGCATGGCTGCTACGCGCTGTCATATTGGATGCACCACCATGCACATTCCAGCAGCTCTCTCTCGCATGTTATTCATCCAAACTGGTTCAAAATGTCTGTAGATGATAAGAGCCCTGCCCTCAGCGCTGCCATATTCTTGACGACAGTCTCGCTCATGGCGTCCCCTTGTGGAAACAGGAAGTGCCATACTTTACATTGACAAACACCAACTCCAGACTCCTGACCTAATCAGTTCTATTTTGGAGCCATGTGACCATCAAGTTGATGAATCTCTACAGTGACACACATGCCATGTCATGTTGCAGACTGTCCGTGGCGGCAGTGGCGACTTTCGATGTCTCGCCATTGAACATCAAGTCATGATAACTCCTTCATGCTTTATCCGATTTGCATGAAACTTCAATAGTGTGATAAGGGTCCGACCCTGAATGTATCAGCCCACGTCTGGTTACACTTTGAGGGCCCCCTGGTGGGCGAACCGTCAACTTGTCATAACTCCTCGGTGCATTGCCCAGTTTTCTCCAAACTTCACGTGTGTGATGACACTCCGCCCCTGATCGCCATGCATATTGAATCAGAAGCACAGCGCCACCGACTGACAACAGGAAGTCAGCCTTATGTGACAAATTTCATCCCATTGACATGAAATTTACACGGTGTGTTCCACACGTGATATACAGCCATATTATGTATAACTGCTGGGTATTCTCTAGCGCCACATAGAGGACACAGAAAGCGGTCCCTATCTCCTACATGCAACGTCCATTGTTCATGAAAACCACATATTGACATAAAATTTACAGCGTGCGGTCTGCGTTCAGGTCAGAGGTCAGCTGCGCTGCGGCCGCCCGTACCTCCGACGCGCAAGGGGGGGCGAGGGCCCGTTCATCGCTGCTTGCAGCTTTAATTATTATTTTTTTTTTTTTTTTTTTCGCTTGATGGCATTTTTGGGGGCTTTAACATATTCAAAAACTCACCAAATTTGACGTGCACATTCGTCTAGGGGACATTTATGTGTACGCAAAATTTAAACGATGCCCATTGCAAAATGGCGAAATGGCGCCCCCTAGAAAACTTCAATCGGCTCCCACCGGCAGCCCGTTTGACCAAATTCCACGAAATTCGGGGAGGTCGTGTATCATCCCAAGACGCACGAAAATGCGCACTTGGACTTTTTTCTAAAACCAACAGGAAGCCGGCTATTTTGATTTGAATATTCCATTTTTTACCGATTTTGGCGATTTGCTAGTGTGCTCTCAGAGCTATCTCCTCCTAGACGGTTCATTGGATCGGCTTCAAATTTGCCGTGCTGCAACTAGACCACATGATGATCAAAAGTTATTAAAAGATCTTTCCCTCGTTAAACGGTTTGGCCGTCAGGTGGCGGCGAAGTTTGATGTCTCAAAAAAAAAAAACCCAAAAACCCAGAATTGCTATTACTTGGGCGTGAAAGGTCCAATCGGCACAAAACTTGCTGGGTATGATCGTAGTCCCGCCCTGAACACGTCTACATCAAAAAATTCCCCTGTTCTCAAAGCGCCCCCTGCTGGCGACAGGAAAAGTGATTTTTTACACTTTGAGGTGCAGCTCTGAGCACGTTCAGCATATCCAACTCAAATTTGGTCAGAAAGGCCTCAACACGTTGTTAATGCTACATGATGAAGATTGTGACGTATCGTCAAACGGCGTTGCGCCCAGAGGGCGGCGAAGTCGATGCTTCGCCAAAACGTAGGAAAGTGGCCTTAACTTCAGTGTCCTTGGGCATATCTGCCTGAAACTTCACATGTGTTTTAAGAGTCCAGCCCTGACAATGTCATGTGAATTTCGTTGATGGGCGTGGCCAAATGGCTTGGCCACACCCTTTAAACATCAGCCCCTGCGGCACGTTTCACCGACATGCATGAAAATTGGTACACATATGTATCACATCCAGAGGCACAAAAAACCCTCTTGGACCCATTGGCTACACCCAACAGGAAGTCAGCCATTTTGAATTTGACGCCAGATTGGGCGATTTGCACTCCTCATACTTTTTCTATCTCCTCCTACATGATTCATCGGATCGGCTTCAAATTTGGCGTGCATCAACTAGACCACTTGATGATCAAAAGTTATCATACGATTTTCCCTATGTTAAACGCTTTGGCTGTCAGGTGGCGGCGAAGTTTGATGTCTCGCCATAAAACACGAAATTAGTATAACTTTGGCATACATTGTCCATTCTTCACCAAACTTCACATGTTTGTTAATAGTCCAGACCTGAATGTATAGTATGACTTTCATCAATAAGCGTGGCCGTATGGCTTGGCCACGCCCCTTAAAGTGCAGCGTCCCCCATAACAACTTTCACCGACGTGCACGAAAATCAGTATGCACATGTATCGTGTCCAGACGCACAAAAAAGCCTCTTGCACATATAGGCCACACCCGACAGGAAGTCGGCCATTTTGAAATTTACAGTCATTTTTGGCGTTTTCCACGTGTTGTATTTTAATGATCTCCTCCTCCAGAAATGAATCAATTAACTCCAAAACTGGTGTGTACCATCTACACAAGTGTGTGATCAAAACATATTAAGAGAATTGCTCAGCATGGAACGGTGTGGCTGTGACATGGCGTCGACACTTGATGTCTCACCATGAAACACGATATTGCTATAACATGGGATCTAATGGTCGAATCTGCTCCAAACTTCACATGTATGATAATAGTCCTGGCATGAACACACCCACATGACGCTCAGGAGTCAGAGTCATAGCGCCACCCAGTGGAGACGGGAAGTCACAACGCATTGGTTCCTACACTGTCCGAAGGAGGCGAACATTCAGCGCCTCGTCTGCCGGTCGACCTCTGGCGACACGGTGGCGGCCGCGCCAGGCCCCGAGTTGCGTGGGGTGCGAGGGCCCTATTGAAACCGAAGGAATTCTTATTCTTATTAGGGCCCGAGCACGAACCGTGCGAGGACCCTATTGTTTTCCTTAGGATTATTATTATTTTTTTTTTTTTTTTTTTTTTTCGCTTGATCGCATTTTTGGGGGCTTTAACATATTCAAAAACTCACCAAATTTGACGTGCACATTCGTCTAGGGGACATTTATGTGTACGCAAAATTTAAACGATGCCCATTGCAAAATGGCGAAATGGCGCCCCCTAGAAAATTTCAATCGGCTCCCACTGGCAGCCCGTTTGACCAAATTCCACGAAATTCGGGGAGGTCGTGTATCATCCCAAGACGCACGAAAATGTGCAGTTGGACTTTTTTCTAAAACCAACAGGAAGCCGGCTATTTTGATTTGAATATTCATTTTTTTACCGATTTTGGCGATTTCCAAGAATTCTCTCAGAGCTATCTCCTCCTAGACGGTTCATTGGATCGGCTTCAAATTTGCCGTGCTGCAACTAGACCACATGATGATCAAAAGTTATTAAAAGATCTTTCCCTCGTTAAACGGTTTGGCCGTCAGGTGGCGGCGAAGTTTGATGTCTCAAAAAAAAAAACCCAAAAACCCAGAATTGCTATTACTTGGGCGTGAAAGGTCCAATCGGCACAAAACTTGCTGGGTATGATCGTAGTCCCGCCCTGAACACGTCTACATCAAAAAATTCCCCTGTTCTCAAAGCGCCCCCTGCTGGCGACAGGAAAAGTGATTTTTTACACTTTGAGGTGCAGCTCTGAGCACGTTCAGCATATCCAACTCAAATTTGGTCAGAAAGGCCTCAACACGTTGTTAATGCTACATGATGAAGATTGTGACGTATCGTCAAACGGCGTTGCGCCCAGAGGGCGGCGAAGTCGATGCTTCGCCAAAACGTAGGAAAGTGGCCTTAACTTCAGTGTCCTTGGGCATATCTGCCTGAAACTTCACATGTGTTTTAAGAGTCCAGCCCTGACAATGTCATGTGAATTTCGTTGATGGGCGTGGCCAAATGGCTTGGCCACACCCTTTAAACATCAGCCCCTGCGGCACGTTTCACCGACATGCATGAAAATTGGTACACATATGTATCACATCCAGACGCACAAAAAATCCTCTTGGACCCATTGGCTACACCCAACAGGAAGTCAGCCATTTTGAATTTGACGCCAGATTGGGCGATTTGCACTCCTCATACTTTTTCTATCTCCTCCTACATGATTCATCGGATCGGCTTCAAATTTGGCGTGCATCAACTAGACCACTTGATGATCAAAAGTTATCATACGATTTTCCCTATGTTAAACGCTTTGGCTGTCAGGTGGCGGCGAAGTTTGATGTCTCGCCATAAAACACGAAATTAGTATAACTTTGGCATACATTGTCCATTCTTCACCAAACTTCACATGTTTGTTAACAGTCCAGACCTGAATGTATAGTATGACTTTCATCAATAAGCGTGGCCGTATGGCTTGGCCACGCCCCTTAAAGTGCAGCGTCCCCCATAACAACTTTCACCGACGTGCACGAAAATCAGTATGCACATGTATCGTGTCCAGACGCACAAAAAAGCCTCTTGCACATATAGGCCACACCCGACAGGAAGTCGGCCATTTTGAAATTTACAGTCATTTTTGGCGTTTTCCACGTGTTGTATTTTAATGATCTCCTCCTCCAGAAATGAATCAATTAACTCCAAAACTGGTGTGTACCATCTACACAAGTGTGTGATCAAAACATATTAAGAGAATTGCTCAGCATGGAACGGTGTGGCTGTGACATGGCGTCGACACTTGATGTCTCACCATGAAACACGATATTGCTATAACATGGGATCTAATGGTCGAATCTGCTCCAAACTTCACATGTATGATAATAGTCCTGGCATGAACACACCCACATGACGCTCAGGAGTCAGAGTCATAGCGCCACCCAGTGGAGACGGGAAGTCGCAACGCATTGGTTCTTACACTGTCCGAAGGAGGCGAACATTCAGCGACTCGTCTGCCGGTCGACCTCTGGCGACACGGTGGCGGCCGCGCCAGGCCCCGAGTTGCGTGGGGTGCGAGGGCCCGTTCAACGCTGCTTGCAGCTTTAATTATTATTATTATTTTTTTTTTTATCCTATGATCGCATTTTTGAGGGCCTGAACGTACTCAAAAAGTCCCAGAATTTTGCACACTCGTCACGTCTGGTGAAAAATTCGATATTTTATGGTCATTACAAAGGGGCGTGACAAAATGGCTCAACGGCGCCCCCTAACAGTTTTCAAAATCAAAGCCCCCTGCTTTAACTTTGTCCGAAGCGTACGAATTTTGGTACACATATGTAGCACGCCGAGACGGACAAAAAAGCCTCTTGGGCCCATGCCCTAAACTCAACAGGAAGTCGGCCATTTTGAATTGAATGTGGAAGTTTCATGTATTTTTGGCCATTTGCAGGGGTCATAAATGAACGAACTCCTCCTAGAGATTTTGTCCGATCGCCTTCAAACTCGGTCTGTCCCACCAACATAAACTGAAGACGAAAAGTTATCAAAAGCTTGTGTTTTCGTCACACCGTGTGACCGTGCCGGGACCTCAAACTTCGTTACAAACAGGAAGTAGTATTATAACGCAGGAAGTAGTTTATTACTCCAACATACATGCTCCAATCTTCCCCAAACTTCACAGGATTGATGACAGTCCTGCTCTGAAGAGATCTACATGTCAATAATTTGTGATTAATATAGCGCCCCCTACTGGCAGTAGAAAATGTCATGTTTTACACTTTGAAGCACATCTCCTCCAAAGTTGAACACATCAACCTCATACTTGGTGAAATTATCCATAAGGCCTTGATGATGCTTTCTATGGAAAACTGTGAATTTTCGTCAAAGGGCGTGACCTTGGCGTGGCGGCCAACTTTGATGTTTCGCCATGATGACCAAAGTAGCTGTAACTTGACTCTACGTGGACATATCTTTCCAAAACTTCACACATATGATAACTGTCCAGCCCTGAAAACATCTATACAGAAATTTTTAATCAGCATCATAGCGCCACCTACTGGCGGCAGAAGGTTACTTTTTTCATTCTTTCATGTCCCTCTTCTACCAGGTTCCCCCGAACCACCTCAATTTTGCAAATACATACTCCCAAGACCTTGTTGATGGTCAAAGCAGAAGCCTTTGAGGTTTCGTCCAACGCTGTCACTGTGGCGCCACCTTATTCGCCATAAAACACGAGGTTGTTTTTGAGGGGCAAGGGACACTCGAAAACTCACGCAACTTGGCACACACATCAGACATCCCAAATTGTGTTGTCTGATGTGATTTTTGTGTTTTCATGTGCCAAGATGGCTCAACAGCGCCCCCTACTCATTTTCAACGTGTTTTGGGCTATAACTCCCAGACCATATGTCACACATTCAAAAACCTCATATCCACAGATTCTCTGAATAGTGCTGAATCACCTGGGCAGGGCCACTCCCATTTCTGCCTATCATGTTTTTCACAACATCGCAAAAACTGGACAACCTACTTTTTCGAACTCCTCCTTAGGGTTTTGTCCGTTCAGCGTGAAACTTGGCAAGTACAGTCTTCGGCTGGACCTGATCTAAAGTTATCAAAGGAATTTTGATTGGTCATAATATGCTCAAATTATTAATGAATACATTTTTCTAGCTAGCTATAAAAAGGCGAACGGTGGCATATTTCGGTCAAAATAAATGCTAACAACACCAAATCTGAGATCCTTGCTTGATATGTGCCTGTGAGAGAATGAACCAAATTTAGCTAATTTTGGCCACTAGGGGGCGCTGCAAATATGGGAAATTTATATCTGGTAAATGGCTGCACCGATATTTATGAAATTTGGTGAGTATTATGCTGGGCCTGTCCTGACGCCATATCTTGAAGGTAGTCACGACTGGTAAAAGTGGGCGTGGCTTATTACAAGATAAAAAACAAACATTTATTTCAGCCCAAGTATTATGCTGAGGGCTGTGAAATTCACAGGGTATATAGAGAATAGCATACAGACCAACCATAGCAAAAATTGTGTGTCTACTGCACTAGGTGGCGCTATAAGAGATGCAAACGCATTTTGGCCTGTAACTTCCACATTTTAAATCACATCTTCATAAATTTTATATCCACGTGTTCCCTAAATAGTGTCGCATCTTCTGACATAGGCCACGCCCACTCCCACTGCAAATTTCTCTTTGTAATTTACTATACATCAAAAACCTACTTTTTCGAACTCCTCCTAGCGTTTAATCTCCATCTTCACAAAACTTTGCACATGCAATCTCCAGACTGGCCTGACCAAAAGTTATCAAAAGAATTTTGCTACTCCAAAAATTAGGCTAGCTAAAAATAAACAGTTTTTTTCTGCTAGCTAAAAAACACATACCTTTGCATATTTTTGTCAAAGTAAAAGATATCAATGTCAAACTCAATTCACTTCTTTCAGACGTCATCCAGACGATCCTAGCCCAATTTGGCAGAAATTAGCCAATAGGGGGCGCTATAATCAGAGAAAAATCAAGTGACATAAAATTCATCGATTCGCATGAAATTTGGCGAGCATGATGTGGAGTCACTCCTGAGGCCAGCTGTAAAGCTTGGTGATGTTTGGTCACCGTGGCAACGCCTTATTCGCCATAAAACACGAAGTTGTTTTTGACGGGTAAGGGATGCTTGTAATGTCATGAAACTTGACACACATATGACAGGATCCAATATGCATTTTCTGATGTGATTTTTCGGCTCTGATATGCCAACATGGCTCAACAGCGCCCCCTACAAATTTTCTACGAAACAGCCCCCGAAGCTGGTTTGACCTACATCTATGAAACTTGGGACGCACATGCATCACTGAAAGACGTATAAAAAAGCCTCTTGCAGCCATGTGCCAAACCCAACAGGAAGTCGGCCAATTTGAATTTGCTTGTAACTGGTTTGCAACTTCACCATATATGTTCCAATCTTCCGCAAACTTCACAGGATTGATGACAATCCTGCCCTGAATACATCTATATGCCAATACTTGGTTATTAGTACAGCGCCACCTACTGGCAAAATTACATGTCTTCATATGATTTGAGGGATATGACGTCCTGCGTAAGGGATCTGCCGTGGACAGGAATGAAGGGCGGCATGAGCCGGCGTCCTGCCAGCACCCTCGAGTTGCGTGAAGGTGCGAGGGCCCGTTCAATGCTGCTTGCAGCTTTAATTCTATCTGCTTTCCTTGCAGAAGGATCATTATTTGTTCACAGTAACACTGTCATGGCCATGTGTGTCACTTTTGATTAAAAGATGTAACTGAACGCTTGTTTTTTACACAAAACAAGCAGCACTGTGTTTCAAAATAAAGCAGTTTGTATCACAGAAAAAGCAACGCAGTAAGCAAAAGCATGTGGGGAAAGGAAAGAAAGCAGCAGCAGGGGAGGGAGAAAGAAGTTGAGAAAAGGATAGAGAGTGGTAAGCAGGAGTGAGGCAGTGAGGGAGGACAGATTAGAGAGCATTTTACACTCTGAGCTCTTCATCCATCAACACAATCTGCAAGCTTTGAAGAGAGAAGAGATGTGCAAGCTTTTTATCCAGAAATGTTTGCTCTGCACTGCACAGCATGCTACGCTCTGTGTGTGTGTGTGTGTGTGTGTGTGTGTGTGTGTGTGTGTGTGTGTGTGTGTTTGTGTGTGTATCTGTGTGTGTGTGTGTGTGTGTGTGTGTGTGTGCGTGTGTGTGTGTGCGTGTGCATGCTTGGACACACACGTGTGCCTGCGGAATCAGCTCTGTCAGTCAAGCAAAGCAAGCGAGCGCCCCAAAACCAACCCACATCATGCAAAATCACACAGACTGAAATGCATTTCTCCCTAACAAAAGCTGACATGGTGTGGCAAGCCAGAGATGACAGACAGTAAAATCCACTGCAACATTTCGGAGCATCTCTGATGAGCAACAATTTTTAACAAGTTGGCCAAGCTTTGCTGCATGGCAATGTAGACATTTGTAGATTCTGTGTCCTGATTTGTTTCCCCAATGGCAGCTGTCAAGTAAATCCTAAAAGATCCACAGATTTAGCAGTGCACTACTGCTGTACAGTATCAGACTCAAAATGACTCAAAATCGATAAGGCAGAACCAGACATGTCTTCTTTTTTATTCCACACATTCTTCTTCCTTGTCAAAACCTGGTGCCGAAATTACCCAAAATGCAACTTGACCACTGACAGGTGTTGTAAATTTATAATACTAGGTCTCATCAAGGGCACGAAAATGTTGGGAATCCACACTTATGGGCTTTGTAAATGTAGGGAATCTACAGTTTAAGTATCAAATTGGCTATCAGAAATAATTAATAATTATTAGCAATAATTATTAATTATGTTAAATAACGTGACAAAATTAACATCAAATCACCTCGTGGGGCACCATTCCCAAAAAGAGAAAAAATATAGCCAGTTAATGTCTCATAAAGTTCACTTAACTATTAATTTGGGAATTTGATTGATAATAAAATAAATAACCATAACCAAATTAATAATAAAGCCTGAAGGATTTCGGAGTTCTTGACTTAGCAGAGGTTGAGTATTCATTCACTCTTGTACAACATTAAACAGGCAGGACTTATGATTCCGAAATTCAATTTATTCATAAAGTAAAGCAGAGCAAAACCAAAACACACAAATCCTAATTATATACAAGCATATGTGTGTGTGTGTATATGTGTGTAGGTGTGTGTCTGTGTGTCTGTGTGAGAGAGAGAGAAAGACAAAAGGCGGTGTGGTAATTGAAGGGCTGTTTGGTCTACAAAACAAAATGGCTGACAACAGAAAACTACAAGATGGCTGGATCAAAGCTGGCTTCAGATCGGGGGAGGTGTTTGTCTGACTGTGTGGTCAGGACAAAGACAAAAGAAAAGAAGTGAGAATTTTGAGCTGCCTATTTGGGTGTAGCTCTATTGAAAGCCAAGTTGTAAGTGAGTCTATGTGAATGCGATTTGTGTTACAAAGGGTCTGGATTAGTGCAGAAGATGTTTAGTTACATGCAAGACGTTGTCTGTGAACAGCATTAGCAAACTAAACATGACTTAGCTTTGGTAAAACCAACTAATCAATAACCTAATTGCAGACAATCACATCAATAACTCATTTTCATTCATTTTCAGGTTCATTCTTGTATTTAGGGTTTCTATAAGAACATGTTTACGTGCTTTAATGTTCAAAACACGCTGCCTGAACATATTTATACTCACCTTCTCCTCTGAAACACTCTGTTTTAGCCCCTGTCTCTTTAAGCCCCCCTCTCAGAAAAAAACCCAGTCTGCTCTGACTGGTCAGTGTTTCCAGGTCTTCTGTGCTCTCAACATCTCTGCACCGTTATTGCAGTTAGGGAAATGACTGTAACAGCACTGTAATGGCAGTTTCTGCCTTTCAATAGTTATAGTTATACAGTTAAATATTCAGCTGTGCGGAATAAACTGTGGCGTCGTTAGGACTGAGCGTCCTGAATGTTTTATGAACAGCCCCGATCCTCTCAGACAGTTACCGTTCAGAGTGAACTCATTCAGTGGCCCCTCCGGCAGCAGCACAGCATCTCTCCCTCTCCTCTCTTACCCAGTACACATGGGAGTTGGTGTTGTGAGTGATTGTGTCATAAACTTCGGTAATGTAAACCTACGCAACGCTTGCTGCTCGACGAAAAAACACCTGGGATTTTTAAAAACCTCGGCGGGTTTCCACCAAAATTACCCTGGGAAAAAACTTTCCCTCAACCCCAAACTTTCCCTGAAAAAAGTACCTAGTTGGGGGGTAGGACTTTTCAGACTCCCCGGAATGTTTGAGGGGCGGGGCTGTGTGCTGAAGAATGCTGATTGGTGGAACACACACATGTAGCGCCCCACTCTTCCGTGCCAGTGTGGCTGCAAACTCTATTTAATTTCTACAAGTTTCACTTCATTTGTGTTTTGATCATTTGGAAAATGGAGCAAAAGAAGAGAAGCTACAAGAAGTGGACAGACGACGAGGTCCAGGCTCTTTTGAGCATATTAGCCGAGGAAGAAATTGTCAGTCGCTGCTTATGGTGTCATTGTGCTTGTTTGGCTTTCAGCCTCTTCTTACCGCCACCTACTGGACTGGAGGTGTAGTGCAGTTTCTTTTACCAGTGCCCCATACGTCATCAGCATGATTTGAATACATTTTCTGGAACTTAGAGGTGCGGTGGAAACCACACAGATTACTTGGAATTCTCTCACCCAGGTAATGAAATGCTTGGAAATAAAAGTTCCTGGAAATGTTGGTCAAAAAGGAGCTTATGTGAATGTGCAATACTTATCATAGTATAACAGAAATAGCAGAGCATAAATGTCGAATTGGAGGAGAGAGGTTTGATTTTTGGATTGATTTTTAATTGGACACATAATAAAGGCAATATAGTAAAACAGTAGCATAAAACACCTAAACCACCTGATTGACCGTGTTGGGATTCACTGGACCACAGATGATTTGTCATTTGTTAAAATCTAAACTTGACATGTCAGTGCTTTTCCTCCTGAGGTGGAGAGACCTCATGTTCTTTGTTCTTAAACAAAGAAGTTATCTGACACCTATCTCAGCAGGATGCCCACCTCACACCTCTCTGAGAGACAAGTCTCAAAATGTGATTGGTCAGTATTTTTACAGTGCCATGTGACTCTGTGATGTCATCAGACACACTGTAGAAGTTCTTCTCCATTCACTACAGTCTTTCTCTTGCTCTTGGGGTGGCCAAGCTGCTCACACCTCTTCCCTTCTGGGCCCTGAACCAGCCCGGATGTGCTCTTCGTCCCGAACCATCAAGGGGGGAACAATTGCTCTACAGACTTTTGTTCCTTTTCTCCCAAGACTCTCATGCCCTCGCTCAAGGCAGGCACATAACTGATACCAGAGAGGTTTGAAGGGCAAACATAAGGTTTGCAACTAACCTCCCAGCAACAAGGAGAATCAAGTTGAGCTAGCACCCCAACGTCTAACTCTGCAAGGACCCCGAGTGACTGGCTTCCTCGGATCTGCACCTTTGGAACAAGGACACAACAAAGACTGCTTCGAGAGCCACAGCTCTTTCCAGCCTTCCTCATCGGCTAACAAGAACAGCACGCCTCAAACCAACTCTTCCCTCAATCCATTCAGGATTTGGTAATGTAACAACTGGGCATAGCTTTATCACAGCTGTACAGTCTAAGCAAGACTGTTTAAGAAGAAGAAGAAGAAGAAGAAGAAGCTTTATTGTCACTGTAATAAATACAGTGAAATTTCGTATGGTGCTATCTTGTAGCAGCTACAATGTCCTTGTCATAAAATAAACTGGGGCGGGGGGGGTCATGGTTCCTGAAGCAGTCTCCTCACAGCCATGGGGAAGAAGCTGTGTGACTCTGAGTCTGCCAGAGGGAAGGCTGGTGAATAGAGAGTGTCCTGGGTGGGCGGGGTCATCCCGAATCTTTGTGACCCGTCGGAGGAGACGGCTGGAATAGATCTCCTCTAGGCGTGGAAGTGGGGAGCCGATGATCCACTCAGCCGTCTTGATGACCCGATGCAGTTGTTTCTTTGCAGATGCAGTGCAGCTGGCGTACCACACCATACAGCCATAGGTGACGACACTCTCTATTGTGCAGTGGTAGAAGTTTTTCAGCAGAGGTGGAGGGAGTTTGTTCCTCCTCAGTGTTCTCAGAAAGAAGAGATGCTGCTGGGCCTTTTTGGTGATGTGGGTGGTGTTCACAGTCCAGCCTAGGTCCTCCGAGATGTGCAGGCCAAGAAACTTAAAGCTGGTGACCCGTTCCACTTCCTCCCCATTGATGCTCAGGCCTGAGTACAGTGTGGTCCTCGACTTCCGGAAGTCAATAATGACTTCTTTTGTCTTCTTGGTGTTGAGGTTGAGGTGGTTGTCACTGCACCAGGCCGCCAGTGCTTGGACCTCCTCCCTGTATGGTGTCTCATAACCGTTGTTGATGTGCCCCACAACGGTTGTATCATCTGCAAATTTGATGAGGGTGTTGGAGCCGTGAGTAGCGACACAGTCATAAGTGTACAGTGCAGTGTGTACAAGACTGGACTCAGCACACAGCCCTGAGGAACACCAGTATTGAGGACGACAGTGGAGGATGTGGAGGTACCCATTCTGACATGCTGGGGTCTGTTAGTCAGGAAGTCCTTGATCCACAGACAGAGGGAGGTTCCAAGTTGTAGTGTCTGCAGTTTGTTGATGAGTCTGCTGGGACTGATGGAGTTAAATGCCAAGCTGAAGTCAACAAACAGCATCCTGATATATGTGTTGGGGCTTTCAATGTGGCTGAGAGCGGTGTGCATGATGTAACACCAGTCTCTCCATACATTTCATGATCACCGTTGTCAGGGCCACAGGCCGGTAATCATTCAACCCTGTGATGGCAGAGGATTTGGGCACAAGGATTATGGTGGCAGTTTTCAGGCAGGTGGGGACTGGTGGCTTGCTGCAGTGAACGGTTGAAGATGTTAGTGAATACTGCAGCAAGCTGGTGAGCACATGATTTCAGCACCCTCCCTGGTACTCCATCCAGTCCTGGTGCTTTCCTGGTGTCGATGCCACGCAGGACTCACAGTACCTGATGTTGTTGGATGGTGGGGGGCTGGTCGTGCTCTGATGATGTCAGCTGTGTGTCCTCTGCCTGTCTGTTGTCCTCTTCAAAGTGGGAGAAAAGGGTGTTAAGCTGGTCTGGGAGAGAAGTGTCGGTGGAGGGGGGGGGCTGTTGTGGCATTGTTTGTAGTCAGTTATATTCTGTATGCCTTTCCACATGGAGCGGGTGTTGTTCTCCCTGAAGTTGGCCTCTATCTACTCTCTGTACTTTGTTTTAGCAGCCTTGATGCCTCTGTTCAGGTCCGCTCTAGCCTTCCTGTAGGCTTCCCTGTCCCTTGACCTCAGTGCTGAATCCCTGGCCTGGAGTAGTGCTCTGATATTGGCGTTAAACCAGGGTTTTTGGCTGGGAAATGTTTTCACCTGTTTCCTTCCTGATGTTACATTATCCATGCAGAAACTGATGTATGATAGTACAGAGGAAGTGTGGAGTTCAATGTCTGGGTCTTCAAAGAGCTCCCATATGGTGTCCTCAAAACAGTCCTGCAAGGATAGTGTGGCCTCCTCAGTCCAGCACTGCACTGACTTGTACTGTGGCTTAGACCTGCAGATGAGGGGCTTGTAAGCTGGTGTCAGGAACAGGGAAACATGGTCTGAGTGTCCCAGATGGGGGGAGTGGCGGGCTCTGTAGACTCCAGAGATGTTGGTGTAGACCTGGTCTAGTGTTCTGCCCTTCCTTGTTTGAATGTCAACATTCTTGTAAAATCTGGGGAGCACAGCCTTTAAGTTGGTGTGATTAAAGTCTCCAGCCACGATGAAGAAGCCCTCTGGGTGTTTGTTTTGTTGCCTGGTGATGCTGTCATGCAGCCTGCTCATAGCTATGTTAGCATTAGCTCGCGGGTGGATATACACGGCAGTTACAAACACTTGGGTTATTTCCCTGGGCAAATAAAAAGGTCTGCACCTCAACATTAGAAACTCCAGGTCTGGACAGCAGTGTTTCTCAATAACGGCAGTGTCCGTGCACCAACTGTTGTTAATATAGACGCATACACCTCCTCCTCTCCTCTTACCGGAGTCCGATGTGCGATCCGCCCGGAAGATTGTACGTCCTGCTAGCTCCACGGCTAGGTCCGGGATGTTTTCATGCAGCCAGGTCTCTGTTATCACCATGATACAGCTGTCTATCCGGTTGTTAACGTCCCGTAGTTTCATCTCGTCCATCTTGTTAACCAGGGAACGGACGTTGGCGAGAAAGACGCTTGGAACCGCTGGTTTGTGCGGAGTTGCTGTTAGCCTAGCTCTGATGCCGGCTCATTTGCCTCGTTTCCGGCGTCTTTCGCAGCGCCGCCGTCGCCTCCTTTCTGTCTGCTCTCGCCGGCGTATCCTCTCCGGGAACGAGTCGAACCCTTCTGGAGAGGACCAGCCGGTCCAGTGTTGTTTCAGGCTTAAAAGTTCGGGTGTAAGTCCTTCTCAGTGTGTTGCTGCTAACTGAAGAAGAGCACCGGGTCGCTGCGTCTACACGCGCCGCCATCTTTATAAGATATGTTTATACTGTGGCAGAAGATTGTATCCATATCCCCCACTCCTATCCCTGCTCAACCTGTCTAATGTCAAATACAGCTCATAAATAGATGGAGGACTTCCTTTCCTTTGTACATCTGTGTATGAAATCAATAAAGGACTGCAGGTCATGGACAAAACAGATATTTTCTCTACATGGAAGATTTCTGATATGCTTGTCCGCCGATTCGGCCATTTCCAGAACAAGCAATGCAGTTTTCCACTTAACCTTGGCTTGCTCTTACACGGCTTTAGTGTAACAGTGTGTGTGTGTGTGTGTGTGTGTGTGTGTGTGTGTGTGCGTGCGTGCGTGCGTGCGTGTGTGTGTGTGATGTAAACACAATGTCTCATCCAGACAGATTTCACAGCCTCTTTAGATGCCTGAGATCTCATTCTGTTCTCCTCTGCTCTGAAGGACCTTTCAGGCCGGTGTTACACCTCTCTTTTACACACACACACATACACTTAGAGACATTTGCGCACCTTCTCTCCTCTCTCTCTAACGCTCTCAGTCGAGGTTGCCATAGAAGGAGGTTTTCTTTGCTGCCATGACAACATGAGTTCTCTTTGGTCTCCCCTAACAACAGAAGAATTGAACAGACAGCGCCTGGGTGATGTAGATGTTTTTGGACTGGTAGCTCAGTGATTCACACATACAGCTGAAGTCACCTGTTCCACTCTTCACTTGGAAGAGTAGAGGTGGAAGAAGTATTCCTCCTATACTCAAGTAAAAGTAGCAATACTTCATAAAAATACTCCAAAGTATCAGTGTCTATCAGTTAATCACCCTGTTACGTTTAATTTGTTTGTCTTGCATGCCTACAGTAAATACAGAATCCAAACACTGAGAAAATTCTTGATGACTTGAAGTCATCGGGGGAGCATTTAACAACACCAGAACTATATCAAAACATCACACACTCATCCAGTAAAATTCAATTTTCATTCATCCATTCATATGCTTAGCACTTTCCAAACACATGCACTTTGGTTTAACAGTAACCATTTAAAACATTTTTGCATAAACAGTCTCAGGCACACTACTTGTTAATTTTGGTAAGCCAAGGGGGAAAATGTGAAATGAATAAATATCCTGCTTCTAATTATAGCCAAATAGTACCTCAAGCCAAACAGTTAAGTTCTACTTGGACACCAATTTGAGTCACAGATCGAGTATTTACCTCGTGGCCTATTCCCTTAATGAGGTGAGGATCAGTGAAGATACAGATACAGTTCATTGTTACCTTAAGTCTCTCAGACACCCCATCAGTAAAGCTGATGGCGAACTCCTCCACCTTGGGAACCTTCAGCCTCTTCTTCTCTGTCTGGTACTCCGTGCGAGTTTTCACCACCACCTAGAGGAGGAAGAAACCGATAAAACAGTTAAATACTTGCTGTTGCTGAAGGTAGTGCAGGGTGGATGGATGTTTTGTAGGAGGTAATGGTCAAGTCATACGTCTACTCACAAAAGTCTTACTGTAATATGCTTTATTATGCTTTATGCTTAATTTCCCCACTGTGGGACTAATAAAGGAATATCTCTTATCTTTACATTAAAAGACAACTATGTTAAGGATGTGAAAAAACAAGAAACAGAAGCACATAAATAATACCAGGTTCAGACCACATCATATGTTTGTCCGTTCCGATGGTCACTATGTCAGATTAAGCGATTATTGAGTCATAAAATCTTGCCAAGACTTGGCCAACAGACATGACAGACTACACACTGACCACAACCAACCATCGCTGGTCATCATTCACAATGCCTGTGACATCATCAGATTATCTGTGTTCTATTTTTATTGTTATTATTGTTGTTATTATTTCAGTCACTATGGGTTTCCATGTTCCAGCTGGACTGCTTTTGTAGTTATGTAAAAAGTGCCACCAGATGGCAGGAGGTAACAGTGACAACTGTCAATGTACTGTCACTGTGTCACTGTAGTGTATTGTAGTAGCAGTGAATTCATGGACTCGCTTTTATTTTGGCATGAGATCAAATCTCACCTTCAGAACACAAATTAAACCCAATGCACAACACAGATAGAAACTGTCCTACAGGACACACTGGTGTCAGGCATATGTTAGAGCTCTACTGTATGTTAATAGGGTCTGGTGCCAAAAATCCAAGACCCTTAATCCAAAGGGAAAACACTGTGTTTTGTGCTGGCAGCTAGATTGGGGAAAAAAGAGCCAGGGCAGTACAGCCCTGCCCCAGTACCGTCAGTCTGACACACCTCAGGCAAACGGGTTTAGAGGGATGTGAGGTACACAGGGAAAAGAGATGGAGTGATTCGTCTACTTCTCAACTTTCACTTGTGTTGTAGAAAGTACTAGTTCAAAAAACTGTATGTGGAGAAAGCAGATTTCTCAATTAAGTTCGAAGTTACAGAGGTTTCCTTGAGCAAGGTGCTGACAAAACTTATTTTTAAACATCATCAGTCATTTTAGCCAACACTGAAAAAAAAAGTTTATTTGCAAGTGACAAAGCCCCTCAGCATCCACAAGAATTTATGACTCCTGTCTGTCAGGAGCAAATGATGGATGGGTAAACAAAATGTTAAACTTTAAGACAAGCATCACTGTTTGTTTCCAATTTCCAACATTAATGTACACAGCAGTGATATTAAGTTATAATCACCTTTGTAATCTCTTTCTCCGCAATTAACTTGATCAGTACCAACAGGAATAATGGTCAAAACTATAAAAATGAAACCCATGTTTTGATAAACCGGAATTATCCTTTAATTTTGCTCACTGGCCATCAATCCTAAGTTGTGCCCACTAAACCTGTGTAGTACAAAAAAGGGTGTTCAACCTGCTCACACCGGTGCACTTATGTTAGCATATTGTACAGCAAAATAATTCACTCACTTCAACAGCAAAATAAATACACCAAGAACTTGAAATTTCAATTAGGGCTTAAACAGTCCATGTATTCATACAGAACCATCACAGTATAGACCTTTTAGCCATATGTTGTAAAAAACACAATGTGCTAAAGTACAACAAGCGGATTGGCATGCAAGTCAGTCACACTATGGTAAGTGCAAATGAAATGCTAGAGCTGGAAGACCTGCTTGCGGGGCTCGGGGCAGCCACAGTAGCAATGGAGAGAGACTTATGTGTAAGAGTACGTCAGCATTGCTCCACCGTTGTAGGGAAACACATCCAACACGCTAAAGCCACGCTCTCTCATACCTAAATGACAAAACAGTAGGTTGATTTCCACTTCCAAAATGACTTCTATGATGGGCTTACAAGTTTAATAAAAACATCATGGTTAGGCATTAAATAATTACTTTTGTCACTAAGGGACATACGTCAAATATGTCACCACATAGCACTAGCGTAGCATGCTACACATAGCTACTAGAGTATTAGGCTATGCTGTTAAAAGAAATCAACGCTGACTTTGGGATGCTAATGCTGGTCTCTTAGGTGTCCTGTGTATGTTTGACCCATCCACCACACCTCGCACCCACCCTATAGGGGCCTCTTCAATATTTATACAACATTACGCTGTTTTTGTCACTTTTTGAGCTACATCACGTAAGTTCCTCCCCTGCTTCTGTAATAATTACTGCAGGTCATAATATCCTACTTATGCAGTTGACCTATATGGTCATTTTTGAGTGACAGCAAACTGGCTAACACACATTTAGCGGCATAACCCCAGTAAGAGGATTTTGTCTGTCTTTGACACTTGCACCACTCTCTGAAAAAAAGAAATAATAAGAAACATATTGTTATGCATTTGGGGTCTTCCTCTGCTATATAGAGTTGCAACGGTATGAGATTTTCATGGTACAATTACTGTCACAAAAGGAGTAGAACTAGTTACATCATTTCTCTTAATGGCACTCCTATGTTCAGTGATACGCTCTTTAAGGCAACGGGATGTTTCACCTATATTTTGCCACATGGACACTGTATCATATAAATAACATTTTTTGTTTTGCAAGTAATAAAATCCTTAATATTGATGGTCCTCCCATTGAGAGGGTGATTAAAAGACCTGAGGTTTTTGGTATGTTGGCAATATGAGAAAAGTAAAGAGATGCTATCTAAATTTAGAGAGAGAAATTATCAAGAAGATTGGCTCGTATGTGCAGAAAGAAAAGTGGATTCAAAAAGCAGAGATACCTATCTGCAAATCAAAAAATCTCCCAAATCTAAGCCAAATCTTATTTACTGCACCACTTTTACTCCTAAAACAAGGAACATCAAAGATATAATTTTAAAGCATTGGCATATTCTTGAAAATGATCCATCCCTACAAGGAACGTTTAAAGATCTCCCTATGGTCACCTTTAAAAGAGGAAGAAACATAAGAGATAGGGTCGTTAAAGCATGTCAGCATGAAGAAGTTCCAACCAATAAACTTACTTCTAAACCCCTTCAAGGCAACTTTAAGTGTGGAGCCTGTATAAATTGCCAACATACCAAAAACCTCAGGTCTTTTAATCACCCTCTCAATGGGAGGACCATCAATATTAAGGATTTTATTACTTGCAAAACAAAAAATGTTATTTATATGATACAGTGTCCATGTGGCAAAATATATATAGGTGAAACATCCCGTTGCCTTAAAGAGCGTATCACTGAACATAGGAGTGCCATTAAGAGAAATGATGTAACTAGTCCTGTTGCCAGACACTTTAATGAGAGGCAACATCACATTTCTTCCTTATTCTTTATGGGCATAGAAGTGATCAAGTCCAGCCAAAGAGGTGGTGATGTCAATTTTCTCAGAAAAAAGAGAGAAGCATTTTGGATCTTTTACCTTAAAAGTTTGTTTCCAGGGGGCATGAATGAAGACTTTTCAATTCATGAGTTCCTATAGAGGCTCCTAAACATCCCTCACTCATGAGGTTGCATAGTGATTGTGTAAAAGTCTGTAAATTAAAGTGCTATCTAAGCATGCCACATTGAATAAACATATTCTGGGTAAAAGTGTATTAGAGAAAAAAATGCTACCACCCCCTGGCTGCACTTCTTCACTTCATGGACCAAATATGGTATTACTCATGTCCCCAGTTGGACACTCCCCTCACCTCTCTGGTAACCTGCAACAAAGATTGGCCTGTAGCCACATGACCACAGGCCCAACCCACCTTTAAATGTGCCCTATTGGCTGATATGTTGTATGGATGTATGTGATTGGTTGTTTTTCATATTTTTTTACATTTTTTTTACTTTCTTTGTCTCCTTCATACCCCTTTTTTAAGTGCTGATTTTAATGTGTTTCATGATGACCCTGATGAAGGCCTGAGCCGAAACGCGTTGGTCAAAAAATAAAGTTGTTCCTAGTGCTACAAGTGCTGCTGGAGTTCTACTCTTTTTGGACATTTTTCTTCTCTCCATGCACCTTGTGAGTGGGTGAAGTTGTGCCAGAAAACCCCCACTTGCTCCTACAATTACTGTCTCAGAAAATATCGCAGATTCATGTTTCACGGTATTACAGAAATATTATTATTATCACTCAGAATGATTAAAACAGAGGGGTTATTTTTGGTTAAACAAACATTTCATTACTATATTTCATTTCATTACTATGTTTAAAACTTGAACCCATTTTTTTAATGGAAGTCTCTCCTTTGAACATAACTAAAATAAAGGAAAAATTCCAGTTGCATTTATTGTCAATATCGTGGATAAGAAAATGTACACTGTATGACAACTGTCAACTTTTATATCAAGGTATACCTTGAAACCAGTGTATCACTGCAACCCTAGTGCGGTGCCGAACTCACACCAAACCGTGACTCCTTAATCAGAGTGTGAACCTAATCATGACCTTTGTGGACAATTGTACCCCTGATATCTATCATTATCTAACACAAAATTTCTGGGTTATCTTCTCAACATTGACCTGTGGCCAAATTTGCACAATCCACACCTAAGGCATTGACACACCTGAACAAAATACTTGCTTTGGCCAGATTTCACGTCACCATTGCACTTACTAAAAAGAAAAAACTGTCTGCACTGTTTTGTGCATTTACTTTATATTAATGTACACAAGAGGGTGGGGCAGATACAGAGAAGGTGTACAAATGAGAAGGTGGAGGAGAGGTGGTTGAAGAGAAAGAGAACAATGTCTTAGTGTCCTTGTGGCTAATTGTGCAGCTTCCGCGCAGCTCTCCTTCGCTTTAAGACAAAGCCAGAAACTGCTGTGTTCACAAACTGGCTTCACTATCTGAATAACAAAGCCCTCAGTTGGCTCTATAGAAAGCTCTTATCAAAGAGTTGAAGGCCGCCATAGGTGCACTGAATACATAGCGTAAGACAGGGTTTTAGATGTCTTTGACTATTGTCTTACATGTTACTTACTTAAACTATCGGAGGGCTGTGGGTGACGCAGGAGCACGGGGACAACTCCTTCGGTGTAACTCAATCCACTTTAATGTCAGAAAAAAGCATAGGACAACTGAACACTGACAACAAAAGTGCCATCTCACATTTAACATATCACTCCACCAATCTTAATCACAACTCACATTACCTGCATGTAAAGTGCGCCATGTTATATAGTTCCAGATAAAACTTAAACAGTGGAATACAATATTCATAAATGTAGTCACAATTAATTAAATTATGTGGACTCTAAATAATGAACAATGCAAAATAAGGCAATCTGTTGAATATGTCCTCACAAAAATAAATCTCATCTTACAATAGCATTTGATTGGACCCCTGAGGCTCAGGAGCCTTGTAGCATTCAGTGCAGCAACAGCAGACGTCACAGTCAAAACTAATGTCTCAATTTTGCCTCAACTTTCTCTTTCTCCGACTCATTTCACAATAATGTGCTCAGGGCCTCCAGGTTCAAACACAGCAGTGCTCCATGTTGCTCCATTACTCTCTCCCTCCTGTAAGTCTCACTCCTTTATTTCACATTACCTAATGACATGGCTATCAATCAACATTGCCTCATTTACACAGCCCTTTAGCTATCAGCAGCAGCTACGAGATCCACTAAACAATGTGCCACCTTCTCTGATTAGACAGGTCCAAATACTATGTGGGAAACCATTAATTTATGACCTATTAAGTCTTGTTTAACAAAGCTTCATGTAAAAAAAAACATCATATGAACAATGTAGGCATGGATAGTCATGATAGGATGAATGAAAATGTAATTACAACCTGCTCACTTATTATTCCACAAAGGTAGCATCTCATTTTTCATTTGTGTTTTCTCATGAGGATTTATTTACATTGTCATGTGTACTTTATTTTATAGCCAGTGGCTTTAGGGCTGGCAACATTAGTTAGTTAGATGAAAGTCTTGCTTTCTTCCGCTTACTATACCTACATTTAGGTACTAATGGACATCAGTAAGTATTTTTGTCTTACGACCTAACTGATACAACAAAATTACACTGCATGTTGTGTTATGAAGTGTAACCATGAATTGTGATAATGTTGGTTATTTTTTCATCTCAAATTTTGTACATGTTACAATTTTGTTTTCTTTTCAAACAAGCCAAACAGCCTCACACATTGGCCGCAGACTTTTGAGTTTTAAATTAAAGCTCTTTACCTACTGTGACCTTTTGATGTGTCAATAAGACTGACAGAGACATCTACATCAGTAACGGAGGTAAATGATTCCAGCGCATACAGAGGCAGCGCAGCCTCTGCTGCAGTTTCCTCTGAGAATCTATTTACAGATATTTAATTAGTCATGTATATCTTCTGCAAACGTCTTGATTCACTGTGACCTTTTAATACCTCCATGACTGACATGGAGTCACTTTTAGATCTGTAAAAGAGCTGCACAATTTATCTCTGTGTGGTGAAACAACTGCTGCCACACAGGAGGTTTTTAGAGTCAGGACATGATGTATGTTTATTTTAAAAGGCACTTCAGGGCTTTCTAAGTTTTCATTTCCATATTTGGGTGAATGAACGGGAGAGTGAATGACACATGAAGAAGTTGAGAAAAGTAGATTTCAGAAAAGGCAGTTTTAGCTCGTCAACTCAGCCAGCGACTTTCTTTCTCTCTCTCTGTGTCTCCATCCCACTGTCTCCAATCACAGTGTTTTTTTAGATTTAATATTCCCCGTGGAAGAGCTGTCAAAACTTTTCTTTTCTCCCTGTCTTCCCCAGTATGTTATTCCTCAGACCTGTTATCACTATGATTGCTGTTTCATTTCTCATCCCCAAAGACTGAGATGCAGGAGAGATGGTCTTTGGTGAAGTTTCAGTGTGAAAGGCAGCTGCACACTTTTTTTTTTTTGATGTTTGATTCTAGTCTTTCCTTGTGAATAAAACAGTGAATTAAATCAATATGGAAGTAAGAGGGAGCCATCTTTGTGGCTGCTGAATTGGTACAACATGAGTTCTGACAGGATGAAGTGATGATATAATCAAAGGTGATAAATGTTTAATCAGCTCCTCTTTTTAGTGTTTGGTTGATTTGAATTAGACATCCCTGCAGACACAAAACACAATAAAAAGTGATTTAAAAAATGAGACATGCGCTATTTGGAAACCTGTTCTCACATTGATCTACAGTAGTTAGAGATGCAAAATATAGTTTTTAAAGATCTAACCGACAAAATAATACAATTTTAGACTAAGTTATTACCTTTGTTTCATCATAATGAGTTGACATCATATTAAACATTGACTTGACATGGCAAACTTGTTAGCAAACAGTTGCCTGTTTACACATCCAGCAGGTACAGAGCAATATTAGGATTAATTTGGAATTGTGTTTTTGGTCACCTGACAAATGTAAATCCAATTATATTCCCAATACTCCTTTAAGCTCTATTTCTATGATACTCTGATTAATGTGCCCAAACATGTAATTTATTACGTCAAAACTTGAAAAAGTGGAACTGCTGGTGTCATTTGTCATTTTGCCTCTTTGCATCAAAATAGGATTTTTTTTCCATTTTCTACCAGTGGGGAACTTGTTGACCCATCCAAATACAGCCTTCCTCTTTCATTTCTTCAACCACCTTCTTGGAAAGGTTTCTGTTGTGATATCTGCCAAAAATCTGTGGCTATCAAAGTCTCACATAATGCTTAAATGTTGGTGTGTTTATCCTTCCGACCAGAAATGGGTGCTTTCTTTTGGATCTGTACACCAGCCTTGTAAACTGTTGGCCAGTTAGTTTGTTTACAACATGTCTACGTCAATGCAAAGAGCCTATAAACAGGAAAGAGACCATCTGTCAAACAGTGGTAAAAACCCCAGTTGAGATGCATATCACAAATGCGCAAAATGCTCAAATAATGCTATAAAAACCTGAATAATACCAGCATATCCAACATGTCTCAATCGGAAAATGCTACATTCAGAAAAAGGCCTAATTTGGAAAATCTAAAAGGTATAAAATCTAAAATCCACATCGAATTCAGAATATTGTGATAATTGGAACAGTGGACTATTAGCATGCATGTAAACATAGCCACTATGTCTGTCTGCCATTTGGTATTAGACAGTAAGCATACAGTGAGTTTTTAGCAGCTGCCTCTAAAAATGACCATTGAAAATATATATATATATATATATATATATATATATATATATATATATATATATAGGCCTAATATATATATATATATATATTTATATATATTTATTTAAAAGATGCTAAAAGGCTCAGTAGAGCACAGGGCCACTGCAGATAATTATTTGTGGGTTTGTCACTATAAGCAACACATTTTTAACGTACACTTAGTGATTCGTTCTATTGTTAATAAAAAAATATTGATTATAGCAGCCCACTGTTGGTCTATCGGGACGAGTGCTGCTGGTTCTCTCTACACCTGGGTTAAGTAAGAGCAGTTATTTGCATTCCTCTGGCATCACAAGTATAAATCGAACTCTGTCTACACAGCTAGAATAAAAACCAGCAGAGATCAGAGACTGGAGGAGTAGGACTGAAAACCACTGGTCCCAACCACTGCAGTACTGTTGGATTACACATTTCAAGAGAGTGAAATGTAAAAGTAAAAGTTATCAAAGGCACAAGGTGCATGTTTTTCATTACTTTCAATTAAAAAGACATTAATATTTCCCTAGTTGAAGTTAGTTTCAATTTAGCTGGAAACTCATTTCTAGACTTGCACTGATTAAAATTTTTTGGGCCGATTCCGATTTCCGATTTGCAGAGTGTTTGGATGGCCGATACCGATTTAGGCCGATTCCGATATCTTTTTTTTTCAAACCATTTTACAGCACATAAGATATTACAATATTTTCCATTATTAGAACATTTTAACCAAGATACAACCAGCTTTTCAATAATCATCTCAAACAAACAAAAACAGTGACACAGGTCGCCTGCATGAAAGCCCTTAGCACTGAGGACACGCCCGCCAGTAAGCGCGTGGACAGGCGCATCTTCCACACACGGACGCGCCTCATCAGTTTCAGGCGGCACAGTACAGCAGTGAGAGCTCCACAGTTAAGTTTAACACGGACAATTAACATCTTCCTCCTCCTCTCTTTTGATGTGTGTGTGAATGATTAAGGTGAGAAGCCACCCATGTTTCACTGACATATATTTATCACAATATCATCCACTGTGCTCCTAACAGCGGAATCTCACCATGTTTTAACCCATGAAGTACAATTTAAAACAATTCGTGTAAATGAGCAATATTCCTCAATTTATTCGTTCTCTGCACACCGTTTCCTCATTCAAACATAAGTCTCACATTATAACAATATGTCATCACATTATAAGGTGAAACATTTCACTGTATAACACGATAAATAGTATATTGTTATGTTATTATATGAAGTGTCCGTCGCGCAAAATAATATAACTTTAGTTTATGAAGAGATAAGACGGAGCCCTCTCCTCTCCTCTTATATGCTTTACTCACAGCTGTGTGAATTGACCTGGATATGAAGCGTCCATAGCACCAAATAATATAATATAAGTTTCTAAAGAGCTGAAACGAAAAAAAAAAAAGCAGCGGCGGTCATATTTCAGTTCAGCAGCTGCTAGTTGCATATAGGGGAAACACTGTGCATATTTGTAAGAATTGACTGTAAAGCTATTTTTCCTTTTGTTTATTTCAGAACCACACACATACACACTTGTTGTGAACCTCCTGCATTGAGAATGAAAGTATCCTCTCGAACCTGATTATCTGGCCAGAATCATTTACTCCATAGTTGTTCTACCCAAAGTACCCTGAGGTCCTCTTCCTCACATCGCCCAAGGAGTGAGTTGCACATTTGTGTGTGTGTGTGTGTATGCGCTGCTGGTGTTACACAATGTCAGTCATGCGGCGCGACAGGGATTCGACCGGCGTTTTAAATCGGCATATTTTAGACTGACCGGCCGGTCGCCGGTCATGGCCGAGCAGTGCCTATTAATCAGTGCAAGTCTACTCATTTCCATACATGCGTACATACAGTACTTATTATTAAAATAACCTACAATTCAATGACTTTTTTTTACAACTTTTATTGAAAATCTATTTTAATAATATTAGAGCTAAAACAATTACTTAATTAATCAATCAGACCATCTACAGATTTTTTTCTGCAGCTATTTTATGTTTTACTATATTATATATTTATATTCTGGGGGGTTTGAACTATCTGAAGATGTCACCTTGGATTGGGAATATATTGATGTATATTTCCACTATGTTCTGATATTGCATAAACCAAACAATTTGTTTTTGACCTAATTCATGTACAAAGGTGGGATTTTGACTGGAATAGGGTATAATACATATTGTACTGTAGATTTAAAATACAAAATGTAAAATTAATCAATTTTTTTTTAAAAAATGCTTTACATTACCTGCAGCCAGACCTTAAAGCAAAAGCTAAGCTAACGGGCTCTACCAGTGTACAGGCTTTCTTTTTCATTAACAACATGCTGTTGAGTCATTACTATAATACATTCAGTTTCCATCAGAAGTCACAGCTGCTGCAGCCTTTGTGCACAGCCAGTTGGATAAATTTCAAAATAGGTTATGCATAATTTGTGATAATTTGTCAGACTAAACTTGGATGCTGTCTCATCTGGTTTCCTCACATCCTCGCAGCACATAAGACATCATTAATCAATCTATTACTGATTAAACAGTGCTGACTGAGGGTTCCTGCTCCCAGTATTTTCCTCCCTTATTCATGAGAATGAGAACACACAGACGTAAAGAATGAATGAGACTTAAAAGCTACTGCGAAGGAACTGAGGAAAGAAAAAAAAAGGAAGTGGGTGAGCGAGAGAGCACGTTGGACAGGAAAAAAAGAACGATTATAAGTCTGTCATAGCCTTTGAAGCAGGTACCTGAGCTTTGCTCTCAGAGAAACAACAAGAAGAAAGAAAAGATCTGTCTTTCTGTCTGAGTCTCTTCACCCTCCTCCTGTTGTTGTTGTTGTTGCTGTTGTTGTTTTTAAACCAGCAATCCAATCAAGATATTGGTGACCCAGCGGTGGCTGTGACGCGTCCCTGCCCAGATGAAATCAAATCTAATACCACTCTAAGGCTTCAGCCTCTGCAGGTCGCAGCAGCATCGTTATGTGTGGGTGTGTGAGTCCATACATGTATGAACTTTGCTGTGACTGCACCCCACCCCTGCAAATATCATTGTAGTCTGGGAGGTCACACAGTCATCAGGCAGGATCAGGGTGAAAACAGCTGGGGTCGTAGTTATAAAGCTGCTGAGATCTGCACTGCTGATCTGGGGTACTAGTAAGGTCGCATGACCGTATAAACCTCGCTTTAGTTTCAAAGGACAGAAAGAGCATAACTGGTCACAGATCAGATTTTGAAAGGCTGATTAAAGCTGATTTAACAATGAACTCGTTCTGGGTGGGGCAGGAGGCAAAAGCAATGACCTTGAATTCAGCGAGATGACAGAGATTTTCATCTCAAAGATATGATTGATGTACCATATTTTTAGGTTAAACAAAGGCTTCCTACAGTATAACACTGTTATTGTTTTGAAGCAGCTATGACAGATATTACATTTAAAAAAAACAATGTATGGCAATGTGAAAACGACATGACAATGTGAGGTCACTCATAATGATGAACGTACAGACAAGAATCATTCAAATATGCAGCTTCCCTCAGCTTTACAGAACTTTATAGGGAGTTCCCTCTCATTGTTTGGCTGGTTAGCCCACAACTTAACTGATTTGGTTCACTCTCACCACTCTCATAGTGTCAATGTCAGCTGCAGCAGACAACAGTTTTCATTCAAAATGGCTGAAAACCCACTGAACACCACCCACTCAGCATCAAACAGACAGACACAGGTAGCGAGTGGCTGGTGAACAAAGTGGAGCATTTAGCAGCTGAAGAGACAGATATTTTTCTAAGGAGTTGGTTGAGAACAAGACAGGGTTAAAAAAGAGTTGTTATTGGACTTACATTGACCAGGTGGCCTCAAAGAATGATAATGTTGTTATGTATCTGGTGGATATGTAATTTAGAGCTCAACCCACTAGTGGCAAACATTTGGGGCTCATCCAAAACCCTAGGGGGGTCCAGGGGGCATGCTCCCCTGGGGAGATTTTTTTTCCCATTTACAGCAGCTATATGCCCTTTTTTTAAGCCATTAGAGATAATAAAGTACCTAAAAATCTGTTGAGCATTTTGTAAAACATGTTAGTTGGTGTAGTTGGCTCTACAAGATTATTATCTTGTAGAGCCTACATCCTATTTTGTATCTAACTGTTCTCCAAAAGTCTCTATCATTCTAAAACCATAACACTGCAGATGTTGGAGATGACTAATTTTCACTCCTGCCACCTAAAAAATGGTCTGATCTTACTTTTTTAAGTTTCATAATATAGGTAGGGTATTAACTTGGCAAAGACAGCATTACTAATCTTTAAACCCGCTTGACCAGAGTTCACAGAAAAAATATTTAGCCGAAAAATCTGACACATTTAATTCCATGCCATAATAATCTGGGCTGCAATTATTACAAATCAAGATCCTCAACATTCATTAATTTTCAATAACCACTTATCCTGTTACAGTTAGCCTATCACAGCTGACACTGGGTGAGAGGCGGGGTACACCCTGGACAGGTCGCCAGACTATTACAGGGCTGACACATAGAGACAGACAACTACCATTCACACCTACAGCCAATTTTAGAGTTACCACTTAACTTAACCTGCATGTCTTTGGACTGTGGGAGGAAGCTAGAATACCTATGCTGACACGGGGAGAAGATGCAAACTCAACAGAGAAGGGATTTGAGCCGGTAACCCTCTTGCTGTGAGGCAACAAGGCTAACCACTGCAACACTGTGCCACCCAGATTCTCAACAATGCCGAGAAAATATGGTCTTTAATACTCTGAACTGAATATTAGGCCGACAGAAAAACATTTACTCAATCATGTAAGATATCTTTAGAGAACAGCAGAGATTCAGGGCTTTTGAGAAAATATTCAGGGCTGGAGCCATACCCCCTGCTCCGCTCCTGTGACCAACAAATTGGCCAGGCCAATATATCAACCGATATTTGCTCATTGCAGATGTATCACACCAATAAATGATGGGACACTGAAGTACAGACATTCTATGGGTTGTCCACCAGAGATTAGTGACAAGTATATTTGTGCTAATGTTGTGTTTACGACTTGTTTTCACTATCCCCCCACCCCCCACCCCGACCCCTACTACCGACCAAAAAAATTCATTGCAAGTTTGAGGATTATAACTTTAAAAGTAGCACTGAAGACTGGTATCAAAAGGAGTGTGAACATAGACATATACAGTACAGGATCAAGTTCAGAGAGCAGAATCCCCATTGCATTAACTGTGACAGCCATCATCAACACCTCCCACACTCTGTCTAATTACAGATTTCATTATTATTTCTCTTGGCCACTGTTGTGTTCATGCATCACTTGCCAAGAAGACAAATTCAAAGATTTAACAGCAAATTGACCTTTACAACTTCCCCACAGTCCCTTGTAAAAACAAATGGACCCATCTGCATTTGCATAACAATTTATGAGAAGGACTTCTTTTTTTGCTTAATGCCTATACAACTTAAACCATCTTATGCAGCAGCTGAACTAACCATTTCTCAGTCCTGTGAGTGAGCAGCATACAAAATCTGCATCAGCTGTAAGCGAAGTGTCCAAAAGCAACTTCAATCCTTTTGCCTGCATCTCTCGAGGCATGCCAAAATTCACAGAAAGTCAACAAAACAGCAAGCCCTCTTCTCTGACCCTTTTCCCTTTAAATGTCAACAACAATAACGCACTGGTATATCGCAGGAGCTTCTACTCCACCCTGCTTATTTTCTCTGTCTCTCTAGCTGCTCAGGTAGTCAGTAAAACACACTTGAGCAATCAAACAGTACAGTGACATGGCAATGATGTGTGGGTGCCATGATGGCAGCTTCAGCTACAGTACGTAGCAATGCTCTTGAGTCTAGTGGGACTGATCTAATCAGTGTAAAATGTCTGACAGCTCTACGAATGTCAGCGGCCGCTGACAGAAACGACTTGTCACTCATGTATTGTACACACACACACATGCTCACATGCCTGTATTGTACACACACTCAGGAGAGCAAACATGCCTGTGTGTTCTGCTGTGTGTGTGTGTGTGTGTGTGTGTGTGTGTGTGTGTGTGTGTGTGTGTGTGTGTGTGTGTGGGTGTGTGTGTTAAGCAAGTGCAGTGAATGACAAGTCAGTTAACAGGTGTATGAAATGGAAAGGGATTGTGCCTCCCTCAGCAGAATACACAGTGAGGGTTCAGGCTGCACTGTGTGTGTTTCTGTCTGCAGCAACCCAAATGGACGTCCATTTTTTGGAATTTTTCTGTAAATCTTCAACAATAAAACCACTCGAAGAGATTCATTCGAAAATAGAAAACTGTCTCTTTTTTTTTAAAGGCCAGGCAGCAGGTAAATAACAGTTTTTCGACCTTGACAACGATGCTGTAAAAGGGTTCTTGCCCCCTTAACTCTGCTGTATTTTAAAGGATCCCCATATTCATGTGATGCTTTTCCTTTTTTCCCTGAGATATCTCCAAAGTTTTTTATTTAGGGAGACAATGGCTTTCTGTTATGATGGGGCAACTTTATCGAAATTATCTAATACTGGCACTTAGGCAGTGATTTCCACATCAGACACCAATGAAAAAGCTGTCCTTTCATGTCAGCATGACAAGCGGCTGGGTGCCGTCAGTGTGTAACGGTGTCTGACAGTGTCAGGGGGAAACATGGTCGGACAACAATGTTATTTAAGGGGGCAAAAAGTTTGAGTAGGGCAGGTGTGAGGGGTAGTGGAGGCCGGTGTTCACTACCTATATGAATGTAAAGCCAAACCGTGTTTTTTTTTTTCTCCACACCTTATTACATGCATTTGTTTTTTAATTAAAACAACTTTAATTTTGAAAGACACTGTATGCAAACTGTACATTTCCTGTGAAAACGGAAGTCTATTTTGAAAAGACATGTACAGGCATGTATCAGGCTGAAGTTAACACTGCATTCCAGAACGCTGACAACTGCAGACCCAGCCTACCTTGCACATCATATGTAGACGTGGAGAGTCCATGACAAGCGGCAACTGACAAGTGACAAGTGGCAATATATGACGAGGTTGGAATGAGAATGTGTTAGATGGGGCTGATGTAGGGCTTCAACTCTAATTTAATGGTAATTATCACTTTATCGCTGTCTTTTTTGTGCTACAAAGTCATTTTCCAGAGCCTGAATGGGCATCTTAACCAACTTGTTTTGTCCAAGCAACAGTCCAAAACTCAAAGATATTTAAAGAATGGTTAAGCGTGTAAGTAAATCCATTAGATTACCTCTTTGTCAAGAGATAGATGAAAAGATCGATACAACTCATGTCTGTATGGTAAATATGTAGCTGAAGCTGTAATGCTTAGCTCAGCTTAGCATAAAGACTGCAAACAGGTTGAAACGACTAGCCTGTCTATATCAAGCAGTAACAAAATCCACCTGCCAGTGCCTCTAAAGCATGAAAAAATATAAAAACAATGTGTTTTGGTTTACAGTTGATTGTATGCCAGATGGTTACTTGGCTGGAGGCAGTGACTTCGCACAGTCCTTCCAAGATGGTCATTGGTTAGCTTTAGAGGTCCTGGTAGGTGGATTTTGTTACTGCTGGATAGAGACAGGCTAGCCAATTCAACCTGCTACCAGTCTTCATGCTAAGCTAGCCAGCAGCTGGCTGTAGCCTTACATTTAGGCTACCGTGCCGTCCATCTTCTCATCTAACTCTTAAAAAGAGCGTGCAGACCTGTATTTCCTAAAATGTTGAACTACACCTGTAAATATATGAAACAGTGAGGAGCAGCATATCCTCACATTAAGAAGCTGGAATCAAAGAAAGTTTCAAAAATGTCATAAATGATTCATCAATAATCAAAAAAGTGGACGATTATACTTTTCTACTAATCTGTGTATCGACTTATTTCAGCACTATTGCGCTGGTTTGATTATGTCTCCTTGTTGGATGATGTCACCACTAAAGATGTAATGTTTTCCAGGAAGTCTCCACATCATGTTTCAGATATAAAAAGTCTGATCTCGAGTCATCACTGTACACTTGTTCTGACATGGAAATAAAGTATTTTTTCCAAAGAAACCACAGGTAATGCTAAATGTTAAAGATTTATAACTAAAGGCTAATTGTAAGGTCAGAGTGAAAAATAGCAGCACACGCATCTCTAAATCTTGAACACTGTACTGGGTGCACAGTTGTGGCTAGGATCAAAACAAACAGAACACCAGCACGAGATAAATAGTGATTTATTTACTGTGGACAGAGCTAGAAGCTATCATCAGCGTACCACACTGGTGATAGCTTTAAGCTGAAACGAGTTTGTTTCTGCCTACAGTAAATTAAAGAGACTGAATGCACTTGGAGAGATTGGACTGTTTTTTATCTGATTTTATTGCTATTTATTAGTTTATTATGATGTTTATATTTTATTATGATGTATACTATTTTATTGATGTTTCTATTGCACTGCATTCACTGATCGAGAAACGAAATTTCGTTCTCTTGTGTATGAAAATGCACAGAAATGACAATAAAAATCTTTGACTTTTGACTTGATTTATCTCTGAGTGCTGGTGTTAATTGTGATGATAACACAAGGTAGCAGAGAGGATTGTACATGGGTTGTTTAGCAATTGCCATTAATATAAAGTAGCCAAATCCTGTTTGAAACTGAATTGATTGTCCTATTAGACTCCAGTGCAAAGAGTGTTTTAAGTTGAATACTCCTCGTCAATAATCTTCCTGATACCTAATAAGGTGAGATAACTAACTGGTGTAACGATGCTCTAAAAATTTATGTTATATTATATTATCAGAGCTTTACAATAAGCAATTGATCAGTAGCTCAGGTTAGAAATATAGACTCATACAGCTGCAAAATAAAATAATCACACTGTAACTGTTGTCTTGACAGGAGCCAAACGCTGTCACACAATTGATGCATAATAAAGCTTTCACATTAGCCTGTCTGTTGTCTAATTCTATTCATTTTCATAATGTGCAATCAGTGCAGCTCTCTGTCCCGACCCCATGGAAACACCAATCAGGCTCTCCACGTTGAGCTGCCACCATGGTAACTGGATTAACGAGCTGCGGTGCAGTTACTATGGGATGTCGAGATGATAAATGACAGTCTGTCTGGCACCAAATCTGTCTCCTAATCTCAGCTGGAAAGCAAAGGACATGGCTGAGAGACAGCTGAGATGAATGAATTTGTGAATGAATAAAAGGGTATGAGTGTGTGTGTTGGTGTGGGTGTGGGTGTGTTTATGCTGTGTGTGTATTTGGAGGGGGTGTACTCAGTGTAGAAAGATTTGAGGACAGCGTCGGTCAGCAACACTGAGTTAATAGAAACAGATTTAGGGAACAGATAAACGCACAAACAAGCACGAGAACTCTCTGTCTTTTATACACAGCTGGGCTGTAGTGTCTCACCTTGTCAGGTGCTTGGCACTGGAGGCTGCCGACATCCAGTGGAGTGATGAGGGGCACGTTTTGAAAGCCATCCTCCACGCTCACAGGTTTGGCCCCTTTGTCTTGAAGATTACTCCCCAGTTTCACCATCTTTCACCGCCCTTTTATATATCTCCTCTATTTCCCTGAAGACTGCTCCTGAATAGAGGAGGTGTTGAGAAAGGACGGTTTTACCTCAGCCTTTCAGGTCAATGAAACCTTGTAGAAACGAGCTATTTGCTGGAGAACATTCCAGTGTGACAGGAGATTAATATTGATGATATTTTAACTAAATTATTATAGCCTTAAAGTACACAGTAAATATGAGGGAATGATATCAAATTACTGCTTTACTGATTGAAATCAAATTATGAGCATGTGATTAATAAGTGAATAAGAGCAAAACACTAAAAAAAAAGCACATTTTGTTTTAAATGTATCTCGGACTGTATTCATCAAAAAACCAAACGGAAAAAACTCTGCCTATACAGCATCTTTTCTATCCTTCTTGATCACAAAATACACAACAAAATGCACTCATAAAAAGCAGCTACTTACAGCTGATCGTCCTTGTCCGTCCGTCTCCTCTGTGCTGCGGCAGTGTTTGTGCCTGGACAGAGGCGCAGGGAAGCGCAGATGAGGAGCAGATGAGGTGGGAGGCTGCGCTGCGGTGTCGCTGCTGCTGATGCTGCGGGAAAGCAACGCTGCACCGCCGGAGATAGACTGGATGTCTGGCGGCAGGTTTCCTACCAGCAGGCAGCCCAACCCCCTAATCCAAACACAGCCTCTTCTTCACCGCGCTTCTACACCCAGCCGCTGGAGCTGCCACTAGGGGGATTTTTTTTTTTCCTTTCGGGAGTCTCATTTGTTTGACTAAAGTGGAAACCGAATTAATGTTGCCTTTCAGGGCTCCTCGTAAACTCCTGAATCGAAAGCATGGAAGCATTTCCAATGCATTTATTGTTTGAATAATATTTAAAATTATTTGTGTAGATAAGTTATTGTTTGCACTGCTGCAAAGGTACTTTTATTTCTGTCTTATATTAATCAATCAAACAGAGGAGTTTGTTGTTGAGTGTGTCGATAAAAAAGTGCATGTAGCCTAGACAGGTTAAAGTTGCCTGCTCAAAGGTAACCAGACTTAAAATATAAACTGTCAGCTTCAGCACAGTGCATAAAAGATAACAATATTTTATTCCTAAACAAGTAGGTGAATGATTCAGAATGTCCTGTGCCTCCTGAACGTCACATCCTCGGAAAATCCACACTTTCCCGCTGTAATTTTAAAGGGGAAAAATGGGATAACAGATTACAAAATCAGAATTTCCCATTGTACATGAAAGCAGCCAGAACCTTGTGCCACTGAAATTAGCTCATTTGGTCCTACAGCGCTACCTGGTGGTTTGATCTGTAAAACACACTTAAATTTGGGAGAAACTGTGAAAAAAATCTACATCACAAATCCGGCTGACAGTGTGAAAGATGGTTGATGAGATGTTTATGTGTTTGTGTGGGAAAACCGAGAGAGATGCGTAGTTGAGATGATCAGTGGTTGGGCATATCTGTCTGATGAATAAATTAATAATTCAAAGACAGAGTGTTCGTTGTTCATCAGAGGAGGGGTTGGCTGAGGTGTAAATTTGTTTTGTTGTTTGTTCATTTACTTGTTTTATCTTAACCCTCCCTGGACCTAGATATTTTTTCTTGAGCCTCCTTAGGTGTCTGGGGGTCATGACCCTTCCTTTATCATAAATAACCATATTTCTGAAAATCCAATGATAATATTTGTTTTTACAGTTTCTAGCTGTGATAAATGGTATAATTTTGGTGACGTTTACAGAAAACATGCCTTTGAAATCCGCTGGGGGTTTTGGGATTCAGAGAATACTTAAAATTAGTGCAAAATACAACCTTTCAATAATAATAAGAAGAAGAAAACAAGAAGAAGAATAAACTTTATCCTAGCACTTTTCAAGTGCTTAACAAAAATAAAAGATGATAGAAAGTGATAAAAGAAAAAAAAAAAAAGCACTTTAAAAGTTATACAAAATGGGACAAAAGGACACATGAGTAAAATAAGTCATATTAAACAAAATAAATTAAAATAATCAATAGAACAACGGTTGGGGAAATGCCTTTGTATATAAATAGCTTTTAAGGAGTGACTTACAGATAAAAGTGGGTTCAGGCCATAAATCCTAAGAAAGCACATTTATAAAAGTGTGTTTTTATGAAGGATTTAAGAAAGGACAAGGAACTCACAGTCTGGTTTCCTCAGGGAGGTTGTTCAGCGGGAGCCTTAGGAGCAAAAGGCCCAGTCACCCGTGGTTTTCAGCCTAGATTGTGAAATAGCCAGCAAAGCCTTGGCTGGGAACCTCAGGTTATGACTGGGAACGTACGGTGTCAGAAGATCTGAGATGTACTTCGGTGCTAGTCCAGAGCGGGCCTTAAAAGTTATCAATAAAATCTTAAACTCATTTCTAAAATTTTCTGGAAGCCAATGAAGACAACCTAAAATAGGAGTTATGTGCTCTCTTTATTTGTGGTTTTGGTGAGGAGTCTGACTGCTGAGTTTTGGACAAGTTGTAATTTGTGTAAACTCTGTTGACTCAGACATAAATAAAAACATGGATCACAATTGCTAGATTTCTATGAGATAAAATTAACCCCAGTACAAATAGCCTTGGCCTCTCAGCTGGGCTACTTTCACCCCTGTCTGACGTGTACAAAAAATTCAAAAAGATGACATTCATCCTTCATGTCAACAGAAAGTGAAGAATTTAGGAACATTTCTGCCCTGATATGTGTTCTGGTGATTTTTTTTTTTTTTTTAGTTTAAAAGCTGTGCGTTATTCCCATAATCTTTGTTCAATAAACGCGTACAACCGCCAGTTTGTTTGATAGAAACCTCGTTGTCACTATGACAATGCAGAAAACAAATCATTGTGAACGTCCCTTTCAGTCTGAAGTGGCTTATCAGACTGCTGTAGGCTACATTTTTGAGCGATCGTCCTTTTAACCCTATGGCCCGAACAACGCGAAGTGCGTCCAAATTCACACCTGTTCTTCTCCATGGATTTTCTCCGCAACCGCAGCTTTCGACAAGACCAAGCACTTGTTGATGGTCCAATGTTTTCACAAGGAAAAAAATTATAAAGTTACACTAAAATTATGTATAACAAATCTTTGATACAGCTTTGCACACACATTACTCTTGGATGAATCACTCGCAAATGCGTGGTCACACAGAAATGCCACGCATGAAAGCGCAGGACCGAAGCTTTCCGATGATACCAAACACATCATTGCGCTGTCATCCCATCACGGTATAGGGCCTAAATACAGATCAATTGTCTACAAAATAAAAACCTGACGAATTTCTTTACAATCCATTACACAGATCATGTTATCAGTCACTTCATATAGTGAGGAATATTGTATCTTACCACGTCTTAGGCTTGCATGTGTTTCTCCCTGTCTATCCACGTTTGTAGTCCGGCTTCAAGATGCGAATATCTCCATATTGTCCAATATACGGTTGACACTCCATCAAACTTCGTATGACAAAGTATTTCTGCAATTTGCCTTTTGTTCCAATGATTGAAGCATTCATAAGAAGACCAGCACACTTCACCTTTGCGCACCCAGACAACTGTAGCCCAATTATGCATGCGTGATGTAACCTCAGGTCATGTTCGGGCAGGTCAGCTCAGGTCAGGTCAAAGAGCAGTGAGCAAAATCCTGGGCACAGCTCTGATGTTCTTAACTGAGCAAGATTCGAATTTTTACATATTGGAAAACTCCCAATCTAAAAGGTTGTAAAAAATGTTAATAATGTGTTCTGAACCATACAAAAAGGAATGTGAAGCAATGCACTCTGTTTAGACCATAGCATTAGCTGTACTTTTACATAAATTAGGGTGTAAATAGAAAAGATTGCTCTAAATACAAGGGTACAAATATTTGCACCAAGGTGGGTATAAACAGCACACATCACTATAATCCAGGGTAGGAATAGCATCCACATGTAACTGTGCCCTGGTAAATTTAGCAATTTAGCATGTTGATATTTGCACCAGGGTGAAAATAGCCTTTACCATTAACTGATAAGAAACTGAAAAGAATAACTGAAAGATAACTGAAATTTTTACAGTTTGGGTCTGTATTTTGGGACAGTAAACTGTGAAGTATGAGCATTAACTGTATGTGGCAGAATGGTTCATTTCAGCCTCTGAATTGTGTGGCAGGATTAGGTTTTGTTTTCACTTTCTGCCCTGCCCACTGAGTGCCACAGGCTGGAGGCAATTTCACATTTCATTCAATTGCACAGTGATTACGGGCCGCACAGTGCCTGGCTATATGTTGGCAGACCTCCCCTTTCCCCGGGTTGGATCCTCCTACTCTGCAAGGGAGCCGGTGTCCGCAGCATGGCGTGGTTTGGCGCGGCTTTAGATGCTGTTTTGGATCGTGTCTCCTCTGTGACATTAAGGTGGGCTCTTTATGACAGTTTTGCTGCAGCGTGTTGTGTGACTGGTGTTATATCCGCATCCACTCTTTTGCCTCGTAGCAGAGCTGGCCTGTCTGCCGGCTGGAGATCTGCGGCCGGAGTGTGTGGCGCGGCCTGTGCCTTACGAGTCCGTGGTAACTGCGGAGCCGCTTTGCTGAGTGATTGAGCTTAGCGTTCCCCTCCCTTCACCTGGGAGACTCTACCTCAACGTACCGGTATGTATATGGTAACTTACGTTGCCCCTAAATGTAAGAGAAATTAACAGTAGTAATTGAGATCTTTTTGTGCGCTTAAAGGCCGGGCTGTACACCACTGTGGGCGGCTCGTTCCCTAAACCGGGCCTCCACTCCGACATTTATTGCTGTTCTGTGTCCACTTGGTTTCGCTGTCTCCGTTGCCTCCGCTGCCTCCGCTGTCTCTGCTGTTTCCGGTGTGACTGCTGTTCCCACTGTACCCAGTTTCGAATCTGCTTTCTCTATGCTGGCCTGTGACAGACCGACTTGGGATCGAGTCCAGGTTTTAGCACGAGTTAATGAGACACTATTGTTAAAGCGGTACCCCAGCAAAGTTAATTTGATTTAAATAATTTTTGTAATTTCTCTTTGTGCTTTGTGGTTAATTTAATAATCAGTCAAGTCAGTCAACCTAGTCATGGAGAGGAGGCAGCTGAAGAAGCTGTGGAGGAAGGCCACAGAGGAGGAGAAGGAGGGCATAAACCTGCTGCAGGAAGAGATTCGGGGTAGGCTCGCAACACTGAGGAGAGCTGAAAACCTTCTGAAGAAACGCAGAAGGAAGGAGCAAACAACATCACACTTCTATAAAGATCCCTTCAAATTTGTGAAGAGTCTCTTTACAAAGGAGAAGAGCGGAAGTCTCTCAGTGACAAAGGCCGACCTGGAAGTGCATCTGAAAAATTCCTGCACAGATGACCATTACCAGGAAGAAGTTACGCTCCCACCTGACATGACACCAGTCAATCCACCGAGCTGGATATCAGTCCACCCAGGTGGATTGAGGTAGACCACACCGTGCGCAGAGCAAGGGCCGCATCAGCTCCAGGTCCCAACGGAGTTCCATACAGGCTCTACAAAAATGCATCAGATGTCCTGCGGTTCCTCTGGAAACTGATGAGAGTCGTGTGCCAAAAGAAGGAGATACCAACATCCTGGCGTAGAGCTGGAGGGGTCCTTTTCCCCAAGGAGAAGGACTCATCAGAGATTGGGCAGTTCCGACAGATCAGCCTTCTAAACGTCGAGGGAAAGATCTTCTTCAGCGTGGTCGCTCACAGGCTGGCAGGATACCTGCGAAGAAACAACCTGATTGACATGTCAATCCAGGAAGCAGGCATCTCGGGCTTCTTCGGATGTGTAGAACACGCTAGTGTCATCTGGCATCAGATCCAGGTTGCCAAAAAGGAGGGAAGAGATCTTCATGTGATGTTCCTGGACCTAGCAAAAGCCTTTGGCTCAGTCCCTCACAATCTCCTGTGGACAGCATTTGACTATTTCAGGGTCCCAGCTGCTCTCACAACCCTTATCAGGGCCTACTTTCAGGACATCCAACTCTGTGTGACAACATCAGAGTACACCACAGCATGGCAACACCTGGAAGTGGGAATCATGGCTGGGTGCACCATCTCCCCGTTGGCCTTCACTCTGGCCATGGAGGCCATCATCCGGGCCTTTGATGGGTGGTTGGCGGACAGCAAATAAGACCTGGATTGAGGCTACCTCCGGTCAGAGCCTACATGGATGACCTCACAACACTCACCACGACCAAGGCCTGCACTGTGCGACTGCTAAGAAAGCTCCAGGACAACATCGAGCTGGCTCGCATGAAGATCAAGCCGAGCAAGTCCAGAAGCATCTCGATTGTCAAGGGGAAGCTGTCAGACCACCGCTTCCACATTGGCGAGGAACCCATTCCAACTCCAACGGTCTCCGAGAAGCCTGTGAAGAGCCTAGGTCATTGGTATGATGCCTCCCTCAAAGATAAGGAGCAAGTAGAGCAGCTCAGTAAGGAGGTAGCCAGCGGCCTGGAGAACATCGACAGAACCCTGCTCCCTGGCAAGCTAAAGCTCTGGTGCATGCATAACGGACTACTTCCACGACTCCTATGGCCACTAACCCTGTATGAAGTCCCGCTCTCGAAGGTGGAAAAGCTGGAGAGAATGGTCAGCGCATATGCGAAGAAGTGGCTTGGCCTTCCCAGGTGTCTAAGCAGCATTGGGCTGTACGGCAAAGGGATGTTACACCTGCCCATTTCCAGTCTGACAGAGGAGTACAAGTGCGCCAAGGTCAGACTGGAAATGATGCTACTGGATTCAAGCGATCCATTTGTAGCCCAAGCTGCCCCCATCCCGGCCACTGGGAGGAAATGGACCCCACTGGCTGCAACTGAACAAGCAAAGGCAGCACTGAGGCACAAGGACATCATGGGCCGAGTGCAGGAGGGGAGGAGTGGTCTCGGCCTTGGCACCAGTACACCGGTGTGGAGCAAGGCCAATACATCTGAGAGACGCAAGCTGGTGGTCCAGGAGGTACGTCAGGAAGAGGAAGCAAGAAGGTGTGCCCAAGCTGTAGCGCAGGCAAAGCAAGGGCAGCACTGCATGAAAAGAGGGATTTCCGTCAGTATGCGGCATTGTAGATTGCCGTGGAATTTCAGGTTTACGGCTGCGCGCGGCAATTTACAGGCAACACAGAAAACTGCCGGAAACTGTCGTAAATTGTCTTGGGCCTTGCTTGGCAGTTGTCCCCCCTTCCCCTAATTCTAGGGGATGCTTTAACATGTAAATGAACATGCTGTGAGCTATAGAAATGCAAACCAGGGGAGCAGGGGGAGTTTCACTCCCCACACAGAGATGACATTTCTCTAAAAGGTATTAACTTCATTACATCTCTGGTATAAAAAGATGAGGCTTAGTATAGTCTAATTATAGACTCTTAAATTTTAGCTTGAATTGATTTATTTCATGAAAGTATGCTAGATTAATTACTGTGTATGGTCATTAGCAATGGTCAATGTTAAATAAAAAAGATACACAAAACGATTTATTTCAACAATTAGTTTTAACCAGGCTTTGCCACAAAGGTCAAATGTGCACTCCATGTGTGGTGGGACTACTTCAGGAGTGAACCTGAGTGAGTAGAGTGAATGCAGCCTGGGCCTGACTCCTCCCTTGTTCCAGCCTCCTAATCAGGGCTAGGAAATATAAGGCACCTGTAGGCCTTTCCTCTCCCCTGTTTTGCTGCCTCATACCTTGTCCCTGCTGTTTGTTTGCTCGCTCCAGGTATGTGCCAGTAGTAGCCTTTTTGTGTACAGTTGTACTTGCATTACTTCTCCCAGTTTGTTCAGTATGTGTAATGTGTTGGCCAGGTACCAATCAATCAATCAATCAATTTTATTTATAAAGCCCAATATCACAAATCACAATTTGCCTCAGAGGGCTTTACAGCATACAACATCCCTCTGTCCTTAGGACCCTCACAGCGGCTAAGGAAAAACTCCCCAAAAAAACCCCTTTAACGGGGAGAAAAAAATGGTAGAAACCTCAGGAAGAGCGACTGAAGGAGGGATCCCTCTTCCAGGATGGACAGACGAGCAATAGATGTTGTACAGAACAGATCAATATAATGAATTAACAGTAATCCATATGACACAATGAGACATAAGGAGAAACAGATACCAGACTGACTCCCCTCCTGCCCTCCCGTACCATTAGAGCCAGACCTTGAGGTGGTGAGTAGGGTGCTGCAGTAGTTTTAATATGGAGTATGGTGGGCCCGACTAATCGTGTGTCCCCCCCCCCCCTTAGGTCCTCGTGCCCTTTTACCACTGCTGTTTTGCCCTTTTGTTTTGCCCCATTGTTTTGCCCTTTGCCCATTTTGTCCTTAATTATTGTTTTGTGTCAGTTATTGACTGTTTTAATTATTGTTGAATTGTTGATTTGTGATTTAGTTCATCCCAGTTTTGCTTATTTTGTTATAGTTTCCCTTAGTTATTAGTCCAGTCTTTAGTTATTTTCCAAACATTGTTTAGGCCAACTGGGATATGTTTGTTTTTGTTTGTGTTTAATTACCTTCTGTGAGTTTTCTTTATTTCAGGAGCGGAGAGCCATATTGGTGAGAGACTAGGCACCCGTGGTGAGGTCCCTTCACGGTTGTGTGTGAGTAGTTGCAGTGGGGCACCATAGACTGCACCATTTTTGTTGAGGATTGTAGTGTCGTTTGCTGTGCCCACCTGTGGTGAGTAGTGGTAGCACCCTTAGGCACTCCCCTGTGTAGTCTGCCTCTCCCAAGTGACCTCAGCTCAATTTCTTAGTTTAGTTTTGTTTATGTTGGGCTGAGTTTTTAACTTTTGTATCATTCACATTTTAGAGTTTATACCAAGGCCTTTTTTAGTGTAAATTGTAATAAAGTAAGTTTATCAATCATTTTTTGGTTGTTTCTTGTTTATTAATGATTTTCCTCTTCCTTTTCAGCAGTTCCAGCTCCTGCTTTTTGCTTTTACTATTTTGCTTATTAATAAAAACTTTCTGCTTTAGTCGTGAATACACGTCTCAGCCTTTTTATCAGTAACGAACCTGTGTGCCTTAGTGTCTACTTTATACACAATATTCCAGGTATTTTAGTATTTCCTGGGGTGAAACTCCCCAGGTGGCGTTGTTTGGCTAATTCTCTAGGCTCCTGTTATGTCATAATTCCAATTCATACCTACCCCGCTTCACCTCGCCACACATGCAAGCAACATCACAGTGTCCTAGAGCTCAACCACTGTGCTTAGTGGCATGACTGCAGTGACCTCTTCCGTAAACAATGATCATGTGATTGGAGGAGCCCGACGAAACTTCTAGCCCTCGTCCAACCACGTGCAAGCTCGGCATGATTCAAACGGAAGACCTCGCAAGACGAGCATATCAACAATCATGTTTTTACTCCTGTACATTCAGACAGTCTCTTCAATGTCGCGTGTTTTTCGCTGCTTTGCTGTTTCGTGAACTACAATGTCTGGACAGCGTCTCTCCTTCAACACCCAGAAACTCCTCAGCATGGACGAAGACACAGCTGAATGCTATCAGTGGGCTGTCTGCCAGCTTGCTGTGTTTGCTGCCGATATGACTCAGCAGTTCACCGCAGTAAACTCGTGTGGAGGAGACTAACTAACAAGAGAAGACGGGTGCACAATAAGATTGCGGTAAGAATATATTCAGTGACTGCTAGCTAAGCTAAAAGTAAAAGAACAAATGAAGAAGCAGAACCAGTCTAAGTTTGGTTATTAAAGTGTATTTTTTTTGGTCTTGTAATTTACAGGAAGCAGTACGCCGTCTCCACAACTCGGAGACAAATTGTATGCACTACGAACTGGAGCGAGGGTAAGTTTAAAGAATATGCTTTCATTCTGCTGTATGAGGAAACGTTCAGACACGTTCTTGACCGATCTTAACCGTCCATTTTGTTTTTCACAGACTGACCTCGTCTCATAACAAGGCCGTGACCTCTTATTTACTAAGAGCTCTGTCTGCAAGTCCGGATTTACTTGATGCAGATAATGACGCCATTGTGTGTAAGTGACTTTTACTGTCTCTTTTTTACTTTTTACTGTGACTTTTAGATCAGACTCGTTGTTGGTCAGTGTGACTATTTTTCAGGTGCATTAATAGATGTGTTTTGTCAATATGCAGTGCACTGCGCAGTACTTATTGTCTTCACTGATTGTTTTTACAGCTGCTGGAAGCCAGACGGAGTGTCCTGGCAGATGACGATGATGAGGAAGACTAGGTGGATTGTGCGACCTCCGTCGTTCCGCAGCAGGAGCTGACTGAGCTCTGTGCCACGCTGCAGTCAGATTGGAGGCGAACCCGAACTACAGGGCAGCACCACAGACGTCTGCAAGATGGAGCTCATGCAGACAGATCGCCGTCAGATGCCTACAGCTCCGAGGCGGCGAATAATAGACAGTTGATGGCGCTGTAGGATTTTGATTTGTTGTTGAAATTTGTACTATTTGTACTTGTACATAGTTGTGTGTTATAAATAAAGCTCTGTCTTTGAATAAACATGTTCCTCGCAAATGTTCCTTTACTCAATAAATTAATTCATGTCCTTGATGGTAATAATGTGTAGCCCATAGGATAACAATGACATGAATATACAACATAATAATAATTTTATTTTAATTTTTAATAATAATTATACATTTATCATAATTATTATAAGTGTTATTTTTTTAAATTAATTTTATATTTTATTATTGTAAGGGAGGGGTTTACATTTATAATGACCCAGAGTGACCAAAAGCGACAGATCTGCCGACCAATCACAAGTGATTTTTCTTGTTTCAAAGTAGTGGTTTCATCCAATCCTGGAGTGAGGAATTTCAAGCCAGACGCGGCTCCGCTGCTATTCATATGCTAATTAGAGCCATTAGCACCTCCCGGGAGGTCTCCACATACGTCATGGGTCCGTATTCGACAATTTGTGGCACCCGTAAACGCCGCGTTCGCAGCCTGTAAATTGTCGGAAACTGCCGAAAATGAGTGAGATTTCCGGGTGTTTACGGGGACGAAAATCCCACTTTTCATGCAGTGCAGTGGATGGCATAGGAAGGAGTGGAGAAGAGAAAGATCACCTGAAAAGAGCTGTGGGAGATGGAGGCATTCAGGGCAAGCTTTACCATCAGAGCTGCATACGATGTCCTTCCTTCTCCCGCAAACCTGAACCAGTGGTATGCGGAAGACCCAAGTGCCCGATATGCCCAAGTCCAGCAACACTGAAGCACATCTTGGTGGGGTGCAAGACCAGCCTCACTCAAGGCCGTTACACCTGGCAGCACAACCAGGTGTTAAAGTGTCTTGCAGATGTGCTGGAAAGTCAACGGACGAGGGTGAATGCCCTTCCACCTCCAGCCTGCTGGCAGCCAAGACCATTTGTTCGGGAGGGTGAGGGTCAAACCAGCCTCACCACCATTCGACCAGACACCGGACAGCTGGGCAAAGCACGGGACTGGAAGCTGCTGGCAGACCTGGGCAAGAAGCTCTGCTTCCCAGCTGAGATTACAGCCACCAACCTGCGACCAGACCTTGTTCTCTGGTCAGCCTCGCTCAAGCTTGTCTACATCATCGAACTCACCATGCCCTGGGAGGGTGCAGTGGAGGAGGCCTACGAGCGGAAGATGCTGAGGTACGCTGAACTTGCAGCCGATGTGCAACAGCAAGGCTGGAGTGCAAAGGTACGCCCAGTGGAAGAAGGCTGCAGAGGGTTCATAGCCACCTCAACATCCAGGCTACTCAGAGAGATGGGAGTGCGAGGGAAGGCCCACCGGCAGGCAGTCAAAGATCTCTCCAGGGCTGCTGAAAAGGGGAGCCAGTGGCTGTGGATGAAAAGAAAGGACTCCACCTGGGCCTTCAAGTGAGTCGATGGCACCTAGGGAGTGAACCTGGGACGCTGGGATTCACTGCTGAACCCTCTGGAGGTGTCATGGGCCTATCAGCGAAACACCTGAGAAGGAGGGTGCCCACTTGACAACCCAAAGGGTGCCATCACTCAATTGACCATCCCATAGAGTCTCATCGGTGCTGAATGTATGCATGGATAGAGGGATATCAACATCCAGTCCTACATAACAGAACAGAGTTAGGGCTTAATTTTGGGTTTGTGTATTTGTACTATTGAGTTACTGCTTTTTCATCGTTAATTCTGGTTTATTGTTTTTGTTTTGTTTTCTTTTATTGCTATTTTTTTGTGTTGGGGTTAATTGGGCCAGGAGTGATTTTTAGAGTACTGCTCACTATAACAGTAGCAGTATTTGCTTAGTAGATGCCTGGTGCACAGTCCCTTTTGTGCCCCTTGCCCTCCTCCCCCCAATATCTGTTTGGCTGACGGTCTGCCATGTTTGCCATAGGATAGCAGCTGCTGGGTCCGAGCTGGTGACGGACTGTTTCCCCCGGTGATGGTCTCCTCACTTTTCCTTTGTAGGGTATTATTTGGTGTGTGGTTTTCATTTGAGGTGTTTATCATTTCGACCCCTACACTTTACCTTGTGTAGTCTGTCCCACTTGCTAATAACCCTCAGTGCAGCTAATTGTGTCAGTGGCCGGCAGACCTTAGCTTAAAGGGGTCCTTGGGACTGCGCAGTATATTTTTATATACTGTTATTTCAGATTTTATTCCATTTGCTGTTTTTACTAATACTGATATTAATAAAGTTTGTCTATTTTTGGAAACACGTCTCTGCTCAGCGTTTGTTCAAACTTGTGTGACCTTTTCCTGTCTGGTATCATTGGTGGTACTGATTTCCTGGGGGGTGAAATTCCCCTCAGTGGCATTGTCGGATTCAACAAAACTTAAATTAACTATACTTAACCCTTGCTGCCTTGCCACATGTACCAGGGCCAATAATGATTACCTCAGTCTTATCAATATTTAGCTGTAAGTTCTGGGCCATCCAGCGTTTGAGGTCATGAATGCAGTTATTGAGTGTATTAATTAATTTGATGAGAATCATTATGGTTTAAAGAGAAATATAACAGACTTCCGGTGGTGACCTGCCCAAGATGGCTGTGTAGGTGAAGAAGTCCGTGTTGGCGCCGTCAGTTTCCCCGTTTTTACTTAATTTAAGACTGCAGAAATATAGGTAAAACTTACTGTAGAGTGAGCTTAAAGCAACATGTTGATTAAAAAAAATCACTATTTTACTCATAACCCTTCTCAAAATCCATGAGGGAAAATGCAGCAGGGAACTTCAGAGCCAACCAAGATGGTGTGGCGAGTTGGGGGGGGGGCTGTTTAAATATCAGTATCAAAATTCAGGTGTCCGACAACGCCACTGGGGAATTGCACCCCAGGAAATACTAGACCAAGATATTAACTAGATCAGGTCACACAGATTCGTTTACCACTGGGGCGAGACGGTTTGTAATTTTAACAGCAAACAAACTTTATTAAACTAAATTATACAAAAGAAAAGAAACAAGATGTCACACACCACACATAATATAAAATAGGCACTTGAGCAGGGGAGGGGAATAAGGTCAGGGCTGGGGCTTACCATGCGGCAGAAACCAAAAAGGGAGAAGGGATCCTCAAAATAAACCACCCGTGACACTGCACACACACAACAAAAAAAAGGGAGGGGATTTGTGAAGAATACACCACCACCAGGGGTCGAACTGCCGCCGTCAGCCACCAGCACCTGAACAAAAAGGAGAACAAGGATTAATAAAACATGCCCAAGGACTAAACAAAAAGTGGTGTGGAGTCACTAATAAAAATCACAAAAGAACCATAATTTAATGAACCTAATTTAACCCAACTGAAATCCAATACAAGGAAATATGAGTAATTAAATCGATCTATCACAATTGGTAACCAAAATATAAAGAGAAAATTATTGAACTAATTGGAAAGAGCCGCCAAAGAAACACAAATGAAACAAATTAACACAAGGTTTAAAATAAATCAGATCATGGTCAGTGGGCGGGGGCAATCATGTAGGCCCCAGCACAGCCCGTGAATCAAGGAGACCTCCAAGTCAGTAGGTCCAGGCGGCAATCAGCCGCGTCGGGCCAAAACGTCGTCCGCCCCACATTAAATAAATATAAACCAAACAAATTTTAAACAAGAAACCAAACACCAAACTGAAGTGACGAAAAAAAAAGAAAAGAACCAAGACAAAACCAAAACAAGAAAAACCAAAATAGGATAAGCCAAAACAGCAACGCAGCTCCAGGAGTGACGGTCAGTAGCGGGCCACAGTTACAGGCCGCTAAAAAGAAGAAACAAACAAAACCTAATATTTAGTAAATTAATTAAATGAATTAAAACTAACTAAGAAAAAACCAAATTAATACATACCAGGGATGCCAGGCATACAAGCGAGCACAGACAATCAGCAGATGCGAGCCTCACAGGACGCAGCTTTAAACGCACACGGCCTGAGAATTACGCACAAGAGAGTGATCAGCAGGGAACCAAGCAACAGTTGAAAACGAACAGGCAGACAACGTGCGGACAAAACATACCAGAGCGGACCATCAGCTGGACACAGCGAGGCTCCAGCGAGCCACTCCCGCCTCCCCCGGGCCAAGCAGTCAGCTGCGCTGCAAGGAGTGGAGAGCGTGTAACCAAACTGCGCATTACGCACGTACAGAGCAAAAGGAGAAGACCGCAGATGCTTACCGGGGTAGAGAAGATTTGTGTGCCTCGACGGCGGTCACAAACACAGGACGGCTGCACCAAACAAACGCTGCACGCCAAACAACACTGACACGCCACACCACAGCCACCACGGGAGCAAGCGAGGAGCGGAAGAGAGGACGGGGCGCGGCCCCACACCTGAATATAACGGTGCGCATGGCACCGCCCCGCAATCACGGTGGTTGGAAAGCTGACAGTGCCGAATAGTGGCAAGGAGGGAGACAACCTCCGGCTACATCTACCCCCTACTTTTGCATCGTCGCCCCGACGATGTGCAAAACATATTGGAACTAACACCAAGGCCTGAAAACGGCAAACTGGGTATTAGACACAGCACCTGGAACTCCACCAGCTATGTTGTCCTGGTGACCAGCAGGCCGAGGAAGATGATGAACGTTCGAATGTTGGCCAGCTGTGGAACGAACGGTTCTACGCAATGCCTGCTGACTAGTACTCGGCTGGGCAGTTGGAGACAGCGAAGAACATGGCGGCAAGGAATTTTCAGGTACTGGACATGTCGCTGGGACAAGCCTGGCCTGCAAAGGAGTCGCGACAGGAGCACTCGTAGGACACGAAGCACCGGGAACAACTGCGGGTGATGGAAGAGGTGTTTCAGGGACCAAAACCCACAGGTCGCCATCACTAGAGGACTCGTGGTCCAGTGCTGCCAAAGCAGGTGGAGAGGGCACTCTCGGTGGGGGAACAGCAGCTTCAGGTCGGACTACAGCCTTCAGCATGTCTCGATGCACATTTCGGACTTTGTGCAAATCGTTCGCCGGAGCAACGGTGTAAACCACTCCTTCGCCGGCAGGAGCTTTCACCACCTGGTAGGTCACAGAGCTCCAGAGGTCCTGGATTTTCTGGCGCCCTCGATTACTGTAGTCCCTCAAGTACACCAGTTGGCCCACCGATAGAGGTGCTTCCCGGACCTGCTGATCATGCCGCTCTTTTCGTCTGCCAGCAGCTGCCAACAACCGCTCGCGAGCACCCTCAAAAGCAACTCTGAGTCTAGCTTGGTGTTCAACCACCCAATCCTGGACCTCGCCAGGCACTGGATCCTGGACCCGACCCAGGAGAAAGTCCACAGGAAGCCGAGGTTCCTGGCCAAACATCAGATAAAACGGGGACTCACCCGTGCCCTGGTGAGGAGTCGTGTTATAGCAAAAGAGCACCTGAGGCAAACAGGAAGTCCAGTCTCGTTTCCGGGATGCTGGAAAAGTGCGAAGAAGGTTATGTAAAGTTCGGTTGAACCGTTCGCACTGACCATTACCGGCGGGATGGTAAGGAGTAGTACGGGACTTTGCAACACCGTACAAAAGGCAGAGCTGGTTAATAAGCGAACTCTCAAAGCTCCTGCCTTGGTCCGAATGAAGGCGGCTCGGAACGCCAAACCTGTAGAACCACTCTGAGATCAAGACCTGGGCCACAGTGGAGGCCCGTTGATCCCGTGTAGGAACAGCTACGGTAAATTTACTGAACACATCAGTCATGACCAGAACATTTTCATACCCGTTCCGGGCAGGCTCCAACAGTGTGAAATCTATCGCCAAGATCTCATTGGGTCGGGAGGCAAGCAAGTGGCCCATGAAACTATGCGACCTTGGTCCAGAGTCTTTCGCGATTTGGCAGCGCTCACACTCCAAGACCCACTGCTTTATGTCAGAAGTCATGTTTGGCCAATAGCACCGCTGTCGGACCAACTCAGCTGTCCGTTCGATGCCCTGGTGGCCGTGTTCTTGGTGCAGCTGATTTAAAGTCTCCTGCTTGAGGACTGCAGGCAAGATGAGCTGGAGACACCCTTCGCCCCCATCTGAACGGAATACCTGACGGAAAAGAACCCCATCTTTCTCCACCAGGCGGTCCCATTGGCGCAAAAAGACCAGAGCTGCCTTAGAAAGCTGTTGCCGTTCAAGCGAGGTAGGTAGAACCTTCCGTCGCCAAAACGGCAGCACAGTCTTCAGGAGGGGATCAGCCTCCTGCAAGGAGCGAAGGTCAGATACAGAATGGGCAGGCAAGACTGAGATCACGGACTGAGTAGTCGACACCACAGGGCCCAGGTGTGGGTCTCGCTGAAGGTCAATGGGAACCGAAGTGCCAAGCAAGGAGTCAGCAACTACATGGGAAGCCGGCATATACTGCCGTGAAAGTGCATCTGCATTCTGATTGCTGCGGCCAGAACGATACTTGATGTTGAAATCAAAAGCAGCCAGTTGGGCAGCCCATCGATGTTCGGTGGCCCCGAGTTTGGCAGACTGGAGATAGCTCAACGGGTTATTGTCAGTGTAGACAGTGCACCTATGCCCCAAAAGATATTCCCTGAACTTCTCCGTCATGGCCCACTTGAGCGCAAGAAACTCTAGCTTCATAGAGCTGTAGTTGGACATATTGCGCTCACTGGGCCGAAGACCCCTGCTAGCGTAGGCCACCGGTCTCACACCACTGCCGGTCTCCTGTGAGAGAACCGCCCCGAGGCCTGCATGACTGGCATCGATCTCAAGAATGAAAGGGCGGGAGAAGTCAGCATAAGTGAGAACTGGGGCTGAAACCAACCTTGCCTTTAAGGCCTCAAAGCTGTCTTCGCACTGAGATGTCCACGCAGCCCCCAGAATCTGACTTGATCCCCTTTTCGTCTTTGTGCCTGCCAGCTCAGCCACCAACCGATGCAGAGGCGCTGCCAGCTTGGCAAAGCCCTCTACGAAGCGCCGATAATAGCTGACAAAACCTAAAAAGGAGCGCAGCTCTGAAACATGACTGGGGCGCCGCCAGTTAGCCACAGCCTCGATCTTCTTGGGGTCGGTGGAGACCCCCTGGCTAGAAATCACGTGCCCCAGGTAGTCAACCTCCCGTTGGAAAAATGCACATTTTTCAAGTTTCGCTTTCAGGCCCTCCTTGTGGAGCCGACCAAGCACCATTTCCAGACGCTGGAGATGTTCCTCAACAGAGGATGAGTAGATGATGATGTCATCAAGATAAAGCAGCAAGGACTGACACTGCTGGTCGCCAAACATCCGCTGCATCAGCCGCTGGAAGGTGCTTGGGGCATTACACAAGCCAAAAGGCATGCGGTTGAACTCAAAAAGTCCAAAGGGTGTACAAAAGGCAGTTTTGGGCCGGTCTTGCTCTGACACAGGAACCTGATTGTAGCCACTGGCCAGATCAATCGTGGAGAACCAGCGGGCCCCAGAAAGTGCATCCAAACTCTCCTCAATACGAGGCAAGGGGAAGGCATCCTTCCTGGTTTTGCTGTTTAGGAGGCGGTAGTCCACACACAAACGCAGGCTCCCATCTTTTTTCCGGACCAAAACGATGGGCGATGCGTAGGGGCTACTGCTCTCCCTAATGACCTCCGACTCCAAAAGCTGATTGATATGGGCCTTCACTGCTTCGTATTCTGAGGGAGGGATGCGTCGGTACCGTTGCTTAACTGGAACATCATCCAGCAAAGGTATATCATGGGAGATAAGGTTGGTGCAGCCCAAGTCACCATCATGGGCTGAGAAGACGGAGTGGTACTTGTGCAGTAGGGATTTTACATCTGTCTGCTCCTGTTCAGTCAGTGCAGACAGATCAAGTGACTCTACCCTATCTGGCACTGAGGGAGTAGCCATCTGAGAAGAAACAGTTGCCAACATGGACCTCTCCTCAGTCACACCGGCAGGCAGGCTAACAACCTGAGCAACTCCCAAGGTGCCAAGACCAGTCCGTGGATAAAGAAGAACCTCGGTTGTCCCAACATTGACCACAGGGACATACACTGTACCCCGGACAACTTGTACAAGACAAGGAGAAGCTAGCAGCCCAGCAGGTAGACCATCTTCAGGGGGCTCAAACAGTACACTTTGACCAGAAAGCTGTTCGGAACAGGTGCTAGCAACCAACTTCATCACCCCACCCGGTATGCGCACAGCTCGCCTGCCTCGGACCCTCACAACACCGGTGGGGTTCCCTGGGGCTTGGGCGGCAGACTGGTGGCACCTCTGCAAGGCTGCAATGACTGGACCAGGTGCTTGTGAAACGGAAGGTGAGTCAAAAAGAGAGGGGCCAAATGCACCAAAGAGCTCTCTATAGCATCGGCGAATCACATTCATTCCCAAGATTCCAGGAACAGAAGTCACAGCACCAGGGGGGTCTTTAACAACAAGGATCCCACAGCAGGGCATCACCTTGCCACAAAGTTTGACATCAAGCTCCAAGTAGCCGATATACGGAATTTCTAGGCCATTGGCCGCTCGCAGCTGTAGCCAGTGACAAGAGTGGAGACGATCATAGCCCCAAGGTGCAAAATGTGCCAAAAAGAAGCTCTCTGTGACTGTGGACACCATGGAACCCGTGTCCACCAAGCATGACACTGTGACTCCCCCAATGGAAACATCAATGTTTGGACATGAAGCAACTAATTCAGCTGCTGCACCTTCCTGTGAGCCTAAGGACTCCCCAACTGAGCTGTGGCTCAACAGCTCAGTGGGCTTCAGTTTTCCGGCAGGTGAGAAGAACGAGGAAGTCCGGCAGTATTGGAGTTCAAGCCAGCTAAAGAATTAGCACGGGGCCGAGGGGGGGCCCGCACGCCATCACACTCACGAGCAAAATGGCCGGGCTGCTGGCACCTCCTGCATATTAATGGGCTATTGCGAGGAGCTGGACCTTGGGTACGGGGGGCCTGCAGGGAGGCAACAGTCTGGGTGAGTTTGTTAAGCTGCTCCTGCTGGTGCTTCAAAAGATCCATCAGCTCACTGAAACCTGGCCCCTGAGATGTGACATTAGGGGTAGGCTGCACACAACCCTGAACCCCGTACTGAAGACCATAAGCTGATGGCAACGAGAAACTGCGCCCCCTGGAACCCCCTGGAAGACCCTCCCTCTCCCACCTAATCGCCTCACCCCGTAGCTCCAACAGAGTGGCAGTTGGCTGGCGGCGAACAAACTGCTTAAGCTCCCTCCGAAGAGAACTATCAAGAACATGCTCAATAAATTGGTCCCGAAGGAGAACATCAGCATTAGGCATCCCATCAGGCGCACACTGCTGGACCTGTGCCATTAAAGCCATGAGGGCCAAGGAAAACTCCTGCAGCGTTTCTCCTTCAAGTTGGCGCCGAGAAAAGAAAGCCTGCTGTAAAGTGACGTAAGATTGAGCACAGCCATAAAGCTCCTTTAAGATGGCAAGAACCCGGGCTGGGTCTCCACGTTCCGCGCTAGAGCGAAACTTGATCTCCTCCTTTGCTTCTCCCTCCAAATGATCAAAAATGAAGAAGGCTTGGTCAGCAACAGAAAGATGGCGGGCACGTGCACACGCCTGAATCTCCTCTACCCATTCAGCTATCCCAATACCGGTCTTACCATTGAATATAGGACACTTACGATCTCGAGGTATGACCACCAGCCGCTCTGTGGCTGCAGAGACAGCACTTGCATACGGAACGTGACCGTCCGGAGCAGAGGAAGAGGAAGCGGCCCCGCCGGAGCCCCCTGAGGATGCAGCCCGCTCCTGACGAAGTCGCTCGTTATCTGCCTTAAGCTGCAACACCAGCTCCCTAAGCTGATGCACCTCCTCCTCCATGCTGACCGAGGGAACGCTGCACCAAGCCCAACAAAATGGTATGAAAGATTGGATCCTAGAATATACGCTGCTGTTTTGGCTCTCACTACTAAGTGAAATAAAAATACCTAACACACACACACAAAAAAAGAGAAAACCTAATATTAAAGTAAACAATAGCAAGAAAAAAATGAAAACACGTCTCTGCCCCTTAAATGTGGTAGTCCTGCCGACAACGCCAGAATGTGGCGAGTTGGGGGGGGGGCTGTTTAAATATCAGTATCAAAATTCAGGTGTCCGACAACGCCACTGGGGAATTGCACCCCAGGAAATACTAGACCAAGATATTAACTAGATCAGGTCACACAGATTCGTTTACCACTGGGGCGAGACGGTTTGTAATTTTAACAGCAAACAAACTTTATTAAACTAAATTATACAAAAGAAAAGAAACAAGATGTCACACACCACACATAATATAAAATAGGCACTTGAGCAGGGGAGGGGAATAAGGTCAGGGCTGGGGCTTACCATGCGGCAGAAACCAAAAAGGGAGAAGGGATCCTCAAAATAAACCACCCGTGACACTGCACACACACAACAAAAAAAAGGGAGGGGATTTGTGAAGAATACACCACCACCAGGGGTCGAACTGCCGCCGTCAGCCACCAGCACCTGAACAAAAAGGAGAACAAGGATTAATAAAACATGCCCAAGGACTAAACAAAAAGTGGTGTGGAGTCACTAATAAAAATCACAAAAGAACCATAATTTAATGAACCTAATTTAACCCAACTGAAATCCAATACAAGGAAATATGAGTAATTAAATCGATCTATCACAATTGGTAACCAAAATATAAAGAGAAAATTATTGAACTAATTGGAAAGAGCCGCCAAAGAAACACAAATGAAACAAATTAACACAAGGTTTAAAATAAATCAGATCATGGTCAGTGGGCGGGGGCAATCATGTAGGCCCCAGCACAGCCCGTGAATCAAGGAGACCTCCAAGTCAGTAGGTCCAGGCGGCAATCAGCCGCGTCGGGCCAAAACGTCGTCCGCCCCACATTAAATAAATATAAACCAAACAAATTTTAAACAAGAAACCAAACACCAAACTGAAGTGACGAAAAAAAAAGAAAAGAACCAAGACAAAACCAAAACAAGAAAAACCAAAATAGGATAAGCCAAAACAGCAACGCAGCTCCAGGAGTGACGGTCAGTAGCGGGCCACAGTTACAGGCCGCTAAAAAGAAGAAACAAACAAAACCTAATATTTAGTAAATTAATTAAATGAATTAAAACTAACTAAGAAAAAACCAAATTAATACATACCAGGGATGCCAGGCATACAAGCGAGCACAGACAATCAGCAGATGCGAGCCTCACAGGACGCAGCTTTAAACGCACACGGCCTGAGAATTACGCACAAGAGAGTGATCAGCAGGGAACCAAGCAACAGTTGAAAACGAACAGGCAGACAACGTGCGGACAAAACATACCAGAGCGGACCATCAGCTGGACACAGCGAGGCTCCAGCGAGCCACTCCCGCCTCCCCCGGGCCAAGCAGTCAGCTGCGCTGCAAGGAGTGGAGAGCGTGTAACCAAACTGCGCATTACGCACGTACAGAGCAAAAGGAGAAGACCGCAGATGCTTACCGGGGTAGAGAAGATTTGTGTGCCTCGACGGCGGTCACAAACACAGGACGGCTGCACCAAACAAACGCTGCACGCCAAACAACACTGACACGCCACACCACAGCCACCACGGGAGCAAGCGAGGAGCGGAAGAGAGGACGGGGCGCGGCCCCACACCTGAATATAACGGTGCGCATGGCACCGCCCCGCAATCACGGTGGTTGGAAAGCTGACAGTGCCGAATAGTGGCAAGGAGGGAGACAACCTCCGGCTACAATGGCAGACTCATCTCTGCAAGACTCTTTTATGAAGACTGAACTTCAGGGAATAAAGTCTATCCTCGAGAGTCCTGCTACAGACATTTTGGGGGTTAAAAGGAGTCGAGACGCTGAATGAGATGGTGAAGGGGCTAGGCAGCAGGATCACCGAGGCTGTAACAAGATTTTCCAAACTCGAAGATGAAGAGGTAAAGCGGGCTCCAGTGGTGAGTGATATTGTTAAACAGAACCACACACTTAAGGAGAAGGTAACAGCGCTGGAAGGCTTCTCTCACCGCCAAAACATTCGTATTGTGGGTGTGAAGGAAGGAACGGAGGGACGCAACTAGGACATTTCATGAAAACACTGCTGGAAGAGGCTCTGGACATAGATGCCGATGAGTGGTACAAAGTGGACAGGATTCACCGGATCGGATCCCAACCCGATGAGAACCCCAGGTGAAGACATATCGTGGTCCGGTTCTGACGGGACAAGGCCAAGGCAGCGATTGTATTGGCGGCGAGAAAGACGAAACAAGTTAAGGAGCCAGGCTCTTCTCTTTCCAGGAGTATGCACAAGAGATATAAGAGAAGCGCAAAAAGTACAAGCAGGTGAAATGGCTTCTACGACAACGCAACGTGGAATATGCCCTAAGATATCCGGCAACACTGTCTTTTTCACTGGGCAACCGGCGCCACGAGTTTTCGTATGCCGTGGATGCTAAAGCCTTTCTCAGGAGGCTGGAGGGCGAGGGGAGCGCGGGGCCGAGCCGGATTAAAATGTGCTTCAATCAGTCTAAAATGATCGTTACTGAATAGTTTGTTTTGAGCAAGGACCAACAGACCTGTAGATGTGGACATGATATTGATTCTCCCACAGAAATGCATTATTTTGTCTTCACTTTATTTTCTTATATTAAGGACAACGGCATTTGGCCGCAATTGAACTGAGAGTACCCATGAAAAACTGAACAGTTTATCTTCAGACGGAGGACTACCGCAGAGATGGGTTTCTGATCAAAATTTGATCCTTTTTTTTTTTTTTTTTTGCTTTTACATTTAAAACAAGGATGGACTGTTGGGTAAGATTATTTATTTTTTTCTCCTGTGGCTGTTATTATTTCTTAACATTTTTGCTTTTTGTTTTTGTTTGGGTTTTTTTCTTTTATAAATCACCGAGGTGCTGATTTATTTATCAAACAGTAAATTTAGAAAAGTGGGAATTGAAAAGGTCTAACAATGTCCGGATTCAGTCAGACTGTTTAAGAACCACTGCTATTCTGCAATTGTTAAAAGAGAAATGCATAAATTGCGGGGGATTAGGCGGCGTTGGTGTGGCTAAGGATTAGGATTTTGTGTAGTTATAGTCTGCTGTTGCAGATGGTTCCTAAGTGTATATGTGTTTGTGTTGTATGTAACCCTGTGTGTCTCATGCAGACAAAAAATGTGTACAGTATTTATAAATCTGTATCCAAACACGCACAACAAGTGAGGAGGAGGGACATATTCTATATCTGTTTTATGACTCTAGAACATGTATTACCATTGTAAAATATTATGGGGTTGTTTAAAATTGTGACGTGGAGTATATCAGGGTGCCATAACGTGGTTAAGAGGAAAAAAGTTCTGACTTAGCTGAAACAAAAAAGGGCAGATATTGCATTTATTCAAGAGACACATCTAAGTGATGAGGAGGCTACGAAACTTAGAAGGGAATGGGTTGGTCAGGAATATTGCAATACTTTCTCCTCCAGGAAAAGAGGGGTAAGCATTCTTATAAAAAAGAATATAGATGGTCAGGTTCATAAATGTTTACCACATAAGAAAGGCAGATGGGTAGTGCTGGATGGTACTATGGAAGGGCAAAAAATTACTTTAGCTAAAATTTATGCTCCTAAATATGCTGACCCAGAATTTTTCCCCGATGTCTGTAGTATTATTAGAAATGTAGGTAATGATACTATTATTGTAGGTGGAGATTTTAACTAAGTGAGGGATCTTACTATGGACAAAACTTATCGACCCACTAAGCTCAGCAGGTATTATGGCAATAGATGTACTCTTAAAAGAATTAGATCTTGTTGACATATGGAGGCTATTGCACCCAAAAGAGAAGGACTTTACTTTTTACTCATACCCTCACACAAGTTACTCCAGAATAGATTATTTTCTTATATCGAGTAATATGGTAAGTCAGGTGACAAATTCAATAATTGGGAACACTGTACTTTCAGACCATGCCCCTGTGGATTTGGTGTTCCACCCACTGGATAATGTAAAGAGAAAAATCTCAGAGATGGCGTTTTAATAATTGCATGTTAAATAAGGAAGAAAATTAAAATTTTATTAGAGATACAATTAAGGAATTTTGGGAACATAATGAAGGATCAATTGAAAACCAAGGGATTATCTGGGATGCATTTAAATGTTTCCTGAGGGGCTGCATTATTCAAAAAAGTTCAATAATTAAGAAGATAGAATGTCAAAGACCGCTTAAGTTAGATCAAGATATTAAAAAACTCGAGTTACAGCAACAGGACACAGATACGTGGTGTAGCCTAAGTTGAACAAACTTAGAAGTGAACTAAATGATATACTTAACAGGAAAACTGAATATGCCTTGTTTTGCACTAATCAAAAGTATTATGAACAAGGAGAGAGATCTGGTAAAGTATTAGCCCATAGAGTAAAACAAATGCAATCTCAAAACATAATTCCATCAATGTTTGGTACTGATAATAACCTTATCACAGACAAAATGGATATACACATTCAGGTCTCTTTTATCAAAATCTATATATGTCCCAGGGTAATACTGACAAAAGTAAACTTGATGGGTTTTTTTCTTCTATCACCCTGCCTGTCTTAACAAAGGATGATAAATTGTTATTAGAGGAAGATACCTCTATTGATGAAATTAAAAAAGCAATTTTGGATCTCGGAAAAGGGAAGGTTCCAGGGAATGATGGATTCTCAGTAGATTTTTATAGGAAATTCATAGATGACCTTGCCCCAAGACTACTGTGTGTTTATCGAGACACCTTACAAAGAGGCCAGTTACCAGAAAGTATGAGGTCAGCTGTAATTACACTACTGCATAAAAAGGGGAGGGATCCACAACAGTGTGGTAATAACTATCCGATATCTCTAATTAACGTGGATGAAAAAATTCTCGCAAAAGTTTTAGCATCCAGACTTGAAGAGGTAGCCCCTCTACTTATACATCAGGATCAGGTCGGCTTATCCGAGGCAGGAACTCTGCAGATAATCTCTGAAGACTGTTGCATATTATGTGGAAGACAAGAAATGATGACACACCAATCACTGCCTTCTCTTTAGATACAGAAAAGGCATTTGATAGAGTGGAATTCCCTTTTTTGTTTTGTACTCTTGAAAAATTTGGTTTTGGTCCAGTGTTTAGAAAATGGGTGGGACTATATGTATATAGATCCAATGGCTACAGTATTAACAAACGGGATTATGTCTCCTCAAATTTAGCTGAATCGTGGGGTGAGGCAGGATTCACCTCTATCACCCCTAATTTTTGCTAAATTCCTCGAACCCTTAGCTATTGCCTTACAAAATAACATTAATATAAAGGGGATACAGGCAGGGGGAGAAGAGAATAAGCCTCTGCTTTACGCGGATGATGTTTTATTGCTGTCCAGCAACCCAGACTCAGCTGCGCCAGAAATTTGTACAGTTATAGATTCATTCTCTGAAATATCTGGTTATTCAGTCAACTGGTTTAAATCTGAGGCCATGCCTTTGTCGAGGATGTGCCCTGCACATATCAGAAGTAACTGGAAATGTAGATGGAAACCAGACGGCTTGGTATATTTGGGTATCAAATTAACACCAGGACTTAATAACATAATGGAAGCCAACATATCCCCAGTTATTAAAAAAAACAAATATTGTTACAAAGTTGGGATAAAATAAATATTTCCTTGATAGGCAGACTTAACTTAATAAAAATGATTGTAACGCCCAAGATCAATTATATAAACTGTATGTTACCCTTACATTTCCCTTCCTCACTACTTAAAATGTGTAGTGGGATGATAGAGAAGTTTATTTGGTCAAGAAGAAAACCTATGTTTAGTCAGGCAAAATTATGTGCTGCAAGAAATAAATGGGGCTTAGCTTTATCAAGAATAGACTGGTATCATCTTTCATTTTCTCTGTCCCAGCTGACCAAAGTACATCTCCCTCCAGCAAGGATCCCTTTGTGGGTTAAGATAGAAAAGCAATGAGTGTATCCTTTTTCAATGAAGGCCTTCCTTACACAGACAGACAGGTCAGTTCCACTTCAGGATCCTGTACTGGCCTTTGTGAGAGAATCCTGGGGAAGGCACATCAAAAAACAAACACAGATATTTAAGTAGATCCTCCATATGGTATAATAAAAAAACCTTTAATAGGTAAGAAGAGCATATCCTGGGGAAACTGGATACATACCCTGAAGGATGTTATGGGAGAAACTGGCTTCAGGTCCTTTGAGGAATTAAATAATAAATATAAATTGGATAATTCAGAATTTTGGAGATTTTTACAAATTCGACACTGTGTCCTCTCAAACAAGAAAAATATCCATCAGGGTAACACTGGTATTCGGGAACTACTCAAGGTGGAACCTAAAGCAAAGGGAGCATCAACATTTTATGAATTTATAAGATACACTCAAGTGCCTAAATGGGAGGGTATTAAGGCATGTTGGGGGAGGGATCGAGACCAAAATATCTCAGACAATAACTGGAAAAGATTCTTAGAGTCTTGGTTTTGTCACTCACGTGAAACACAGTCACAGCTGTTTTTTTTTTACAAGATAGCTACTTAATAGAACATACTGGTGTCCCTCTTAACTAGCAAGACTTAAACTCAGAAGCAGTGACACCTACTGGAGATATGAAAAAAAGGCAGGAACACTGGTGCATATGTTGTATGATAGTGACAAAACAGTTAAAATGTGGGATGCAATAATTTCATTTCTGAATACAATGTTTGGAATCTGTTTGTCCTACAATATGTCTCCTAGGAATACTACCAGACTGTGTTGAAATGGCAAAATGTAAGAAACTCTGGTGCAGATTGGCTCTGGTAACAGGTTGTAGGATAACTTTATGGCACTGGAAATCCTTTACTCCTTCCTCATTTAAAGCATGGATTGAGGTTTTAAATACTGTGGCAAGGTATGAGTGGGTTATTTAGTTGCAAGTTGCAGGAGGGAGGATCTATTTAATGAAGTCTGGGGCTCATTCCTCAACCATCGAAGAAATGTGAAGGCTTATAACTAAACTAAGGATTTTGTTAATGGATTAGGTACATTATTTACATGCTGTATGAACTGCCTAGGGTTGTCTTTGTTTTATTTCTTTTTGTATGTCAGGTAGTATTATTATTTGTATTTTTATTTTATTACTGTCATGTCAATGTATTTAATTTCAATGAAGGAAAAAAGAAAAACATAGAAATCAAAAAGGCAAAAAAGAAAAATAAACAAAATTGTTTCTATCTCTGTCCCATTATCCTATATTGAAAACAGTATTCCCTCAGCTGTGACCTGGGCTGATACCTAATAGTCTCCCCAGTTATCCTGAAACCTAGCTGAAGGATACAATCAGATAATCTACATTACTGACTACAAGATATTAAAGATGCTAGCTGTACCCTATTATAGGAAATATTTCCAAAGTGGGCCCCTCATCCACAGTCATTGCTGTGAAGCTGAGGGGGGAATCACTACGTTCCCTTGTCTCTCACCAAAATTTTGCATAACTTTGGCCCCCTTTCCTGCAAGATAGCTTAACATGGTCAGTACCAATACTGGTCAGACCTCTACTTTAATATGTCCTCAATGTAGGGTTGGGAGTATCAAATGGCATGTTGAAATGTGTTTTATTGATAAAAAAAAAAACATTTATTTGTCATGTAAATACATTGAACTTGTATTGTCAATGATTTAAGTCAATACGTAAATTGCTGTACTTGATCCCATTTAAAGGTCAACCACAGACCTGGAACCTCCACTGTTCACTGATCAAGCACAACAGAATGGAACAACTAATCCAGATGTTCCTCATGACAGCCTAGTCAGCAATGTAGACAGAGTGTTCATCCTGAGAGACATGCAGGTAATACTTCTGTCTCAGCCAAGAACATTCCTTGTACTGTGTGTTTTGCATAGCAAGGCAGACAGTTAACACTGTACGATCAGATTTTTTTTTTGTCACTGCCCCATTGTTAAGTGTTTAGAAAGTGCGTGTGATTACTGTGTCTTATTCATTTTTAGCCTTTGAGTTGATATTAGCAAAATGTTCCATCCTCTGGTAATTCATCTAAACAGTGTAATAAGTACTTTCACATCTTTTAAAGGGTCCACTGGGTACTCTTACCTGAAAGGTAAGCCTCCTTTTATTATCTGTTTATTAGTTTATTACCTACTTTCTAAGTCTATCTCAAAGCTGTGCCATGCAGTCTGCACTGTATGCCAATTGAAACATCTTACTATCATTAGTTTTGAAAGCACATGGTAGGCCTACTGTTCAAGGCCTCTGCTGCTAAATAAGATATACAGTACAAAATGCAACCAGCTGGTGGTGTTACTGAGTCGTCTGTCAGTTTGTTCAGTTGTTCCTGGAATTTGGAGAAAACAACACATGACCCAGTCACCACTCTTGCTTGGATTGGGAGATAGTATGGCATGTTTTCCATAGACCCACAAAATGAATGATGTGTGTGAGTGTGTGATCATAGTATAGTATTACATAAAATGTCATGGCATGGTATGTCATAAAAATATCATAGTATACTATGCCATTAAAAATATCATAGTATACTATGCCATAAAAATGTCATAGTAACGATAAAGATGTCATGGTATAGTATGCCAAAAAAATGTATAGAATGCCAAAAAATGTCATACTATAGTATGCCATAAAAAACGTCATAGTATGGTATGTTATCAAAGAAATATCATAGTATAGTTTGCCATAAATATGTCACAAACGTATAAATGTATAAATGCATATGTATAAATATGTGCCAAAAAATAGTATAGTATGTCATAAAAATATCATAGTATATTATGTAATAAAAGATATAGTATAGTATGTCATCAAATGTTGTGGTATAGTATGCCAAAAAATGTCATAGTTTACCATAAAAATGTCATAGTATAGTATGCCATCATAAATGTCATAGTATAGTATGCCATAAAAAAGCCATGGTATAGTATACCATAAAAATGTCATATCAAACTTTGCCATTAAAAATGTCATGGTGTAGTGTGCCATGAAAATGTCATAGTATAGTGTGCCACAAAATGTCATAATATAGTACGCCATAATGAATGTCATAGCATAGTATGCCATTAATAAAATTTCATGGTACAGTAAGCCATAAAAAATGTCATAGTTTACCATAAAAATGTCATAGTATAGTACGCCATAATAAATGTCATAGTATAGTATGCCATTAATAAGATTTCATGGTATAGTAAGCCATAAAAAATGTCATAGTTTACCATAAAAATGTCATAGTATAGTTTGTCATAAAAATGTCATAGTATAGTATGCCATAATAAATGTCATAGTATCGTATGCCATTGATAAGATTTCATGGTAAAGTAAGCCATAAAAAATGTCATAGTATAGTTTGTCATAAAAATGTCATAGTTTAGTATGCCATAAAAAAGTCATAGCAAACTATGCCATAAAAAAGTCATAATATAGTATGCCAAAAATTGTCATTGTATAGTTTGCCATAAAAAAAGTCATGGTATAGTATGCCATTAAATGTCATAGTAAAATATGCCATAAAATGTCATAGTATGCCATAAAAAATATCATAGTATAGTATGCCATAAAAAAGCCATGGTATAGTACGCCATAATGAATGTCATAGCATAGTTTACCATAAAATTGTCATAGTGTAGTACACCATAAAAAGGTCATAGTATAGTATGCCATTAATAAAATTTCATGGTATAGTAAGCCATAAAAAATGTCATAGTTTACCATAAAAATGTCATAGTATAGTATGCCAAAAAATGTCATAGTATAGTTTGTCATAAAAATGTCATAGTATAGTATGCCATAATAAATGTCATAGTATAGTATGCCATTAATAAGATTTCATGGTATAGTAAGCCATAAAAAATCTCATAGTTTACCATAAAAATGTCATAGTATAGTGTGCCATCATAAATGTCATAGTATAGTATGCCAAAAAATGTCATAGTATAGTTTGTCATAAAAAAGTCATAGTATAGTATGCCATAAAAATGTCATGGTATAATATGCCATAAAAAATGTCATAGTTTAGTATGCCATAAATATGTCATAGCACAGTATGCCTTTAAAATGTCATTGTATAGTATGCCATAAAAAAGTTATAGTATAGTATGCCAAAAATTGTCATCGTGTAGTTTGCCATAATAAATGTCATAGTATAATATGCCATTAATAAGATTTCATGGTATAGTAAGCCATAAAAAATGTCATAGTTTACCATAAAAATGTCATAGTATAGTGTGCCATAAAAAAGTCATAGTATAGTATGCCAAAAAACGTCATAGTATAGTTTGTCGTAAAAACCTAATAGAATAGTATGCCATAAAAAAGTCATAGTATAGTATGCCATAAAAAAAAGTCATGGTGTAGTATGCCATAAAAATGTCATGGTATAATATGCCATAAAAATGTCATAGTATAGTATACCATAAAAAAAAAGTCATAGTATAGTATGCCAAAAATTGTCATCGTATATAGTTTGCCATAAAAAAGTCATGATATAGTGTGCCATTAAATGTCATAGTAAAATATGCCATAAAAAATATCATAGTATAGTATGCCAAAAAATATAGTATAGTATGCCATAAAATGTCATAGTATAGTATGCCAAAAATGTCATAGTATGGTATGCCATTAAAGAAATATCATAGTATAGTTAGCCATAAATATGTCACATTATAGTATACCAAAAATATATATATAGTATGTCATAAAAAATGTCATAGTATGGTAAGCTATCAAAAAGTAATTTTACCATAAAAAAAAGTCATAGTACAGTATGGCCTAATGTCATTGTATGGTATGCCAAAAAAACATGTCATAGAATGAGTGAATGAATGATCTTTATTGTCATTGCACATGTTACAGCACAACGAAAATTGTTTCACTTTCAGCCCGTCCAACATAAAAAAGACAGTGACACATAACAGGGGGAGGACAGGAGCGGGAGAACTGTGGGTCGCCATACGAACGACGCCCTGTTACTTAGATGAAAAAAAAGGGAAAACAAGAGGGAGGAAGAGGGAAAAAAAGCAACTCCCAAACTAGGCTCCTGCAGGGGGGACACAGTGTGTGATTAGGAAAAACAAAACACCTAAGCACATAAGCAACATAATGAGACATTACAACAAAACTCGAAGACTTGCACATGTGGGGGGGGGGGTGTTGCAACAACCTCCCATGCTACACTGCGACAAGGGGGGGGGAGCTACGAAGGCGTTGAGTTGGAGGGGGTGTGCATGTTATATGTGTCTTTGTGTGTGCGTATGTATAAGCCCATGTACTTCATCTCCACTCAGTCCCAACCCATTGTCTCTGCCGTCTGATAACTGATGACGAAGACACGGCCATTGCCATGGAGACGACCTCGAAGAGTTCTGATCCAGAAACAAAGTTCACAGGATAAGGGGTGGGGGGCGGAGCATCTTGTCTGCATAACATCCAGGAGAGTGGAGGGATAACCGGCCTTGGGAAGGCTGGTTATCTCAGGGAGCCAATGAAGATAACAATTGTTTTGGGTCAGGCTGCCTTTGAGTCTCTCTGAGTCTCCCGGTGGCTTTGCTTCAAATATATCTGATTTCGGTGACCAATTTCAGCTGAGCCGAGCTGACAACTTCTCCAAGTTGGCATCCATCTTGCGAAGGAGTTCAGGAATCGCATCCAGCCTGCGATTGAGTTCACATATCGCTTGAGTCTGAGTGTTGGCAGCCCTGCACATTCCCTCAGTCATGACGGGCAGCTTCTCGATTGCCAAAAGTGCTGCCAACGTCTTGCGAACTTTGCGATAGAATGCCAAAAATGACATAGTATTCTATGCCATAAAAACGTCATAGAATAGTATACCATAAAAACTTTTGTAGTATAGCATGCCTTAAAATAAGTCATGGTATAGTATGCCTTAAAAAATGAAATAAAAAATGTCATATTATAGTATGATATAGAAAGAAAGTTTTAAGTCATCATAATGTATACCTTAAATCATGTTTAGTGTAGTATGTTATTAAAAATAAATAACAAGAGACTATAGTGCAATAGAAAAATGTTACAGTATAATATACCATAAAAATACCATGACTTCACTGCTGGGTGTGAACAGAGGTACAAGACAGTGAAACAAAACCTTCATGCTTGTTGTTAAGTTAATGTTTGGACTAACTGCTCATGCAATATAATAATAATTATAGCTGCTGCGCAGTGATGGGTCAGGTCCGGGCATTTTTAGGCAATTCTGAGCAACAAGCAGAAGAATAGGAAGACATCAAGGAAGTTGATATTACAATCTGCATTTAGCATCAGCTGAGTCATTTTGCAGGTTGCATCATCTGGAAATTGTATTGCAGCAATTGAAAAGTAAAAGTGGTTGAATATTGGAATAAATTTGCAAAGTACACTTTTGTATCAGTGGAAATCACTACACAATAATTTACAATTTTTCATTTGGACATTTGAGTATTTATTTACAAAGTAATTAACACAGTCTGTTGTCTGAGATTCACAAAAAATACCACTTAAGTCTACCTTTATACTTAACAAATGAAGAGTATACAAGGTTGATGTTGCATTGCAGTGCTTAGTGGATTTAATAGCAAGATCTATGTTGTAGATGAAAAATAATTAGATTACCTTGGATTAATTCAGTACTATAACTATCTCAGTCCATGTAGGTGCACTCAGAACAATTGATTGATTTGCTTCATCAGTAAATAACTGTTTAAAATACCATTCTTGCATTGATTCTGATATGTATTCGTCAAACATCATCTACCATGACTCTAAAATTTTATACATTTGTTTCTCAAAGACTCTGTAGTTTTGATATGTCATACTCATCCCCCTTGTTGGGTCTTGAACCCAGAGTCCTTGGCACTGTGATCCAGCTCCTAACTCACTGAGCTAATTGTCTAGAAGTGAGAATGGAATGTCACAAATTCTATTATCTAAACAAAAATCTGACAATACATAAATTGCATCAAGACAGCATGGACATGTTGGTGATTTGTTTTGAATGATAAGTGTTTTGCTTCACAAGAGAAAATGTGATGTTTAAAAATGCCACTTTTACATTGACTCCAGTTGTTCCCATGAGAGCAGAATTCAAAATGTTCTAGAAAATTCAGTTTTGGAGATAAAATTCTGATGTTTGCCAAACTTCGTCAACCACGACTCCAAAATATTGTCAATTTTTTTCAGGAAGATTTAAAATGTATTTAGCAAGAATTGGATGGTATATGTTTACAGTAGTGTTTACAGTCAAACGTTTTCATGCACTGTAGGCTCAATTTTTGATAAATCAAAAATCCGAGAAACAAGTTTTGTGGAGGACATGAGATGCTCTCTAGCAAGTTTGGTGACAAATGAGCAAAAATTGTGGGAGGAGATATGTTTTATTTACATTTAAAGGTTTATTTTATTTACATAAGGTTTATTTTGCATTTAAGGTACATTTAAAGAGGGCGGCGCGTGTAGACGCAGCGACCCGGTGCTCTTCTTCAGTTAGCAGCAACACACTGAGAAGGACTTACACCCGAACTGAACTTTTAAGCCTGAAACAACATTGGACTGGCTGGACCCCCCCAGAAGGGTTCGACTTGTTCCCGGAGAGGATACGCCGGCGAGAGTGGACAGAAAGGAGGCGACGGTGGCGCTGCGAAAGATGCCGGAAATGAGGCAAACGAGCCGGCATCAGAGCTAGGCTAAAAGCGGCTCCGCACAAACCAGCGGTTCCAAGCGTCTTTCTCTCCAACGTCCGTTCTCTGGTTAACAAGATGGACGAGATGAAACTACGGGACGTTAACAACCGGATAGACAGCTGTATCATGGTGATAACAGAGACCTGGCTGCATGAAAACATCCTGGACCTAGCCGTGGAGCTAGAAGGACGTACAATCTTCCAGGCGGATTGCACATCGGACTCCGGTAAGAGGAGAGGAGGAGGTGTATGCGTCTATATTAACAACAGTTGGTGCACGGACACTGCCGTTATTGAGAAACGCTGCTGTCCAGACCTGGAGTTTCTAATGTTGAAGTGCAGACCTTTTTATTTGCCCAGGGAAATAACCCAAGTGTTTGTAACTGCCGTGTATGTCCACCCGCGAGCTAATGCTAACGTAGCTATGAGCAGGCTGCATGACAGCATCACCAGGCAACAAAACAAACACCCAGAGGGCTTCTTCATCGTGGCTGGAGACTTTAATCACACCAACTTAAAGGCTGTGCTCCCCAGATTTTACAAGAATGTTGACATTCAAACAAGGAAGGGCAGAACACTAGACCAGGTCTACACCAACATCTCTGGAGCCTACACAGCCCGCCACTCCCCCCACCTGGGACACTCAGACCATCTTTCCCTGTTCCTGACACCAGCTTACAAGCCCCTCATCTGCAGGTCTAAGCCACAGTACAAGTCAGTGCAGTGCTGGACTGAGGAGGCCACACTATCCTTGCAGGACTGTTTTGAGGACACCATATGGGAGCTCTTTGAAGACCCAGACATTGAACTCCACACCTCCTCTGTACTATCATACATCAGTTTCTGCATGGATAATGTAACATCAAGGAAACAGGTGAAAACATTTCCCAGCCAAAAACCCTGGTTTAACGCCAATATCAGAGCACTACTCCAGGCCAGGGATTCAGCACTGAGGTCAAAGGACAGGGAAGCCTACAAGAAGGCTAGAGCGGACCTGAACAGAGGCATCAAGGCTGCTAAAACAAAGTACAGAGAGCAGATAGAGGCCAACTTCAGGGAGAACAACCCCCGCTCCATGTGGAAAGGCATACAGAATATAACCGACTACAAACAATGCCACAACACCCCCCCCTCCACCGACACTTCTCTCCCAGACCAGCTTAACACCTTTTTCTCCTGCTTTGAAGAGGACAACAGACAGGCAGAGGACACACAGCTGACATCATCAGAGCACGACCAGCCCCCCACCATCCAACAACATCAGGTACTGCGAGTCCTGGAAAGGACCAGGACCAGATGGAGTACCAGGGAGGTTGCTGAAATCATGTGCTCACCAGTTTGCTGCAGTATTCACTAACATCTTCAACCATTCACTGCAGCAAGCCACAGTCCCCACCTGCCTGAAAACTGCCACCATAATCCCTGTGCCCAAATCCTCTGCCATCACAGGGTTGAATGATTACCGGCCTGTGGCCCTGACACCGGTGATCATGAAATGTATGGAGAGGCTGGTGTTACAGCATGTCAAGGCCCACATCCCACCTGGCTTTGATCAACATCAGTTCTCCTACAGGTCCAACAAATCCACAGACGACGCCATCTCCATCGCCCTCCACACCGCTCTCAGCCACATTGAAAGCCCCAACACATATATCAGGATGCTGTTTGTTGACTTCAGCTTGGCATTTAAGTCCATCAGCCCCAGCAGACTCATCAACAAACTGCAGACACTACAACTTGGAACCTCCCTCTGTCTGTGGATCAAGGACTTCCTGACTAACAGGCCCCAGCATGTCAGAATGGGTACCTCCACATCCTCCACCATCGTCCTCAATACTGGTGTTCCTCAGGGCTGTGTGCTGAGTCCAATTTTGTACACACTGTACACTTATGACTGTGTCGCTACTCATGGCTCCAACACCCTCATCAAATTTGCGGATGATACAACCGTTGTGGGGCTCATCAACAACGGTTATGAGACACCATACAGGGAGGAGGTCCAAGCACTGGCGGCCTGGTGCAGCGACAACCACCTCAACCTCAACACCAAGAAGACAAAAGAAGTCATTATTGACTTCCGGAAGGCGAGGACCACACTGCACTCAGGCCTGAGCATCAATGGGGAGGAAGTGGAACGGGTCACCAGCTTTAAGTTTCTTAGCCTGCACATCTCAGAGGACCTGGGCTGGACTGTGAACACCACCCACATCATCAAAAAAGCCCAGCAGAAGAGACTGAAGAGACTGCTCGAAGAACCATGACCACCACCACCACCACCACCATGTAGCATGTATCATTGGTTTGGTCGGAATTTTTAAAGTTTTTAAACTTAAACGTTTATTGGGGGGGGGGGCACATGTCCTTGGAGTTGAGTAAATCTGGCATGGAGTCAGACATTTCTGTAAA